>VZZY01014291.1:230481-292452 GCA_013400335.1 Eurystomus gularis | reverse complement strand
CAGATCCCTCTGCAGAGCTTTCCTACCCTCACGCAGATCAACACTCCCACTTAATTTTGTGTCATCTGCACATTTACTGAGGGAGCGTTCGATCCATCATCCAGGTCATCGTTAAAGATATTAAACAAGACCATTTTCCTGTACTCCCATTTGTGCAAGTACACCATTTCCCATTGACTGCTTTGCTGTTACACATTATTTCTTGTATTCCTGCTTAGATTTGTATGTTTGCTGTTTACCCTTTTAGTAGTGTGACAACATCAGGGCGTACTTACACACTGCCACCAGATATACTATTTTATCATGCTTATGCCCACGTTGATAATATCTTGCTTAATGTGCTTATACTTTAAGGATGGAACAGGCCTCTGGCTTGTAGCTTTGGCTACACTCTTTCACATTCAGTGGAACTATTTTGTGGTCTTTTCTAATGAAAGTGGTGTTACTGTTAAAACCATAATTAAGGATGATGCTTTTCTCTCTGTTTTACTGATCTGATGGAACATTTGCTGCTGGTAGAGTAATCAGAGCTTATGGCTAACCTCCTGCCCTCCACGGTTATGATGTGGTAACTGTCTGTGAGTGGTCATTGTCCATTTTAAAACACAATTTAAAAAGGTATCCTTCACCTCGCATGTTCTAATGGGCTTGCTGTTATCATCAGATGCAGAGAGCCTGGGCCAATGGCTAGCAGCCGAAGTCAGTGAGATATAAAACATGTTAATAAAACAGGAATGTTGATCTATGACTGCTTTCTATCACCTAACCATAACCGCACGATCCCGTTCATCAGTGTTACAAAAGGCAGTGTACCTGCCAGCACCTGTCAACTGCCATGACCAATGTTAGTATCGGAGCACTTCAAGGACTTGCTTTTGCTGCTCAACACAATATCAGATGCTAATACAGACCATATCCCTCCCTCATGGCAGGAAGCAGTCGACCGAGGAGACCAGGGTCTCTCAAGCATGAAACGTTAATACTTAGTACCTCAAAGCGCTGTCAGACTGCTTATGCCATGGGAAGGGGCATGTCTCCTCTTCTGGCCAGTTGCTGAAGCTCAAGCATGGCAAAGGTCAGAAATCACAAAAAAAAAATCCTAGAGGGGACATTGAGTAGTTTTGAATTACTGAAAACCCTAAGTGAAGACTCTAATCATTGTCAAATATGACTGTGCCACCACCTAAGCCTCTCCTGTAGCAGTTAACAAAAGCTCATAAAACAATCCCTTCCCCTGCATACAAACACACATGGGTGCAGAACCTCTTGAAAAATAGCATTTGGCTGCAAGAACAGTGAAACTCAGAGGGTACACCCGCTGCTGCTTCCTGAATCCCAATCAAGATCTCATACTCGAATGCTTAACAGGCTTGACATGCTGAGAGCAGTAAGACTATAGGGCCCCCCCATCCCCGAGCTGGGAGGGGAGAGGGAATCCTGCCCGCTGAATGCTCCATTGGTCTGGTCAGTCTGGGGTGGCAGCGCTGAGGAGGCTGCCCCGGGGTGGGGGCTGCCAGCAGATGGGCTGCAGAGGGGTGAAGGTGGCTGAGACGGAGCCCAAAGCACAAGACTCTCACATGCTGAAAAACGAGAACTTGGAGGTGTTTCCACTGTAACTAAGCACACAGGCATAGAGTTGTATTCTACCAATACTATCTCAAATTTAGGTCAATACCAGCTTTTAAACTAATAAACTGGGGGGGAAAGGTTGCTTTTTCAATAAAGGACAAAGCAATAAAAGCCAGCCTATGGCCCTTATCATGATTAATCACAGACAGTGGGTTGTGCTCCTGCTCTGGTTGACCAGAACATGTTTGATTCAGTGCAGCTCTGTGGATTTACATGACTCACGAAGATGTGGCAGTCATTCAAAAATTATCCTTGGTGCTTTGGATTTTAGTTTCATGACCATGTTTGCATAGCATGCCAAACTCCTCTTAACATGGGATGCAAGTGTTTTATTTCTCACTGTAATACCGCACTGTGATATTGAGTATGTTACAAATTCTTGTTTATGAGTAAATAGGAAGCACACCTTGCTGCATTTTTTTTTAACTGGCCACTAGTGAATTGTTTCCAACTGTTGTGTCTCCAGTGCCAAGCCTGTGCCCCATCTCTATCCTCCTGTGTCTGCACTCCTCCCTGCTGCATCCTGCACCTCCTTCTCAGTGTCCCTGCTGTTGTGCCAAGCCAGTATTTCTCTGCACTGCACCATTGTGCTGGAGTCAGTAATATCACATTCTACCTAGAACACCTGCTTGTTACTGCTATTGACATAAAAGTGCAGATCTCCACCACAGACAAAAGTGAAACAGAGATAGATGCCTGATCAATTAGAGAAATTGCCATCACAGCTAAACCAAATAAAGCACAGGCAAATCGACAAGAGTTCTGACAAGGCAGACATGCCCTGTCCTGAGGCCTTGCAAACTCAGGACAAAGCTCATGGCCTATTATGTGCAAAGGCAATACAACATTACAGGGCTTCACTGCTAAAAATAAGAAACTAATTGGTTTTTTGTTCAGCTATGTTTACTTATTATTGACTGGGAAGAGCTCTCCTGCAAAGCTCAGTAGGACCTATGTCATCCTGTTCTGCTTTGGGTGGGCAGCTGTAGTAGCAATGAACCATGTGGAAAACTGGTACCTGACCCTGAAACAGCTTAACTAGAAAACTTATATTTCCAACTAGATCAGCTTGTAATTTCTGAGAATGAATACATAATCATAAAAAGAAAAATAATTTAAAAGAAGAAAAATATCACAGCCAGGGTATGGACATAGAAATGAAATCTGAAAAACCAGACCAAAGAGCACTAGTCATTTCTTGGAAGGCCCATGTATGAAAGGGTTAAGTGATTAGTCACTAAATCTAGCACAAGAACTCCTTTCTTCCAAACCCAGCCATCCCAGCATCCTGGCCTTTCAAAACCACAGTCACATACTCTTTCCTAGAAATGAATGATGGCTGCCTTGTGTAATAAAATATTCAACTTCACAACAATGCTTTATAAAGAAGAAGGTTCATGAATATTAAAAATTATTTGGTAAGTCACTCTGAAAGCCGACAGTGAAGGCTAACACTTCTGCTGCTTAAAAGTGCCAAGTTATCCTCGTATCCAGCCTGACACTGGGATTTGTGGGAACTGTTCCCCACTGATGTGTCAGAAACCTTCTTCCTTACCTGATGAAAGCACCTCCCCCACAGTTACTGTACCAAGCCATCCTACACACTGAGAGCTGCTCAGGCGCTCAAGGGCAATTCTGTCATGAGATTATTTGAGGGTTATCTGATAGGATGCACCTGCCTATGGAACAGGGCCGTGGGAAGCTCAGGTAGCAAAGCTCACAAGCGACTTCCTGGCAGATTCCCCAAACAAGAAACCGGTAGTTTGAAGCGTATTTCTTTTGAGGTACCCATGACTGCGTCTCTTCTTGGAAAGAAATTGGTGGGTGACTTCGGTTTTTTATTTCTATAAGCATTACCAGAAGCTATACCAGAACCCCTATCACTTTTTTTTGTGGAATCAGGGAAATCCCCAGCACCAACGAACAGAGCAAATTTCCCTCTGTAAGACGACAATCTCTATAAAGCATTTACAGACAGGATTGTACATGGGGGAGGAAGGGCAATGCTTTTCTTACCTCCGTACTGGCAGGGAAGCAGCTGCTCACTGTTAGGGAGCCTGGTGATGGCTATTCAACGGTGCAGCCAGAAAGGAGAAGGTACACACCAGCCAAGCTGAAACGTTCATGAAGGTGAGCAACAGCACCTGGAGGGAGGTGGGAAACATTCACACATGATCAACTCAGGATACATTAACACTTAAAAAAAAATTAGTTACTATCGTTGCACCTGTGGAAGAAAAAGTAATCCCCGCTAAATTGCAGGAAGCGATTGTCTGGAGAGATCTTTTGCTTCGACTGCACTAGAAAGCAAACTGGCCAAATTTTTATTGCATGGTGCTACTTAAGTGAGAAACTCCTCCTTCCCCATCACCAGTAGGAAAGCAGCACAAGTGAGAATGGGTTTATTGTGCATGTCTCTCCCAGGGCTGCCGCAGGAAGAGCTGTTAGCCTCTAACAGCCTCCCGGTGCGTGCAGCACTGCACTTTCTGGGTTCAAACCCTGCTGGTGACCCAGATGGAGAAGTTGTTATACAATGTTCTTTAATTGGCAATTTTCTGCTCTGTTCTCTTCTGCATCTGTTATTTATGTATCACAGCTTTTCTGCATGCTGGTAGACAACAAGGAACTACAGCAGTGCTATCCCCTCATATTTAAAACATTTAGACAGACAAACCCCCAAAATTCACATAACAGAATGGTTCATTACACTCAAAGGAAATTTTGTTGCTTTACAAAACATTTCTCTGAGATGATAGAATAAACCCACATGGCTGCTGCACAACAACTACTGAGCAACAGAGGAAGAACAAAGAATACACCAAACAGCAAGATGCTTAGGCAAAGATGCTGATCCAATATAGCAGCTTCCAACACATAGAGCTGCAACCACAGCACCGCCTTAGAGTTAAGTGTCGATGAGCTTGGTGTTATGCCAACAAAATCATCAAGAAGCTGGATCTCTCCTTGTTATTAAATTGGGCAAGCAAACAAATGAAAGGAATCAAAGCAATAACAGAGGGCAGATAACCCCTGGGCTATCTCGTAAGCAGTGGCTGACAGATGTGGATTACTGAAAAAGTAAAGAGCTTGCCACTTGTATGTAATAAAGCCACAGGGATTTCAACAATACCCTTTTTGTTTTAAAGAAGAGCAAAGGCATATATTGTCAAAACCATAAAGCTTGCCACAGTGAACTGCTGCACTGTTTCTGAAGCTATATAAAGACATCACAGGCTTATGGTTTTGAAAGGAGTGACAGCTATTACATGCTGAAATGTTTCAGTGAGGCACTGCGTGGAGTAACTAAGGATCATGCAGGGAAGAATCATCTATTTGTTCCTTGACAAGAACACCTGGATGACCTCTCTGAACTGGTCAGTTGGACTTACTGGCCTGGACATTTATCACTGCTGCAGGTTGGAGATTTTTTTAAAGCAAGCTCTAGGAAAGCTGTATTTTAGTTTCATGAAGAACCCAGAGGTAGAAAAAAAAATGTTGTCTTGCTTGTTTTCCATTCTTGTGCTGACCAGGTATAATTTGTCATCTGAGGATGCAAGCTGCCATTAGAACTAGAGCTTGTCCAAATTTTGGCACAAATACTAGTAGAGCTGTAAAAGCTCCACCTGTCACCATTTTCACTGCCTAGTCAGCTTACCATGTTAAGGAAGCGTTAAAGGTCTCTGAAGAGCTCCTGCCTTTGTTGCTGTTTTAACAGTCTTTAAGCCCTTCTCTGTCAAATTCAAACATACACTATACGCTTTTAAGACTGAGATATTCCTGTCTTATCTAATCCCTCATTTCAGTTCGTAACTGCTATTTTTCAGTCTGTGAAAAAATAAATGTGACGGGTATTGAATAGCAGCATAAGAGGTGACTTTTTTTTGTACAACACGTACGCAGACATTCAATACACACACAATCGATGCAACGCGGAGAAAATCTACCTGATGAACAATATGCTTCTTTCTTCATCTATTTGCATCACATGTACCTCTAAAAGCATCTATGAAAAACATGGGAATATCACCTTAAACAACCTGACACATCTTACACTTCCCTTATGCTACAGAGCAGGTTTCTCTTTGTTCCTTCCAAGTATCCCTGTTCAGCCTTTCACATCACAACCCACTGGTGTTAACACTGGGAATTTTCAATAGGGCTGATTCCCAATGATGTGATGTATGAAACTTGATTCTAACCCCCAAAAATTCCACGATGTCCAACTTAACATTTCTCTGTTGATAGTTTTGGATCTTCTGCTGTGGTGATTTGCAGGACGTATTCAACTAGAGCAATAGAAAGTGTAGCTCCAAAGTTTCTAAGACTTTGTTTTACATGATGTAAATCATAATCCCACAGCTACATATAGGGTCCTACTGCATCACAAAGAAGAACATGGAAAATAAATATTTAAATGTCTAATTATTCCTAAAACACGTTTCTGTTGTATTTGTGTACCTATGGCCTAGGGAATTTTTTTGCACTTATTTGGGCTAACAGCCCATAGAGAATTGCTGTAACTGGTCAGTCTGTCAGAGCTGGTGTTGTGTCTTTGTTGGTGGCCTGCAGAGGGTGTTCAGAGGAAGACAGCAAAGCAAGTCTTCACCAACGTGTATTCCCTCTCTCACCATAGTTAAGTGTTATCAGCATCCAATCATTCCAAATCTAGACCAAAGCGACCTTTAAAGCAAACCATAACGATCTCTATATTATGTCAACATGCATTATTTCAACTCTCTCATGTATCATCTTCCTCTTTTGCTTGTATGTCACACCTTAACTAAAACATGAGATGCTATTTCCACAGTGGAAAAGGAACAAACAGTAATTCAGTTCCAATGAAATCAAGCAGAACAGGTTCTGCTTAATAAGAAGCTGAAGACTAAGAATTAAAACATTACTAAGCAGGAAATGAAGAATGGTTTTCAACTGTATATATACATTAAAATTTTTCAAAATATAACATATTTTTATGTTCCTTTGATCTATGTTTTTCTGAAACCAGCGACAAATACTTTGGAAGAGACTATTATGACACTAATGATTAAACTGCCACAGACTTTTAGCTGAATTTGATTACTATTCTGAGCAAATATGAAGTTCTAAATGTTTTGAGGTTCATGTAACCGAAGTTTAGAGAACACAAAAGAGGTAAGAAAAAGCAAGCTATGAAATAATTCAAATACATAATGAAAAACGCTACAACATAATTTATAGAACCTCTGAAATGAATAAAATATGTGAACAGTGAAATAGGTAGTCAGAATACCAGAAAATTTTCTTCAGTTTAAAATAAATTTACAGCAACTATTTATAAAAATTGGATCCTGGGGAAAGAGTGACTAAACTGGAAAATATTGACATTAACTAACTTTAAAATATCTTAAATTATCAAATAAAATAGGTATTACAACCACTTTAATAGGCAAAGTCTCTTGTTTCCTCAAGTCATCACATGATAAATCTCAGCCCACGCATCAATTTGTTAGAAGGCAAGTCAGAACAATAACAAAGACAAACAGCCATTAGTGGACAAGACAGTTTCATCAAGCAAGATCTTACAAATAATATATTGCTGTTTGTCATCAAGACACTTTTAATACACCAGAGTCCTTTCCAAAAGCACCTATAATCAATTCCTTCTAATTTACAAACTCAGAAAGACTATGAGAGGGATAGTAATTTCATATTTTACACACCCACAGAGGTTACGACAATTGATTCAGTTCAGCAAAGTACCGTAATGACTTTGAATGCACTTGAAAGATTTTTGCATTTGTTTTCTAAAGCTGTAAAAAAAGTAATTCAAACTCTGCCACATGGGCACAATTTGTAAAGGTTGTACATGAAAAGTATGGATTCAGTTCTGACAAAGACAGCTCTCATCTTATTATAACCCAACTGCAAGGCATGCTGGTCGCCGCACTAAAACACTTGGCTTCTCTTTGTTTGTACTTTATACGATCTGAATAGAGTTCAGAATTTTTACAGCAAAAAGAGGAGGAATGAAGAATGGCTGACACTTAAAAACACTTCAGAACAACTGGTTTTTAGTCAATTCTTTTCATCAACGCTAAAAGTAAGGATATGCAACCTCTGCCCTTAGATTAACAACCCACATAAAGATGGAAGCAATCAGAACCCTCCATAGCTCAATGCAAGATTTCGACCCATAAAACAAGATGAATGGAGACGTGGCCTGCCTTTCACTAACTGCTCGCTAGCCAAATGTAACCGGGAATGAAACAGCAGCCCTGCTATTTCTGCCCTCAGAATAGTATGAAATAGCTCAAGCTGTAAGATTACCAGATAAGTGAGTTGGTTGGTTGATCTGGCTTTTTTTTGTGGCACTTTTTTGAAAAGGTTTAGCGACAAAAATTACAGCTTCTGAGGGGTAATGGCGCCAAAGCAAAAAGACATCAGTGTCTCCAATCTGCAAGAAAAACCAAGAACTGAATAGACCTTAGAGATTTTAATTGATTTTTCAGCCTTTTAGATGAGCCTTGCCCAATCCTGGCTAACCAGAGGAGGCAAGAGCAAAGAAACTCCATTTGGTCTTAGCAATAAAGGACAGACTTGGACCTTCAGTACCCGTTAGAGAAGAAAGGAAAGAAAAAGGTAATCAGACATCATAACGCTGTCATGTGAGACTTTAAATAGCACTTTAAACACATGGGGAAACCTCCTGGGTGCGAAGTCCTTCTTTAGGAACCATTTCTGAGTGTTTCTGATCTGACTCACAGAGAAAGAACATCAGTAGATCACGACAAACGTGGACTACTTCCACACCTGATGAACAGCAGAAGCCCTCACAGGATCCTCTTGCCATTGAATTGAATTTCTTTTTGTGCACTCATCCTCCTGTTGTAGTTTAAGGGATGCTGTAAGCTTTACTTCGGGGACAGAAGTGTTTACTTTTATCTACAGTGCCTGATTTGAGAACACTGGCTGCACATGTGAGCAAGTTCTGCTTGGTAGACAGCCTTCTATTGATGTGCACCATCTGCTCCAAGACCACAAGCAAGTGCATTCCGCTGCAATGCCCCACACACCTGCTAGTGAAGGGATAACCGACAGTACCTGAGCGGTTTCGCCAGAACACGAAAAGATCCTGTATATTCAGCTAAAGTAACTGTTCGTCCGCTGATACCAAACTGGATATATGCCCTGTATGCTGAGGAGTTGACTCACAATTTCCAATGAACTTTTTCATCCATACTTAGACAGTTTTGGCTTAAAGATTAAGTCACTGAAGAACTCTGTGCTATTAAGAAGACAACTGGTAGCAGGAAATTGAAAACGGTAGCAGCAGCACTACTTTTCTAGTACTCCATGTCTGTCTGTCTTGCCTGTCTGAAAGATTTTTGCGGTAGGTCCTGTTCTGAGACTGAGAGGTGGTGCAGCTTCTGCCAGTATGGAATGGGGTCTCATTAGAGGCTTTACAGCTGTTATGCTAAAAAAAAATTTCAAAAGCTCTAGATTTATGCTTCAAAATATGCAGTTTTGGGTCCAGGGAAAGCAGTGGCAATTCTGCACTGTGTTCAGCAGATCTAGAATTTCAAGTACAGTGTTTTGGGGTTTAAAAGCTTGCCTGGTTAGACAGCTGATGAAGTGAGAAGCAGAAATTGCTGCTTTCCTCCAGACCAAGGGAATCAGTGTCATGGAAGACACTGTAGCAGCAAAGAGATGGTACTGGTGAGGTAACACACTCGAATGATTTTATGATTTATATTCTCCTCCTTATCTGTGACAATATCCATTCTCTGAAGATGAAACAGGAAACATACAGCTGCTGCATATATATTTATTTTCATTGTGTTCTAGCTTTCGGAACAGTGCCGAGGCCCATGGAAATAATAACCTAAGGCAGCAAGAAGAAAAAGATGTGGCTGCACCCAACCTGCAAGGTGTTCTCCTTGCAGCCCTGTCAGAAAGCAAACTGATTCCTTTTGCTGAGCAGCAAGTGCCTCGTAGCTACCACCTAACTGTGCATCTCTGGTGCAAGTACAGCTTCCTCGTGACATTTGTGGAATACAATGCGCTGTTCATTTATTATTTGCTCTTTGACCTTATTGATATGACACGCGTCTTTATATTTTATACCTGATACAGTCTGCTAAGAAGAGGTGCTGAAAAAGCAAAATTGCCTGCCTGAAGTCTCTGGTGAAAGAGAGAACAAATCATTGTAGTAAACCTAACAAAAGCTGGGAACTGAATTTAGAAGTCTGACTTCTTCCTGTTAGATAATACTTCCTTTTTGAGGGCATGGCTTGAGCACCCATGTTAGGCACTTTAATATAGATGCAGCTTGGCTCCACGAGTGAAGTCATTATGACGGTTTGTTCAAAACACTGGCCTCTATGTTTGACACGTAGGCTCCAAACAATCTAAGGCAGCTGATGGTAAATTTGATTTATGATACAGTTGCAAAACCATTATTATTCTTTTTGTGTACAACTAGGTTGAGTATTAAAATAATTACAGCCTATGATTAGATACACAAAATAAATTACCTGAGTGTTGCCAACCCCAGTCTAGTGAATAACATGTTGTAATGGACACCCTCCAGAAAAGTCTAGTGCTGTTCCCAGCACAACACTCCCGCAGCACGATGTGCAGGGCCGCATTCCTAACCAAAACTGTCGGGGCTTCTATGAGCTTGCTTTGAAACCTGACTAAATCACTCATTTGTTCAAAAAATCCTATAAGCACATACACTACTGCAAAATCTGCCTATATGGGTCCCAGTACAGAATCCCAAAGCTAAAAATACACCCTAAGAATATTGGAACTTTTCTTCCTTCTTTCCCCAAGACACACGTGATACTTGCAAGGCTGTTTTAAAGCTTTCTATCTTGGAAACTTTTAGAAATGCTTTGATAAATGAAGAACTTTAGGTATTCCTTGATGATCATGATATACTTGCTGAGTGAGTTCCAAGTCTAGTTTTAGTTCCAAAGATATTGCAGTGGCTCGAAAGTGGTAAATGATTTTTTATTAGCCATAGACAAAAATCAAATTTGTGCCTCAATCTCCATTTATCTTAGTAAGACTCTGATAACAGTGATATTGTTTTATTGGCTAGACTAATGAACACGAGTCAGTTCCTTTGTTCTCAGTTGGCTAAAAAAGTTATTCATGTCCCACTCTCAGTATTTCAAAGATAACAGTCTGATTTCTGTCACCACATTGATTCTTGAGAATCCCAATAATGTTTTCTTTCTTATTCTTTCTTAACAGATATTCCTTTACATAGAACACAAATGAATAAACTGCTAAAATTTCACCATCACAGCATCATTCAGCCTGTTTTTGCTAAAGCTGTTATTTTGCGATTCTGTCTTCTGAACCTCAGCTAGGTGCTTGGCCTTACAAGAAACACTAACATTGAAGAGAGGAAAATCGCTGTCTTCAGCCTCCTCAAACACAACATAAGCCACTGAAGATGATCTACGTGAACCTACTTCATATCAAAGGAGCAGGTGCTTGTACATCATTAGTCACTGAAATACATTGGAAGAGCAGTAGCTTGAAGCAAAGGAAATGGTAACTTCTTGGTCACTATGACTCAAGCCCTTTACTTGAAGGACATTTTTTATTTACAAAATGAAACTCTTTTCACAAAGACTCTGTTCATGGGCACATATCTCAGAGTGGATGGACATCCTCTCCTTTGCAGGGTATTTCAGAAAAGGACCATAAATGATGTGTGGGCTCTCTGTGGGCTTCCAACCAAATATACTGCTTCACAGAATACTTGAAATAATGAAGATAGTAGCTGAAAAACGTAATGCAGAGAAAAAAAACAACAAACCAAAGCATTATACTCAACACATCCTCCAGTAAGAGATATTATGTGACAATTAGTTCACCAACGGATCACAACTTTCCCAAATTAGTTTCTACACTTCTTATTGAGGAATAATTTTTCCAGACTATTAGGATGTGAGATTGTAACTGATTTGCAAGCATTAGTTTTAGATAGTCAGATCTGAGCTGTACAGTTTTAGAAAGCTCAGGTGGTCTGTTTTGAGACAATGGGATACAACTTTTAGAGACTTGTGTAGAGGAGTGATTATAAACAATGCTAAAGGATGCTGCCCGCACACAAGGGTAAGGGTGATAATTAATAATGATTGTGTGATGCTATCCAAACACAAAAGTTTTATATTTAAAAAAAAAAAGCCTAAATATATACTCAAGAAAATCAACCAAAGAAACTACCCTTTCCTCCTTTTCCCCCAGCTTTTGGAAGATAACATTCAGTGTTCAATTTGTTGCACTGAGAAAGTGAAGCACATGGACAATTAAAAACACTGCCCAGATTGTCTATTTTTTTTTTTGATTAAAAAAAAAAAACAAATGGACATATTCCTCCCTCCACATAGACCCAGTATAACAAATACCACTTTAAAAATACCTGGAAGTGTTAGATTTGCTTCCAGTGGAGATTCTGATGGCCATTTTGTAATACCTGCTCATTTAATTATCTCTCTTCACACCAGCTCAGCATGCTTCAAATGTCCAAAACTAATGTTCTTTAACAATTTATTATGGAAGAACATATCCATATATTCAATTACTCTCTGTAGAGAAGTGTAGGTTTCCTTAATTTGGGAACTTCTTTACCTCCTTGGAAAACAATATATTGCCTCTTGTTCATATAGTACTAGATCTGTACAACAGAGCAAGGTAGTCACCAGAAATTTTTTTCACTAAAAGTATCTGTGCCCACCTACACACTAAGGAAACACAGATTTATTTTTTCTTTTTAAGCAGTCTTATATTCCAGTAACATCAAAATTTCTGAACACTTGAGGGAGGAAGATTTGCCTCAGTTCAAAGGCCTTAAGGGCTTGTTACTGATCTTATTTGCAGCACAGTAAAACTAGAGTAACCCAGCTGAAGTACAGGCATCCTCGGCCCTGTTACACCGACAGCAACAAAAACTGGCGGTGAAGACCTTGTGTGGTAAGTTCACAACTGAACTTCCCGGATGTTTGTACCAAAAGCTGCCCCTGGTTTGATGCTATCACCGACAGCAACACGCTGCTGGGAGCAGCAGCAGCAATTTCAGGATAATGGAGTTTAACGAGAATTGCTCTAGAAAAGAAAAGCACGGCAAAAGCTTGCATTGTTGTTTCACGTGACTCTCTGCGGATAAGGCATCACAGGTCATTGAAGAATGACTGGGGTCTTTTGCATTTTCTTAAACCTGCTCTTGCCTCCTGAGGCTATCTGCTGGCTTCCAAAGGGTTTGTACAGAGCTGGGGCTTTTACAGCATGCTGTGTTTCCAGCACCAGGCAGTCCTTTGGCTCTGTTCAGAGCAAAGAAATTGAAGAGTGGTACCCAACAAAGTTTCTGGTCCTGCATTGTTGTTTCTAATTGCTTTAGAGATAGATCCTGCAAACAACCACATCCTTCTTTGCAGTAATTTATGTGCCAATTCTTTACCAGTGCTTAAATCACTACTAACTACTTCTAACCAACCATTTTTTTGCCTTGAGATGTTTAATTATTACAGGATAAATGGTACTAGTGAAGGATTCATGGGGAAAGAGTAATTAGCAGTTCCATCTATCTCAATGAAAGAAAATATTATTATTAATTAATATCCATACAAGGAAGCAGAAGGAGTTTTTAAAAATCTACAATAGAGATATCTACAGGGGCCACATTTGCTCTGAGTGTCTCTTTGACAGGTACCCATTTATTATTTTAACAAGCTGAGATTGTCTGCATCTTCAATCACAGGAGGTCAATCCTTCATTCCTGTCAAATCTTTGCTAACTGAAGTGTCTGTATTAATAACTAAAAACTGAAAAGAACAAGCTAAGATAGCTATAGTAGGGGGTCACATTGCTTGAAATTGCCAAATGGCAGGCAGCTCGTTTTGCATGAAGGAAACAGTTTATCACTGTGTGCTGTGGTGGGGATTATTTTAGATATGCTTCGGCACAATTTGGCTACCCAGCGGACCTGTATGTCCAAGCAGCCTTCTTTCCTACTGCTGCAGCTTACTTCTGCAGAGGAAGCTACAGCTATGTCTGTGCGAAAGGAAGGGAGAGGGATTTTTAAATGCCCAAATAATACTTGATCCATTGTAAATATTGGACATGTGTAAAATAATCATATATCAGACACCTTAAATAATGTAATAAAAAGGACACCAAAAGTTACAGGCTGTCCTGGAGGCATAGGTGAATGTTTTACCCAAATTTTTAGGTTATTAAATTATGTCCCAAAGGAACAATTTGAAACTGCTCCAGAAGGAATAAGTGGAGAGCAAATACATAGATTTTCTATGCCCTTAGTGAGAATTTTTCTTAACTTTAAGAAAATGGTACATAAGTTTCCTACCCCCTGACTGGTTTTGGAGCTAATAGATTTGAAAGAAAATTTCTGAATGCATATGGGAGGGCAGAGGTTTGTCAGGGGCAGTTTGGCATCAAACCTGAGGCTATGAGCACTTGGAGAGCTTCATGTACTCACACGTTCCCCAGACTGGCTTATCATACCCATCACCCACACGTTAGTTAACATAACTGGTCTGTCTAAAAAGTTCAAAACATTATGCCAGCAAAAGAGACCAGACTCTGGTGCTTTCCATTTATAGAACACAGCCCAAGCAGCTCACTTGTGCAGATGCCCTCTTCTCATCTCATGACACAAACTCCTGGTGTCAAAACTGATGTCAACTCATCCTCTCACACTGCCTCCAACCTTACAAATCAATTTGATTCTCCAACTTAACTTCCAGAGATTTTCCTAAACCCTGCAGATTCATTCTGCTGTTCGCCTCTTTATCTTTAAAAGTACCACATTTTTCTCATCCATCTAAACAAAATAGAAGAGCTATAGAAGGTTTTCAGAACCTCCCTCTGTGGGTGCCCTCAGAGGTAGGGCAGACAAATGCAGCTCATTAACCGCAGCCCTGGCACAGCCACAGCTGCTGGGGGACTGCAGAGTCCCCAGCCTTGCTGCTTTCTCAGATGCGCAGGAGGACTGGTGAGTACCGGTGGTTTCTGAGGATACAACATAAAAAATAATCTACTCTATGCCAATACAGAGATAGGAGGAAGCAGGGTGTCTTATATGAACTTAGTTATGAAGTCCTCTAGGCTACTTGCTTTAACTGTCCCAGAATGCAGAGTTTAAAAGTGGTGGAGGCTTCTTTATTACCCCATTAGTCATCAGCTGGACTGAGTTTAGCAGTGGGTATATAAACAAAGTTGATGTTAGCAGTAAAAAGCTGTAAGTCAGCAGACAGACACACAGCTCAACCAGCTGGATAGGTACAAATGTGGGTAAAACTAGAAGTGAGCCTGAAAAATCTTGGATGTGCCTACATAGGTGCAGCCTTTGGTTTTTGTTCTTCACTTGTCTGGTGGCAGCCAAGTCATTTCTCTGTCTGACTTAGTTTCCTCCTTTGCTCTGTAAACCAGCAGTTATAACCTTGACCTCTTCTGCTAGGCATTACATGAGAACTGGCTACTTTCATTGTAGTGCTAAAGAAATTGCTTCTGCCGTGACTACAGATTTCTTTTTAATGGTATCTAAATGTGGTAAGTGTTGTACAAACACATAAAAAGATACAGTCCTAAGCCTGAGTTATTAAAGTGGCAACGTGATACAGAGGGAAAGTTTATTGTTAAGCATGCCTCAGCCTCGCATTAGAAAAGGAGAAGAAGGATGAGTCTGAGTTCAAAGTGGGTGGATTACTTGGTATAATCACCCCCATTTCTTTAGCTTACAGTTTTGGTTTGGAAATCTCCTGAAAAAAAGCCTTCCAGATAGAGTTTGACAAAAAATTCCAAATTTTTGGATATACATGAGTTTTAATTAAAAAGTTAATTGGTCTTCACTGAGATTATTTTAATGAGTGCAGCCTAACAAAGAATAGCGACTGTTCTATTGCAGAGGGAAGAAAACAATAGAAAGAAGACGTCCTTGCTCTTATGCTGCTCAGAAGGATTTTGTCCTTCTCATGTCTCTCACATTACCACCTCTTCTCATTTCCATATTTTTGTTTCCTCCTTTGCTTCGCTCCACAGCAGCAAATAATGCTGAATACTGATGTAGCTGTATTCAGTCATTTACAGACCATTTCTCCATGTATGACACACAAGCACCCAGCTTTTCCAAACACACATCGAGGCTGGTTACCCTAATTACTCATGGATTTCTGAGGTGCACAGGTGAGATGGGCTTTCATTACCCCACCTAGGTTAAAAGAAGCAGCTAAATCTACGTATTTTTTCAATGGTGTGCCATGCACAGTGCTAGCACAGATGAACCCTTGCCAGAAATAATTCGCTTTACCTGAACAAGATGTTTCAGGGGGTGATATTACTTTTAAGTCAGCAGATGAATAATAATCCAACTGATTGCTTGGGAGGAATATAATAAAAGAAAATCCAGTGACTTTTTCACCCAATTTACTGTTTCTGGGAGTATCAAAACAGAATTTAGACATGTTATAAAAAAAAATAATTTAGACATGTTATCCGTAAAAAGACACTCTGGCTTCTCTTTCAAGTAAATTGGTAGCACAGTATTAACAAAAAAAAATTCACCAAGCAAAATGGAAATGCTAGCAATGCAGCAGTGCTTAAATTTTATGAGAGTTAGATTATGAGTAGGTACATAAAAATGAGCGGGAAATCTGCAGTCGACAAGAGCTTGGTGCATAATTACTTTTCCTCTCTCACCAAATGGCTCCAGGTTGGAAGACTTCATTTAAACAGACAGACAGTGATGAAAATGCTGACTTGTGGTAAATGTCTGCGACTCAAGCAGATTTAACACTGCTAAAGAAGATAAAAGAAATGTGAGACTGTAGGGGTGCTTTTTAGAAAAAAATGTTTCTCCACAGAATAATTTTGCCCAGAAGGGATTGCTGGAGCTCTGCAATCCAACTCCTGCTCAAATGAGGTGCAGGTAAGGCAGGTTGTTCAGGACTGTGTTCAGTTTGGGGTATCACCAAGGATGGTGAGGCCACGGCCTCTCTGGACCCTTCATTGATCACCTACACAGGGAAAAATCTCTTATGTGTATCTGGATATCCCACTGCGTATATGGAATAGCATTTCCCATGTCTACCTTGTGCTTGTTGCCTCTTGACCTTCCACTGCACCTCTGAGAGGAGCCTGGTCCCATCTACTCCATATCCTCCCATTAGGCAGCTGCAGAGTACAGTAAAACCCTCCCTGACCCTCTTCTCTGGGCTGAGCAAATCTCTCTCTCAGCTTCTGTTTGTAGTTCATGTGCTGCAGCCCCTGGTCACCTCAGTAACCCTCCACTGGGCTTGTTCTATTTTGTCGATGTCTTTTTTGTACCTACAACAGCGCGCACGGCTCCAGATGTACTCTCGGCAGTGCCAAACAGAGGGGAAGGATCACTTCCCTCGACCGGCTGGCTACGCTCCTGCTAACACGGCCCAGGATGCTGCTGGCCTTCTCTGCTGCAAGAGCAGACCGCTGCCATGTGTCCTGCTTGTCCCTTAGGTCCTTTGACAATATTGTAGCTTAATTAAAAAGAATTGCTGTTGTCAAAAAGGAAAGCAAGTTCATGATCATTCCTGCTCAAGTGACTGGCTCGCTGCTCCCTACCACCTCCAAGATCGGCTCGCCGTTCCCTGTGTCCGAGACCTCTAAAGAGTGGCACTTAGTCTACAGGGGTGCAAGGTCCGCTCTGATGTTTTGTAAAATGGGCCTGAGGAACAAACTAGATTTCCTCCCCTCCCCAATATTTCTTTTTCTGACAGAAAGGGAAGAAATATTGTACCTTCCATTAGCCTGAACAGAACATTATTTTGAGTTCCGAACAAACAACTCTCTTCAGTGCACGTCTCAGCGTGAGCAAATGCTTAAGTCCAGTCTGATTCAGCAAAGCTTTTGAGCATGTATCCAAGTGTCATTGCCTTCAGAATGAAAGTTAAGTGTGTGCCGCTATGCTTTGCTGAATTTTGGCCTCACACTATAAGAAAAGGATAATTTGGCTCATTATATTTTGTGAATGACACAATGCCCCTGAACATTAAAGTTTATATCTATTTGCATATATATGTGCAGCATTAGGTTTGGCTCTCAAATAACTCTATAGAGATCAAAGTACACATAGATCCTTAGAGACCATCAGACAGCAATTACACTGCAAAATAAATTATAGGCAGTCTCCCTCTACGTCTCACTAGGTCCAGCTGCACATTTTCTTGGGTTCCTCTACCGCCCTTGAACATGCCTTGGTTTCATTTGCTGCATAAAATACTGTTAGATAAGGGCTTATGAAGCAACTATTTCACTCCCAGCAGTGAAATAAAGCTCACTTTTAACAAGAATATTTTCTGGAAATTGAAAAAGTAAAATAAGAGAAAATTATTTTGTCGTGGGTTATGCCCAAGTATTTCCAGTCTCATTAGGGCTTTAAAATAACTTTCTGCAGAGGACAAACAGAGGCTGGGGGTGGTCCTGAACAGAGCATATCTTGGCATTTCTGGGAAGATTCGATATCTTTCTGCAGTTCTTGATTTTGGTGAGAGTTAATTTATTCTGAAACTCCCTGTGTTAGTGCTTGAAGCATCCCTGTCACAGATACGGCACGCAGAGGGTGTACATTTCCACTCTCACTCACAGAAAGTGCTTCTGACTAGAAGCGCAATGAAGTCAAGTCGGAGTTACTCCACCGCAATGCCTAATCGAGGGATGCCGCCGTGCCAACTCTCCGCGTAACAACTCTTGCACAGCACACTGATGGGCTCTGACATTCTTTTTCTCTATCAATGTCAAACGGATATTTGTGACTTTAATGATAAATTACCAGTATTGGCATTGTGATTATATCTGACTGCACTTGGGATGGAAATTTAGGAGCAGACTGAAGAACCAAGATATTCAGCTCCTTTCATCTGTCTTTGCGAGGTGAAACTCAGTATTTGAAAACTCTCAGCTCAACCGATCGCAATGTTTAGCTGGTTTTTTTTAAGCAAATTGTTAGTCTGTGACTGTGATCCCAGAAAACTGAAGTTATGTTTTCATCTGCTGAAAAATATTGATCAGGAAAGAAATAGCCCCTTTTGCCATATCTGCATACCAGATCCAGAATAACAGGCAATTCAGAATAGCAAAGTTTTTGACCCATCTGGAAAGGCAAAAATACTCATTTTCCCAGTGTTTTGAACTCTTTCCCCGTTGAGTTCATACCACACAGGCACCAAAGATGCCAGGCCTGCACTAGGACTCCTGGCCACAGGAGGTTCCACCTGGCAGGTTAGAAAGTTTATCACCAGTTCTTTTGCCTTCCAAACATTCACGAAGTTACCTCTTGAAAGTCTTTCCAAATATCCCTTAGAACTAAAAATAAACACACAAACAAATCCTACTGTAGTCTGCTGGTGCCCTGGTACCACTGCCTGTCTCTTACTGCTTACATTTTTTTGTTGCTCTTTGAAGTTCTTTGAGAACAGGAACTTTTTTTTCCCCTGATATTGTACAATGTCTTGCCAAATGGTATGCTGGTGTTTGATTAGGGCTTCAAGCTACTATAACAATAGAAAAAAAATGGGACTAGAAGTCTGCAGTTCACTATTTTATGGCAATGATAGTTCTCGAATTCTGCAATAAAAGTTTAACCCAATACATGTCTAGAGAACCTCTGTGAGATGATGGTATCTAGAGGTACCTGAAAGCTCACATGATTTGCAATGCTCTACTATAGCTTTCTGAGTTTTTCAAACTTGTGCACTGTGAATTCTTTCTAAGGACAAATACCAAAAGATGAAGAGGAACAGGGTGATTTGTGATGAATAAATCTCAGATATTCCAGAGCCTACGCTCCAATGGGATATGCACCACAGATTTTGAAAAGCTATCTGAAACTGAAGTGAAATTCATGTTTTGTAAAGCAGAGCTTAGGGGACCATTGTCTTCCATCTTTTCAAGATGAATTTGGTTGTGTCTCTCCATAGAAAGCATATCATAATTTAGATTAATGCTCATGACTGAGACAGAAACCTTGGGTAATATTAGGAAAATGAGGGAAGTGAAACTTGGAATAAAAAATAAGATTTCAATTTTTAGTAAAAGCTACAGATAATAGAAGGAATATTCATGTGTTTTATTATTTTACCCAGTTTCCTATCTATCCCTATAAAGGATTTTTCCTAATTTAAGAGAAAGAATAAAAGAGCTTTGGATTGAACTGCATGATCAGTGAACCAGACAATCCAAACTGCTCAAGCATATCTGACATCTGCTTGAAGAACTCGACTGCAAATAGCAGGAGAGAGTTTCCATTACAGTACACACAGAGCTGGGCTGGGAGAAGCAGCATTAGAAAGCGTTATTCCCATTTAGTAATTATGCCTTGATTGTTGTTTATATGTTTGCTCTACTGTAACTTGGTTGCCTTAGGGTGGCACTACTGTTAGAGAAAACACAAAAGTAATTTAGTTTTAAAGGGGAAATGAAAGTTTTAAAGTAGTTTAACATTTCTGTAAAACTGTAATGATTGGAGGTGACTGGATTGAGTCGATAAAGAGCACTCATTTCAATAGTAACTCATGCCTTAATTCTCCTCACAGCAAACAACCTCCCTCCCTCCTTTCTGGCACACAGTATAAATAGTCTTTACACCACAATCAATGGAATCTGGGAGAAAAAATAATAAATTCATTTTAATTCCTCAGAGGCTTCATAAAGACCAAACCTCCCCAAAGCTCTTATTTACTCCTATGTAAATGGCATTGGGTCTGTAAGAATGTGTAATCACTAACACATCATTCATGTTCTCTTCCTCTCTTCTAGACTTACCACCCAACTTCCCCACCGGTGTCTGTGATCTCAGAAGAGTTAGGATGCAATGATAGATCTGTTACAGGCAATGCACCGACACCAGTGATCACATTAAAGAAGTCAATATGACCAAGACACAACTTTGCAGAGGACAGTCAGGGACACTGAATGACCATGCAGAGGTGAGAAAATGCCATGATGTCAGTCATTCCTTGCATCCCCAGACAAATGCAGTGGCTGCATGGAAACTTCCTAAAAGACTCCCCACCTGCACCACCCCACAAGATGCTTTCATCTGTACATGTAACAAAAACGCGAGCGGGTAGGTAGATGTACTAGTGACCATCCTGCTGGGGAGCTGCCATTCCTCACTGTTTTGGTCCGGTTAACAGGCATTTGCTCACTTCCACAATGTGTTACAGCGGTCAGCATTTGGCTCCAGAGAATATTGTGTGATTAATGCATCAAAACACTTGTCTTAAAATCCTCCTCCCCTCGCTTTCCAGCTTTTTATTCTCTCAGTTACATTTTCTCTTTGTTCCTTTCTGCAAACCCTAGTGTAAATGTTTTTTGAGTAATTAATGTGTCAAATACCAGACCTGAATTTTCATGGGCAATTAGTGGGCTGAGTAAAGCCAGCAAAATACATTTCAGTTTTAATAGTGAATTGTGGCTCATTTACTGCTTTGCAGAAATATATCCTGAAATACAGAGAGCTCCATACGCCTGTACACGTTTTATTTCTGTTTCGTATACCAAAGCTCCCTCTCCTTTTCTATTTTTCACCACATACAAGATGCTGCTTGTAGTCTATTACAATTTGCATATTGTCCTTCTGCCTCATCGATAATTGATCAGGTTAGCATCTGCTTTCTGCTGGTGCCAGGAGAAATAGGTTTGTTTCTACAGGACTGTGGAATTCCTCAGGGCCCCCCAGAATTGCAGTTCCCAAAAGAGAGTTGCCTCGCACCCCCCATAGATGCACAAGGCACAGCAGAGGACACGCAGCATGCCTGTGCGTTCTGAGATTCAACATGGGCACCTCCTGAGGAGGCACAGGAGAGCCCTCAGGAGTGTGTAACGCTTCACCAGCTCACCTACACAATTACACACTGTGGCGTAGCAACGAAAACTCCTAAGTCTGTTGTAGGCAATGCAAGAACATTAGAAGTAGTCTAGGTATTAAGTAGGAACCCCCCACACCTGACATCCTGCTGAAAGCATGGGACATTCAGTGTAAGGAGAGAAGGTGAAGGCTTGAAAGACTGCCTAGAGAGAAGATCTAGTGTGATGTTTTACCAGTGGGATGTATATTTCCAATGAAATTTAGAAGTGTGGAAACTACATCGCTTTGATATTACAGGACTATTAGAAAGGCTTTTATGCTCTCCACTGTTTCTGGGGATTTAGCTGTCTGATTCAAAAAATACCTGAGTCCGAATCAGTTCGGCTTAGAGACAAGCAGTCAAAATGATTAGCAAGGCAAGGAGATGGTTCAGTCTCAAGGACACAGCACACTAGTCTGACTGGCACAATCCATCACAGGTTGGATGTATCATAATTGTACACCACATATTTGTAAATAATCTCTTTCTCAGTGTGCCCGTTGACAAGGAATAATATATGAGAGTGCTCCCTTGTTAGGTTACCTTCTATGTAAACAGACCATCCTGACACTTAACGGTACCAAGTGCATCTTTAGGAGATGCCTAAGGAGCATCAGAGAAAGATGAGAGTGAACAGGGCAGTAAGGCAGAGGGATGCCATGACCTGAAGGACAGTCTGACCCTCCTACCCAAAAGACCTGCCTTTCTTGGGTACAGATAAAAGGGTTACGCTTCAGATAGAAAGTATATAACTAGGCTTTCTAGATAAATTCCTATTAGCACTAAAATACAAATTATCACTGCAACACAGAAATGAATGGAATATCCCACCCATGCCACTGGACTCAAAGTGCTTTCACCCAGAGGTAGGCAGAGTAAGGTAAGACTGTGACACAAAGTTCAGTACATGGGAGGGATAAGCGTGCAGATCATATTCTGGCCATCCGTAATAAAAATGAATATTAAAAGCACAGTTACTGCCTGAGGAAAGTACAAAGATTGCTATAATTTCAGAGAATGATTTGTCAACAATCTGTGTACAATGTCACGTGGGATGACAATTTCAAAATGCAATTAGTAGCTTCATGTGAACAGTTTGAGACAAAGAGCAACCATTATACTGCCTGGAACGTGCCAAGCACCCACCTTAGAGAATAAAGCCGTCTGGAGGTACCTCCACTTTGACTTGCCTGGCTCCGTATCACCACCCCAGTGTCCTCCTGTGCAGGACAGTGTAACTGGACTCTGCTCACCTGGATGAATCTGTTGCTGTCAGATACCTGATGTTGCAGTGTTATAAAACTCCTATGTTTTATATACACAGGGATGACAATGCCACTTTTCCACATTTCACCTACTCCATGCCTGGCAGTATAGGTGTTTCTATAGATACATTAAAGACCCCAGAAATTCATTCTGGAAAGGAGAACATCTTTCTCCTCATGTCAGGTACATGATTCATAACCCACTCCTTCCTCCCCAAGACCTATACTGTAGGCAATAGCACCTCTAATAAGCTTAAGGGAAAATAAAATACATCAAGGAGGATCAAGCAGAGCTGCAGCAGTCAAACCCCACACCAGACACACAGGCAAGTCCCCGCTACAAAGCCAAGAAACAGACAAAGAAAAATGAGTTGTCAAGGAGATGATTCTACTGAAGAGACTCCTCCTGGAGCTGGACATCTGGGTGCTTCACATGCCAGCTTTAAATCATCAGTCAGATGGTTGGGGGGAGTGGGCAAAACAGGGCTAAATTGTACATTGCCAGCGCTGGGATGGGTGGGCAGCTGCAGAACGAGCCACGTGCTCGCTGCACGCTGCTGGCTCTCGGCTTCAAGTGTCTGGTCAGTGGAGAGGGGATGGGGCCAGAGCAACACCCTTGCAGTCGGCCTGCTCTGAAAGGCCTTCCAGCTGCTGTTTGCAGAGCTAAGTTTAATTTTGAAGCTATAACTCTTGAGTGTTTAGTCATCATGACGGTAGGTTGGTTTTTTTTTTTTTAATTGCACAGACCTGAACTAAAGCTCATTTGTATGGATAACAGGAAAACAATTATGAAACTGATCATTGCTCCAGACAAACACAAAACCATAGCCTGAGACAGGCATACCTCCTAAAGAAGAGCTCCAGGCCAGTTACTCAACCCTTTGTCCTCCTATTTTCCAAACTTTTGCTGTATTTTCAATGCAGTGCTTTTTAAGGACAGCATATTTCTGGACAATTAAGACAGACAACTGCATGTACAAACTTTCTGCAGAAAAGCTTGCAGTGAAATTGTCTTATAAGCCCACCTTTTTCACCTATAGTATACATTTTCAGCACTTGGATACATGTAGTGCCGTATGCAAGAAGCTTCTGATCATCATATGGATCTCAGCAATGCCTGTATAGTCTGGTGCAATACTGGGGTCCCACCTTTAAACTCTCAAATCCAGCCCTTGAAGGAACCAGAAAACAAAGTATAACCTTAAAACATTAAGCAAAATGAAAGTGCAGAATACTTTCTGTTTACAAGGATCTGCTAATCTGTGCAAGATTAAATATCCCGACAACTGCAGCGGGGGGCGGGGGGGGGAATCTATAGTGGGGGAAAAATATCATGGTTAGCATTTCAGCTTTCAGAGAACTTTACAGTTCTTTCTACAATGACAGGGGTAAGGACGTAATTCATCTTCAGTTTCAGCAACAAGCCTGAATTTGCTCTCTTTTCAAGCCGTGTTCATCATATGCACCATGCTCAGAGCTTGTTTTTCCATAGTTTACTGGTGGTCTTATTATATCCTTAATTCATGAGGGAAACACTTTATTCCCCTAGTATTAAAATTGTCTTCTGTGAAAGGGGAGAGGTTGTGAAGTGAGGCACAATTTACAGTTTATAAATCTGCAGCATTCATGACTTTTTTACCTAGAGACAAGGAGACTTACAACCAACAAAGCAGCAAAAACCCAGTTAACCTATTCACTTACATAAGGGAAGACTGACAAGAATACAACAGGGAGAGCACTGAAGTATGTGTTGAAGATGAATTAATCAGAGTGGCTTAGAATGACTGTGGTTGTCTACCTCAATTTCATGTTCTACTCAAAACCAGCAGTGTAAGTTTCCAGTATGTCTATTATTTGCTGATCAAGTTCCAGTCCAAGATTTGAACTACTGAATAATTCTATTTGAAAGGAAGGGTGTCTACACAAAGTGAGTCAACTACACACTGGAGATCTCAATGTCCTTCTAATTAATGCAACAACAAATCCAAAGCTTTTAAGGTAGCCCTTTAAACCAAGAAATTGCCATTAGCTTCATTACGACTAAGTACTACAATATTTGGCATATAATCCTTAGCCAACATTTGCAGCATCAATGGGATGCTTCCTCTGTTCCAATCGAAGACTGCTGGAGCCTCTGTCCCTGTTGCTGAAATCCACATGACAAAGATTTTGAAATCTAGTAGATTTGTGTGCCAGAAAGGAGTCAGTTACTACTGGCAGGACAGGACTTTGAAACCACCAGTTTCTGCTCACAAGGTTATCAGCTGTCTGTTCCATGAACTTTGTTTCATATGCTTTCCCAGCCTTTAAGTTTCATCTTTGTTTGAACTCAGAGCTATCAGGCTTCTGGTCAGCTCTGGAACCCTTGTAGTTATCAGCACATCCTCCTACTGACAAAAATCACCTGGAATCTACAAGAAAATACCAGGAGAAAAAAAAACCAAACCAAACTGCAACCCACTGAAAAGTATTTCCTAGACCTGTAGAGAAACAGAAAAACACCAAGACTCTGATAAAAAAGTTCAGACACGTAAATCAGACTTAACCCTCACTTGCACCTTCTGTTAGGGCTTAAACCTAAACCTATGTGCGATTAGCTTGGGTTTTGGTTTAAAAATGAGCTAGCGATGGCACTAGTAACCAAGCAACAGTAATTGCTTCTCTGAGATTAAACCACAACATGACATTAAAGCTCTGCTACTGAACTTCCCTACAAAGGTGCAAAATTTTTGCAGGCAGAAGTTAATTATGCAGAAGGGCGATTTCAATTTAGGTTGCAAGCATCTCTGGGCTGTATGGAGGCAGGAAACAATGAGGGCAAGAGTTCATTCTACCTGAGTTTTAAATCTAGAGAAGTATTACTGTAGCTTCCAATTTTTAATGGATGCATCCAGCCTCTCAAAGTAATATCAACTAAATCAAAATAAATGACCTCTAAATAACTGCTATCCAATAACAATATTGGACTCTACAAATTTTGCTTTAGCTGTACTTGTTAGATTTCCACTTTTAAAGTGATGATACTTCCATGAATAAGAACTAGAGGGCATTGTGTATCTTATAACCAAACCAGAAAGTTCAAGCTACTCTTTTATGAACATTCAAGCCTATTTTAAGACAACTAGCATGGCCTTTTCTGTTTACAGATATGAAATGACTCCTTTGGGGCTAATTATCTCCACTTGAGAGTACCATCACTTTACAAAATATATCCATCTTTTCCTTTTACACCTTTAGTTTCTTTCAAATTTTTATAGAAATAAATTAAGAATTAAGGGCTCAATAAGCTTTCTTATTTGACAGAATTATGCAGGTCATGTTATTTTCAGGTATGAAAAATTTAAAGTCACATCTAGATTCTAGGACAGCTTTCTGAGGTTAGCTGGAAAAAAGAAAGTGACATTTTGGAATCCACAATATCCTTTGGTTTGATATAGTTGGATGAACCAGAGCAAATTTAATCTAAAACATCAGCTGAGGGTAAAGAAAGTGAGAAGGAGATGAAGGTGAAAGGAAGCACTTCTGACAAACACTGAAGGCAAACTAGAATCCTGGAATAGCTAAGAGCCTGTGACACTTGGACCTGCTTTGCCATGGTTTTTCTCCCTGAGCTCTGACAAGACTATTAGGTCTTTCTGTGCTTTTGTTCTCCATCTGAAAAATGAAAATATCATTTCTCATTTCTCTACCTTAGAGGACAGGGTAAAGATAAACCTACAGAAATCACAGAAAACATTATGTTATTATAAGTCCTATGAAATCTATAACTCCTGAGACAAACAGATTGGACAGAAAGATAAAACAAAGCTCAAAAGAGCTTGAAGATCAGACACGTATCAGAAATAAAGTAGTGGTTGATGGTTCCAACACTGGAGTGCTAACAGACACCAGTTTGGCACTCGTAAATCAGTGACACAGTAGATGCCACACTCAGCGCAGTGAAACCAGAGGGCGTGGGGCTACACTTACCATGCTTGTTTTATATGGGTTACAGTCCCAGCAATGGACCCAAAGTCCATACCTCTGCAACAGCCCAAGGTCATGTAACTCCCTGATGAGGAAACCATGAGTTTCACCCCAGGTGGTAGATGTTTTTTGCTCCCCAGCCACCTTCACCACTGCTGAGTGCAGGAGTGGCTCCCATAGACACCCTCAGCCATGCCAAGAGTCTGTTGCTTAAACAGTTTCCTCACACCAGAAGGCACAGAAGCATTTTTGTCACTTGCACAGCAGATGCCATTAAGAAGTCAATGTTTGCCAACATATCAACCCAGTAGGCTGCAATTGTTCCATATGCTTAGAATATGGCATTTCTGTGGTAACCGTCAAATATCCAAATGCTAATAGTGAGTGCTCTACAAATACTGTTATCTTAATTCTTTTCTCAAAGCCAAGAAGGAAATGGACTTTTGCCCAGCTCCTCCTCAGCCCCCAACTGCTTTTCAGTACAATTCTCTCCTGTTTTCAATGATATAACAATTCTTATCATCTTTCATCATTGTAGCAGTTCCTTTTCATGTCCACTTTTAAAAAGACAATAAACACCTTGTTTCTGAAGTGTAGGGGAAGAAATTAACATGCACTCTGCCTCATATTCAGACCAAATTTTGAAGGGAACTTATTTATTATGAAAGAAAGTTAATTTCTGCCCCAAGTCTTCCTTTTTCTCTCTTTTGCTTTGACGTCTCTGACCTTTCACTTATTTGGGACCAAAGGGTTCCAAAAACTGTGGACGCACTGTGGACTGAACACCCACCTACTTTGTTCAGTAATGTGTTAAAACTACAATAATTGTGGTATATGGTTAGAGGCTTCTTAGTTCACTGGTTATCGGTCATTGTCTACAGCATCCTGGACATTTAAATTTCTTTGAAGTTACGTTTACTCCATATATTCTTGGTATTTATCTTTATGTCCAATTCTGTGTTGACTCTTGCTCCTGGCGCTGGTGATACCCTATCGCAAAGTATTCCTTTAAGTGATAATAATGTGGAAAACAATTCCCTTGTATTAAGTTCCTTGTTTGTTTGTTCTTCAGTATTACATCACCTGCTGAAAAACCCCTTGGACTTTCACCCTTAATTCCTTGAAGCTTGAGGTCGGCAACAGAAGATGTGGGATGTTCCTAAAGGAACTGACATACACCCTGCAAAACATGCCAAGCCTTTTTAAAAGGGAAGGCTGGTAAACATATACAGACCAAATGAAGAAAACCTATTTGAAATGGGTTTTCCTGTTTTTGGCCACATGAAATAATATTTAATAGCTTGGGAGAGGGGGCAGAGAAAGCTAGAAGTGTGCATCAGAGAGCAGTGCAGTGGATGCTGAAACCTTGCACAGTTTTCATCCTTTGCTTGTTGTTTGTCCTTAAGAACCTCTTTGCCTCCTTACCCCTGCCAGAAAGGGTTTCATTGTATTTTCTAAGCCACTTTAAGACCTGCATAGGAAAGTTACTATTATGTAATTCCCATTCATTGAAATATAAGCAAAATCAAAATAACCATCAATGTCAGATTATCATTTTATAGCATGACAACACAAATAATGTTTGCTCACTCTCTCTTAACACAAACCCATAAATCCTCAGTGGATTAACCTTTCAAAAACCCTTACCAAATGTTCCTGCCACTACAGCACAATTCAAGATCTCAAGCTGCCAAAGAGCTCTGTTGCTGTTTTCAGAACACAGCAATCAATCACGTTAAGGAAGGGAAGATGAGGGAGCAGATTAAGCGGAGACAGAAACGTTAACTTCAGAAGCAAGCACCTAACTTTCATTTTTAATAGAAAGAACCAAATATAACTCAGAAAACTATGAGAAGCTCCCTCAACTTCCCCTGCTTGTGTACGGGATCACTTCAGCTTCACTAGACTCTTCAGCTCATCACACAAATGCACCTCTGCCGTACAGCACAACTCGTGCTTCAGAGATGTGCAACCAGAGCACAAAAAGGCGAGAGGTGATAGCACTTCCTCCACAAGCTTCAGCTCCCAGGAAGACCAGGAGTATAAACTCCCCTGGAAGAGTTCACCTCACAACTGCTCTGATCCATGCTTGTTGATACTAAATCTGAACTATCCACCTGTGACTGTGTTTAAATTAGTTAGCATGGGAGTTGTGCCACAACAAGGTCAATGTGAGCTGCAGATCCTGCCCAAGAGCCTAAGGGGGATAGGCTTCCCATTCATGCCAGTCAGAATTTCCTGCAAGACCAACCTCGTATTTTATGTTACAAATCTGCTAATTTTCCTTTGTATTACACGATTCTATAGGTAAAGAAGGATTACAGACCAAATCTCTGTGTCTGCATGTGTAAATAAATGCTTTATATTATTTATCCTCTGCATAAAATACATGCAATAGATGCACACATGCAAACATTAAGAGTTTGGCTTTCTATTTTTCATATAGAGAAAATCCGCATATCATAGAATCATAGAATGGTTTGGGTTGGAAAGGACCCTTTAAGGATCATTTACTCTAACCTCCCTGAAGTGAGCAGAGACATCTTTAACTAAATCAGGTTGCTCAAAGCCTCGTCCAACCTGACCTTGAATGGTTCCGGGGATGGGGCTCCTATAACCTCTCTGGGCATCCTGGGCTAGTGTTTCACCATCCTCATTGTAAAAAAATTATTCTTTATATGCGTGTAAATATATACACTTAGGCCTGTTATACACACAGGGCTCTTAGAACATGAGCATAATTTAATTACTCTTAGGCAATGATATTCCTTTCACTGAGGGTATTTTCTTTCTGAGATATAAATACAGTATTTGCTTGTGTAAAGCATACATGGACTTTCCTTAGTTCCATCAAATTTTTATTTTCCTTTTTCCCCTAGGGGGAGAATGCATGAATGCTACTGTCATAAAAATTAATGGAAAGGAAAAAGAAAACAAACCAAACCTAAATCCAGCCTGGCCAGACTAATGATGTGGGTGATGTTAAATGAAACCAGAGTAAACATGCAAAGGTGACTAGCATTAAGATGACATCCCAGCTCCCAAAATGAAGTTCACGAGAAATTTGCTGCAGATCCAATTCCAAAGAAGGGTAAGGGATGATACCGGAGCTGAGGCTCAACAATACAGCCTAAGAGCCAGTGATATCAGCACTTCTTACACCTTTCCTTGTCCAACTTCTAGTCTGTGTGCAAAGGGGAAATTGCACGTATTTACTTGTCTCTTGGAGGGATCGTACAGTTAAGTTCATTAAAGCACACCAAGGACTTCAAAACGAGGAACAAACTTCGTATAAAAATAACTATGAGGCCTTATATTGTAGTCATGGGAGTCTGATGAAAGGAAGAGAGAGCCAAAGACTGAAAACACCTTCTGAATTTCTAGATGTGCTCAGATCATTTGTTCTGACTAGAAATGAGCAGACTATTCCACCCTCTGTGGAAAACAAAACCCAAACAACAAAAAAATAATGATGATCTTTGGATTAGGGATGTGAAATGTACATCACGCATAATGAACTTTTCACCTCAAGGTGTCCAAAGATGTCTCTTATTTGCTCCATTTTAATACCAGGGTGATTCCACGGACTTCAAGGGACTCACTGGTTTTGTAGGTCTTGCTTCAGCAAACCATTTACACACACAGCTAATCCCAGTGAACTCCTCCCTGCTGGGACCCCCAGCCATTGAGCCACTCCGCCTGGAGCCAAAGGCAATGCATAAACCTGGAGGGCTCCGTAGATGTGCTCAAGTGTTTAAGCAGAAGCCTGTGCCTTATGTGTTCCCTGTAGACCACAGTCCTCTCCCATATCAGATCTAATGGGTGTTATTCATCGCTGTTATCCTGTGTCAGGATAAAAGAAATAAAACCAGCTTGCTGTAAGCAATAAACAGCCAGATAACCAGATAACCCTCAAGGTTATATATTACAAGTGTATCTGCTTTAAAATTCTTCTAAGGTCAAAGAAATAGCAGAGATGTTATCTTGCAATCATGTGTTTTCAATGTCCTAATAGCAACCCTTGCACCCATGGATGTAGGATTTCCCACAAATTTCAGTTTCCCTGTATTGTAAACACATACTTAGCATCTGCCTACATTCCCCTTCTGCGCTGGGAGGATGTGAATGCTGTCGATGGACTTTGGGAACCGTTCTGCCTCGTTGTCAGGATGCAAACAGAAGTTCAAATTCGTTTAACCGACACATGTATCATACAGATATAACCTGATGCATTTGTAGTCAAGATAAGTAACATTTTAATTCTAGTACGTAACACTTATTGTTGCTGCCAGGCACCTCCGTACTGATTTACAGTCCCCTGGCTTTGACGGGAGCGAAGGAGTTCTGTTTCTTTCTGAGTCGGACCAAGGCTGTTAGTGTGAGCTTACAACATATCGATCCAAAACACAAACACTCACAAAAGGTACGGGAGAAGGACACAGTACCAATTCAAATCGCATCTCTTGCTAGGAAATAGTTTTTAAGGCTTAAAAGAAAACAAATAAACCCCTGCAATCTTATCAAAGACTGTAGAAAAAAAATCACAAAATGCGTGCTCATACGCACGGAGTTGAAGCTGTGATGCAAACAGTTGAATTTAATTTTAAACATGGAAACCCTCACTGTAATTTGTACTTCTGGAAGAAAAAAGAAAGGTAGGTTTTATTCTCTGATGTTTATGCAGCACAAGAGGATTTGCCAGCTCAAAAAAAAAAAAAAGGTATTTCCTAGCTGGAAAACACAAACGGGAGCTAATGCTGCTCTAGGACTGCAGTGACTCAAACTGAAGGGTCTAGAGAACCACCTGCAGAAACGCACATTGGGAAGTTGGAAGGAGGAAATGGATTTGGGGAAACAGCTTGGCATTTGGAGGAGCTAAATCAACTGAAGCTGATTTGAAAGACTAAACCTCCCTGCAGGCTGCTGGAGCAGGAGCAGGGATTTCAGTGGGGAGCACAGAGCTGTCACTAGAAATGGTGCGTTCGGGTGGTACTTATTGATCATTGTAATCATAAATTTCAAACACTCTTTCAGAAGATTCAAGTGCAGTTTCACTATTTCAATGGTTTAAGAGGCAAGTGAGACAGCCTCAGGGACAGACTGCATCACCCACTTCTTATGTAGTTCTCTCTACTTTTTAAATGCTGATAAGCGAATTTCCACATCTAAATTTTAATTCAACATATTAAATTACTTATAAAACTGTCTTCTATGAAGACAGAAATATGTTGTATTTTCTACAAAGATAAAATTGTTCTTGGCAAACCTTCATTTCCCAACTCTGCAGTTGCAGAATTACTGCATCTGAGATCTTCCTTCCAAAGAAAGAACCACTCTGATTTCCACCAGCCTACTGTCTGCAGTGCAATCACTGGGATTGATTCTTCACTCATCTTACAATATCAGCTATTCTTACGCATTCTTAATGTCTAGTAAGCATGAACATGATTTAGACCCACATGGTTTTATATTGGATGCACTCACTATAAAGCAGGAAAAGATTGAGCTCTTGAAAGAAGTCATTGACCCACGTGGGCAGTTGCACAAGCGTGGATCCCTGTGGTAGACGCAGTAGAAAGGCAACCTGTGTGACACTACTGCAGTATTGCACAGCCAGTGTAGCTACACTTCGGCAGATGTGGATGTCTACTCCCAGGTCTGCAATTATCCCTCTGTTTTGTCATTATTTAAAAGGATTACATTTTATTCTACTTACATCTTGCAAGATTGTTTCTGCCACTTCTTTCCCACTCATAGAGACACATGCAGAGGAAGGAGAATGTCTTATTCATGTGACTTAGGCACATGCAAAGACAACTCAAATACTTTATGCCAAAGCCTGCCCTGCCATTAGTCAATTTTTTGAAGTCTGCTTCTAACTTTGAGGCCCCTCTGATTACACACACGCCACTATGTCTCTCCAGGTATGACTCCTTTTTGCCTCTCTAATTCGGTGCAGATTACTGAGGATTTATTTTCACTGCCTGCACTGTTTCATCTGAAAGTTTCCCGTGGTAATCTGAGACAGATGCCAAATTCAGTAAGAAAAATTGAAGTAAAAAGGAAAAAAAAAAAAAAAAGATAAAATAGCCATCTTCTTCAACTAAAGGGCATAAATTATAACAAAGAAGAGAATTACTGGACATATAGATGAATATGAGACTGTGTGGAAATGTCAATGCAGTTTTTGCCCTGACTCTCAAAGCTCCTTGCTAAGAGTTCTTTGAAGAAAACAACAAGCATGGGGGTAAGGGAGTTTGAGCTGATATAGTCTATTTGTATTTCCAAAAGATATCTGACAAGGTCCCTCATCAAAGACTTTTAAAGAAACTGTGCTGTCATGGGACACAAGGGAATGTTCTCTTACAGAGAGTTGAAAGATAGGGGATAAAGTGGGGCAGTTTTCACAGCTGCAGGGTGTCACAGGGGGACTCCCCCAGGAAGCCAAACTAAATATGTCCAAAACTGATCTAGCAAAGGGCAGGAACAGTGAGCTGACAAAGTTTTCTCAGGATATCAAGTTTTTCAAGGTAAAACTTTTTTTCCAGTAAAGTTGAATGCTAACTGTAAAGACATGCAGGAGGCTCTCCTGATACTGAAAGGCAAATGAATTTCAATACTGATAAACATAAAGCAATGAATGTAGGAAAAACTGCTAAATTGTACATGCAAAGAAAGAGATTCTGAGCTGCCTATCACTGAGAAAGAGATCTTTCAGTTATGAGAACCTGGCCTTATGTGTGGCAGCCCAGTTCTCAGGTGCATCTCCAAAAGACTACAGCGAAAGCAGAAAAATAACAGAGAATGTGCCAAATGTTTTCAAAAGTACAACTTCCACAAAAAGAACTGTTACACAGACTAAGACAAGCCTGTGAAAGAGGTGAATGAAGGGATACGATAGAAGTCTATAAAATTGTAACTAGCACAGAGAAAGTGCTAATGAAAGAAGCTAACAGCTGCTCCCTCTCTTCCACTGCCAGAGGGAGAGGGCAACAATAACAAAAAGATAAGGCAAGTTTAAGGAAGCAAAAGAGGCACTTCTGCATAGAACATGTAATTCTGGGATGGTGGTTCCCTATATGAGTCAAAAAATCAGCTAAAGAAATTAATGGACAAAAAAAGCCACAGGTTATAAACACGAATGAAAACGTCGAGCCAGAAGTAACTGAGACTATATTGTGTTTGCTTAATTTCTCTTACTCTGGGACCAAGCCTTGGTTGCTACAAGCTGCTCAATTTTCAGCCTGCCCTCCTACAGCCAATTCTATAAGGCTTTAGTGGTCTATGTTTTACTGAGAACTTGTACACTAGAGAAGAAACCTATACAGCTTGGCTCCGCAACTTTTGGAATTGTGCTGTTCTGTAATGTTGAGATCACAAGAAAACGAACACTTAGCAGTTTAATTCACCATAAAGAAAGAACTTTATAGTCATGAAATGTTCTTATCGAAAATGTTGTTTCTTCTTCATTTAGCAAAAATAACAATACCCCAAGGGAATGTAGTATTGTGAGAATATCAGCTTCAGCCTTAAATAAATAGTCCAAACCAAAAATAGTTCTTTAGACTGATAGTTCAACTACGCAATGTAAAGATGTTCCTGTTAATAAACAAACAAACAAAAAATCTGGATGACAATCTAGTGGCTCTTAAGAGATCACATAAAAACAGATAACTGACTTCCAGAGGGTATCTAACTGGTCTTTACCCATTCTTTCATTTTTCTTTCTGTGCATTAATGCCTGTTTTCACTATTTGAAGGAAGTAAAAAACAAAACAGGAATACAGAATCTAGAAGACTGGGTTCATACTTGTCTCCACTGTGATTTCTTGTCATAGACTTCCCAACACATTAATTAGGTAAGTAATTGTATCAGCATTAACTTAAGGTTCATCTTAGAGTCAAGTCTCTCATATGAAGACATGGACACTAACAGAATCAACACAAATTGCCCATGTACTCAAAATCAGAGTCTGGTCTCAATTAGCATGCTCATGTCTGGATCTCTCTGTCCAATTGTAATGAAAAATATTTCTGTGGTGTTTTTCTGGAATGTGCCTGAAAAAACAGAGCTGCTGTTATTTAAAGCTGTATATTTCTTCCTTTTTTCCTCTTGAATTATCAGATGCCTGAAAATTCAGTGCTGTGCTACGTTTTTTATATCAGAGCACTGCATTTTTGCTATTGACCAACAAACAAGTTATTCTTCATATTACAGTATTTCTTTTCAAAAGATAAAGGAAGATCTTGTCCGCTTCTATTATGAGCAAATTAAGAATAATGGCAAATGCTTAACTTCATATACTTACAGAAATTCATTGTTCTCCTCTTACAACTGAGCCTTTTATTTCATAATAAACAAGGACAGTCATTGGTATTCCAGCACTGCACAGTTGCCTACCTTCTTAACTTCCACAGCATTCTTCTTAATTTATGTGAAGCCTTCTGATAATCCTCGAAGGCCAAAATTAATTGCTGTCTGTTTTTCCAAACTCTTTTAGGGTCCAGATTCATAGCACTGTGATAAAGACTCCTTGCCCTTCTTCTTGACTGAAATATATCTATATTAGTCTGCAGGTTGACACTTAAGTAAATCATTTATATGCAAGGCTGAATATGCTAATTGTAGAATAATTTTGAGGCTCTTTCTCATTTGCAAGACAATTATCTTAGTGTGTTTAAAAATATTTTAAAACAGACTTTTACGCAGAATTCCTAACCACCTTCAAAATTTTCCTCTAGAATAGCATATTTTGACAGCTCTTGCATGGATAATGATGTGGGGGGGGTTTAGCACAAGACAAACATAATTTAACACATTCCACCCCAAATAAAAGCAATTGTAGATCTACTAAACTTCTGTGGGACAGGATCTTATCTTTTGGGTCTTCCTGGTCTTTCAATAAGTCAGATAAAATCAAGAATGCAGTGGTTTATGGGATGGGAGCAGGTCTAGACACTCAGCTTATGTATTTAGATCAGGGAAGAAAAAAAAGCTAATGTAAGCAGCTAAGCTAAGAAATACTTTGTTCCCCAAAACACCTGTCCCTATAATAAGTATCCTGAACAGAACAACATTTGGGGTCATGAGGAATTATAATTTATAAAAGAAAATAAGAAATAATTCAGACTTCTGATTCCAGCCAGATGCCTTTTGTTGACAGTGGTACCAAGCTTGTATTACATGGACATGGTCTTTTTAATTGGGTTCAGGTTTCATCAATGTTAACAGATGCACACTATGCAGACCTTAAAAAATCTCAAGCTATCTTCACCACATTCCAACAAAATCAGAGAAAGGGGTCCCATTCCATTAAGCTTCACAAAGTTCTCATTTGCTTTGAGACTGAGATTTCATTGTTCTGTTTTGCCAGAGCTTAAATTTTTCTGGTTTTCAGCAAGTGAAAAGCTTAGTCATCTGTCATGATGACCACATTTCATTTTTATGTGTTTTTCCATGAGTTTTTTTCTAAATGGCCACGCTGGTCACATTTGTTGCCCTTCACTAGATTAAAATTAGTTTCTGATCAGGGGAAAATATGCTCCCAAGGAAATTTTAGGATGCAAAGTTAACCAAGTGTCCCAAAAGCCTCCAAGTGTCCTATATAGCATCCATCAAGCAAACCCCAAAGGTTTTGCGCAGTTTCACTTCCAACGTGACAAACAACTCCCTTGTCTCACACCATTCTGCTTTACAGTTCTATAACTTGTGCTGATTGCAGGTGCATTTTTCATCAGCTTCACATTGTCTTTCCAAAGTTCTTCAATCCTTGCTTTTTTTTTTTCTGTGCTAAGTGATATGAATATTCATCTTGCTACTCACAGAAAGGCTTGATACCTTTGAAGGAGCAGTCCTTTCTGACTGACAGTGACAGTTATTAGAACGTTAAAGTGGGAACATGATGGGTTTGTTCTTTGCCAACTTTGTTCTTTTCTTTGTAAGAGTCAGCTTGGACGTGCATCTCTCCATTGTACTCAACATTATCTGTTCTTACTGCTTCTGCAGTACACAATCTCCATCCTGTCAGTAAGGTAACAATAAGTTGATTATATTTGTTGTCACTAATTAACATCAGGTCTTGTTTTCGTCTTGAAATTTTCTCTATGCTTTACTTCCCTATATATCAACTCTTGTTACAAATAGCAGCCATTTTCTGCAGAAAGCTTTCTTTCTTTCTTTCTTTTGGTGTTTGCACTGCAATAGCACAGTGGAAAACTGATCTATAGCTTGGTTTCAAGATATTATCATATTACAGACAAACAATGACAATAACAGTATGGACAGCTGAAATCTGCTCCCTACACGCAGTGGTTTCATTTTTGAGAGGCACAGTGTTTGATTTATTTAAATATTTTCTAAGAGTTTAAAAGGTTGGAATTTTCAGAAGCAATTGGTTTGGCTTAACTGCAGTGCCATCATATATCCCCATCAAACTCAACAGCGGTTATATCAGATATAAGTCCAGAATTAACTGCTGAAAACATTATTCACTGAACTCATAGAGGAGTGAATTTCCCTGGTACTCAGAATGATCCCAATTTAATTGTTCTCATTATGAGAACATGATGATCTATCCAAGTTGTATGGAAAAAAACCACCATCCTTACCACCACATATCTTAATCCTGTTTCTTATAGCCAGGACTCCCAATCCATTGAGTAACACTGCAGAAATGGATGTCCTACTTTGTAGTTCTTACTAAAGATTGCAATATCTTTTCTTTCTAGGAATGCATATAATATATGTTACATGGCTTAATTAAAGGAACAATAAAAGAGAAATTATATGTCATACACAACTGTGCTAAAATGTATGTCAAAACACTACAGAGGGTATCTGGTCATCACTATCATTTAGAAAAGATACTGAATGTCTTTCCAGTTCATTTTTTTTTTTTAAATTAAGGGATGTTAAACAGTATATTATCCAAGAAAAACACTCATAATCCAATTCTGTATGTTTGATTTCAGAAAGATACTATATCATTAAACCTAGCCTTGCAAAGACTATCCACTGACTGTCTCTAGCTGCTTCCCAATGTGAGACAGTTTTCAACAGCACACCGAACAGTTTTCAGAAGGACAGTCCTCTTTTTATTTGCAAAGTTTTGATTTTGCCTCATATACACATGGAACTTTGCCATTAGGAAAACTAAGGTGAGAACTTCCTTCGTGCCCTTTCCTGCTGCAGTGTTCTCTGTGAGTGGATCCTGGTCCGTTTCAGTGATCTAGCAAAGGAAAAAAAACCTAAAAACCTGTATCTGGAATTAGGAAAAACTTTTCAAACAAGCTATGAAGTTTTCTTCAGAAGTCCATAAACCTTATCAGGTACTTCAAATTTACCTCCACTACAAGGAATTAAGTTCAGAGAGTTCTTTTTTCCTTATAGTTAACAAAGAAATGGTTAGAGCTAGTGTTGCCTTAAAGAAGCTCACTTTGGTTTTCACTAATCTTGAAAAGTAATGAAGATTACAAAAACCTTGAAGAATTCAATAAAATTCTTTCACTACAATCATAAGGATTTCCTATTTGGGATTTTTAAAAGCATTAAAGAAGCCAGTATCTGAAGTAGTTGATTTTTCAAGGACCTTAATAAAATTTTTAAAGAAATGTCAAAGTGGTAAGAGGAAGATCAAATGAAAATACGATTAATTTCCACAAACATTAATATTCAGTGTATATTTATAGAAAAGAAGATAAACAAATCCCAAAGTACACTTATACTACATTTATAGTAGGATGATACCTTGGACCAGCTGTGTTCAACACAGGGAGAAGAACAGGCAACAGGAGGGGCCAGAAGAAAAGAGAGTTTCATTTGACACGTCTTAAAGGCTTTAAAGGGCTGAACCATAACACTGCTTTCCAGTTCAAGGTGAAGTATCTAGACTGTCTCCCATGTCAAGCGCCCACTACCCTGTAAAGTCTAAATACCGATCCCATGTGACAAATACGTATCAATTACTAAGTTTTAAATGCAGTGCTCATGCAGTTTCAAAAGCAATGAGTATATGCAGGACAGTGAGGCAGTCCTGAAACAACGTATACATTTTCTTGCAGAAAGTGTTGCATAAAGTTTCCTCTGATATTTCATGTCATTCTACTTATTGATTGCATACCTAGTCTCATGAGCAAGCACAAAATTTTAATCAACATACTGGACTCAATCCCGCCACCGCAGACTTCAGTGGAAATTGGATCAATCCCATTATCTACCATATGACTCCACAGGGCTTCCATAGGGAGAACCTCATTTCTAGCTCCAGCCTGCAGGGCCCCCGAGGCTACATTTAAAGCAGTGAGCAGTGTGAATACCAACAAGCCTAAAATAGCATTAAATGTGTTTAAATAGGCCAAGATAATTTGGACAGCTACAAAAGCATAATCTGCACTGAAAGCCCACCAATATTTTCCACGCATTTGTTACAGAAAATAAGCTATAAATCCCAGATGTGTTAAAAATATGTTACATGGCCTCCTGCTGGCCAGGAGGACATCAGTGGCAGAAAACATCCTACTGACTTACTCAGACTGAAATTCAGACCCCATTCATCCCCACGGTACAGACAGCACAAGCTAACAGCAAGGAGAAATACTCCCTATCGTGTTTCATCGTGATGCCATGACTGGCATTGCTGATCAGAGCAGTAAATGCGCTGCTGTACACACAGAATTAGATGAGATCCTTAGCTGGTGTAAACGAGCATAATGTTGCCTATGCCTCAGATTTCCAGGGGATTTTGGAACATGATGAGCCATAGTGGTGAGATGGGCTCAACGCAGCAAAAATATGTTTGGTTTCCATCCAAAAGATACTCCTCTGACATCAGCCAAGTGAAACCTCCTTGAACCTGGTGGGCCAATAATGGCCCCCAATTCTACATGAGGGAGTTCATCGACATTATCTTACTGTTTTGCAGTAAGATAATGCAAACAATGTAATTTATGCCAAAAACCCAGGAAATGCCTGTGGGCAGCTAAACTGGGGTGGAAAGGGCACTTTCTGGAGAGCTGGGTGGTTGGGTGCTGTCTGGCAGCTCTGTGGGCTTCTGGCAATGAGACCAGCTGCCAGCAGTGACAGCGGGGGAGGCCCAGCAGCACAGTCTCCCAAAACCCCAAGTGTTTGGGGAGCAATGTTGTGCTTGGAAACAGTCTTGGGGCTGGAGACAGGGGAAATGCAGTGTTTAATCTCTGGTCTGTTCAGTAACTACGGGAACATACCAAAGAAACACTTTTCTCCAGAAAAAAAAATGGACAGATATCTGATTGGTAAGCACCAAGTTTGAGAGACAAAGTATCTTGATTGATTATTAAGTGAAAATGGAAAAAATGTTATGAATAAATCCAAAATCTAGTGTTCTAAGTGGCTTTCTAAGCAGTTAAGGACAGTACCACAAGAATAATTTAGAAGCCTAAGACTCACTGCCATGTTTAGACCCCCTTGAAAATAAAGTGCTCTTAATAATTTTATTTCTTGTTCCATTTGTCTGTAAAGCTAAGTAGACAAAAGAATCAGAAATTGTATGTTCTGGGACTCTCTGAACACCCAGAAGTGAAATTGGGTCCATAAGATGATTTGGACCAGTTTGTCTCCAATGTCCTTGGGAGAAAAAAGGAACAAGTGTTTTGGCAGCTCACAGCTCCCTGGCAGCCAGGGGCTCCCTGCAGAGCCTCCACTTCACACTTGGGACATCTACCGCTGCTACCGTCTCTACACAGGGAAAAACACCTGGTGTGGCAATTTACCCAACATACTCATCCTGATGACACCAGACAGGTCTGAAAAGGTGGCGTGGTGCTGTGCTGCATGCAGAAAGCCTCCTAGCCTCAGGTACGGCTTCCTAAAACCCGCATGATGGAAGGAGGCCATGCACAGCAGCTACTGCTCATTACTCCAGATAATGGCTAGAATTAACTGAAACATTTTTTGTAATACTCTTCAGGAACCTCATTCAATCTACCAATCCCTAGAAATTAATGGTATGAACTTGCATTAAATCAGACTGTCATTAGCTTGGCTTTCTTTATGGCAACTCATTAGGAGGTATTTCCTGCAAGCTAGAAGCCCAAAGAATATCTGCAGACGCACGTTAAAATGCATTCTGGTACATTAGCTCTGCTGTAGAGCTTGCCTGTATCTCACAGCATATGACAGTCACAAGATATGGACACAAGGTGACAGAATGTGAATCGCTATGGCTGTGGTCCCAACCATAATCAGGATTTGGTCCACTTCAATTAATTCACTTGGTACTCTTGAACAGGATAACGTGGCCTTGTGCTTGCTGCTCTTGCTGATCTGTGCCTCAGTTATCTGAGGGCCAAGGATATAATCTGAAATAGGAGTCATCTAGCAAGGACGTCCTCCTCAAAACACAGGTCAGTGGGATGTGAGTCCAAATATCTCTTAACAGTGAAGAGAGAGGGACATACACCCAAGTAAACCCCTGCATCTGCTGGAGGTCCCACTGGCTTCAACAGAGACCTGGCCTGCACTGAGAGTTAAGCCACCCTGAGCATTTGGAGACTAAAGATTAAGGTCCTTATTATTTGCAAGGAAAACCTCTTCTAGAGAAACAGTCCAGTTCCTGTCGAGAGCTCTGCAGGGTTTTGTGATCCTCAGATCAGAAAATAATATAGAAAGCAATTAAGCTTGATCAAGTTTATGTCCTGTACATATAGATGTGTGTGTACATATACATAAACAATTTCTTTTTCACACAGGCATTTCCACGACATTCTAGAGAAAAGAAGAAGGGGTTTGAAAATTCAGAGGAAGCTGATCTGTAACATCCATATAGTTGTGATTTTTACCTCTCCTTTCTATAAGGAGCACACAAAGAAACTAAACAGTTCCACCAGCCCTTACTAACCAGCCTACAACACAACTAAAATTGTTAGGATTTTCTTTTAAGGCTTGTATTTTTATTATTTATTATACACGGCGAAACTTCGCTTGCCCTAACATCTTATCTGAAAAAACCACACTTCTTTGAAATGAGGTCATGTCCCTTGACATACATTAAGTGATGTGAAAAGCCCCCATTTATTCTAATACCCATTTATCCATGTTAATACCATTTGAATAAAGGAGGTTTCACAATACGTCAGACTCTTCTCTTTTTTTGAACAAAACTCAAAGTTAATTAAACCAAACCCTACAATATTTATGACTTTTTGTGTAGCTCAATGTGGTTTAGAAAAGGTGATGTTAATATTGACATTAATTAACGTCAATCTTAATGTACTATTACATTAATAGGCTGGCATATCATTCAGCCTAAGGCAATGTACTGTGCTGCTCAAGCTATTTATAACAAAAGTATTTTAAACAGCTTTGCCCCCCACCAAAAAAAAAATTAAAAAAAAAAAAAAATCAATTTATACTAAATGTTGTTGCAGAATCAGATTTATCACCCTAGGGATTAAGAAAAATCTAAAGACCAATTTAATGACAGGATTTAGTTCATTATTTATCTTCTAGCATGTAAATTATAGATTGTCATGAATTTTTCATCCTTTTGGTGCCCACTACCTAATTCATGCGAAAAACATAAGTCTGTGTTACAAAGAGCGAGCTCCCTGGCTCTGTGTACGAGAAACATCTCCTCTGCCTTTTGACAGACGATAATCTGTCAAAATGAAAAATTAATGGAGGCTCCCTTAATTCATCATCTTCTGCCTCTCTTCTATTAATGGCTTTTTTTTTTTTAAACTTCTATAACTCTGCTCACACTGAATAGAGGTGGTGGGTGTGGGGGGGTGAAGATAAACAGGTCAGCTGACTGCTTCGGCTTATGCAGTGCACTATAATTCAGCTGATAGATGGATGACACGTGTTATTTTTTAAATGCATTGAGGAATCCTGTGGTTTCCAACACAGTCTGTAAGCACGCTGAGATAAAGCTCATACCACATGTCTTGCCGCTCTCAGCTTGGCCGCAGAAATTACTTTGTCCAAATGGGTCATTAAAAAGTTGCATGAACTAAGTGTGTTTTACCACATACAACTCCAACCATCCATGTAGCAATCAACAGAAAGAATAATTAGGGTTCAGTCTGATTATAAAATGTATCTAAAACCAAATCAATCTCTCCCTCAAATTTACCTTTGCTGAAGAAGGTATTTCATGTGGCTGAAAAAAACGCCCACTTGTCCTAAAGCACAAAAAAACATGTAACCAGTGCAGAAATACGCTGTTATAAATACACTTCATAATTCCCCTAATCACTACAATCTAAAAATGGAAAGCTGCACCAAAGGCTTTCTGCTTTTACAACTCATCTACTTTTGCATGTCTGATGCTTTACTAGGGTTGTGACAAGAGAAAGCGCAGGAAAACCATGCCTCATCACAACAGGGGATTCTGACAGCTGCATGACGTGATTGTTGAGGACAGAGGAGCTTTATGGAAATGGATCAGCCTACAAGTCAAATGAATACTTGCTAGAAATAGCAGAGGGGATTATAGCAACAGAAAAGCATTTCCTTTTATAAAGTGCATGCAGTGCACATCCATATACGCTTTGAAAGAATCATTTTCTGCTATGGAAATCCCTACTCAAACATCCATTTTTAACACTACAGTACTATTGTGGGTTAACTCCAGAGCCATTTCACAGAAAAAACTGTATCCTGACTGTGTCAAGCTGGGTGCTACTTAGAATTAACTTCTGAACTAGTAACCCACAAATTCCAGAAGGAATTAACAACCTATTACATATTCATTTTAACCTGCAGCCAAACAGGAATATTTTCATTGAGAACTTGCTGTCCCTCACAGAGCAGTATAAATATTGCAAACAAATTCATTTGTCACAATAGCTAGAATATGACACCAAAGCCTGGCCAACGTCCCACTGATGTTAATGGAGAGAGACCCACTGAATTCATGAGCAAGCCTTGACCCACATTTTGCAGTTTGCTCAAACACAGCTGCTGCATTTAGGTAGAACCACCTTGAAACCAGAAAGTGTTGACCTGGAATGACAGAGGCCAAACTGACAGTCCCTGTTACAAAACTACGTTTACCACAGCTACAGCCTGCATCTCTTGGCACTAAATGAGAGAAAACTTAATATTTCCTTCCCCTGTGATGGGGTGAGTGAAAATGGCACCGCAGCAGTTTTTCAAAATTATTCTTTTCTTTGAAAATGTCTTGGTTAAATATATGAACTTTTGGAGGCTGTTTCCAACCCTCCCCCAAATAACATCATAGAACCTGCCAAATACTGAAAGAATTTTGATCATCCTTAAAGGCAATGGGAGTAACTTACAGTTACAAACAGCTTTGCAAGTGATGGAATCAGCACATTTGAAAATGGCTGCAAAGCAAGACATCTTCACGAGTGGCTGGTCAAAGGATGGGGTGCAAGAAATCTCTAGGACCAAAACCCATTAAGATCTAAAAGATGTTCTGTAGCCTACACGCAATGAACTGCTCACCATTTACTTGATGCGTCCACAATACAGAAACCATCATTTAAAAAACCATCACCAATCCACTTTTTTTTCTGAGTTTCAAAACCATCCAACAGCTCTGAAGCCTGGAATACTATAACTTGCTAAAGAGAGTGTGCTCTCAGTGAAGGTAAGGAGATGAAATTTTTATTGCTGCTCTCCATGCTGTACTTGGCCTAGAAACCAAACTCCTTTCTCCAAAATAGCTTACCTGCTCTTCATCTAAACTGATTATCCTTTCTTAATAAAGCATTACCATACAGATAAGGTTGCACCCATGCAGCACAGCTATTTGCCCTTAAAGGCTTGATGATGGAGAACAATGCAACGGGGAGCAACAGAATCATATTCCTCCCCGCCATGCGTCATAAAAGGAGCCCCCAACACCTTCTCTCGTGATCAAGTATTAAATCCTTCAGATACCTAAAAATTATTATGCTGATATGGCTGTTAAGGTCAAGGTTTAAAGTATAATGTGGATCTTAGAAGAAATTCTAGTGATTGATGTAACACATCAGACACTTACCTTGAAAAAGGTATTATTCAGCTGCCTCCACTAGAAGATTAAAAGTGGGGGAAAAAGAAGTAGCAGAACTGGTTAAATGACGGGTGGTTGTTCTCAGTGGTCAATGTTGCAATGAAATTACTGTAAAAAATAGCTACTGATATTGAAACTTGCCTGCAACATCTTCTGATCTCTCTAATACATGTCCTCCAGGCAGCAGTTCTCTCCTCACCTCAGTAACCTTGTAACACCAGCTGGTTTCAAATATTAGCAATTTTCAAAATCATGCCTGAAAGATGTTTTCTGTACACTCTGCATGTGAAGCTTCTGAAACTTTCCTGACAATGAAACAGGCTCTCTTTGCATTTGGTTGGAGCCCAAGCCACTTACATGCATATCACTCCTTTTTTTCTGAGTTTTTATCTCATAATTTTTAATAGTTGTGTAGGGTTTGTGACTACCAAGCTTTTAAACAACATTAAGAGGATAAAAACATCGAAAAGGGAGCAGAATTTCGGAGAAGACACATAAGCAATAGTATATGGGATGAACCATGCTTCATTGAAATCTTAGCTCGCTACCAGCAGCAGTCTGGGATTTTTCCCTAGCCAGAGCTTAGTAACGCATATTAATTTATATCAACGCTCCAATGCCTTTAGCCTATCCTCTACTTATGACAACAATATTATATATGTTATATAAGCACCTTCATCATCAAGCCCATTAAGGAACACTGAAGTTAAATAGATTATTTGCCCAAATTTGGGGGAGTTACAGTTCAGAACATGATCACTTCCACTCTAGCACAGAAAAGAACAGAGAAAGAGAGGATATAGTATCTCCGCACTCGATACAGCTCTGGTGCAACCCTGGGCTCAGGATGGCAACGGGAGCACAGGAACAACCCCTTCTGCAGCCACCTCAGTCAAGTTCACTCACACAGAGGCTGGGAGGACAACAGAAACATCTCCTTGTCATTATGTTTATGCCTAGACACAGCCAATCAAAACACAAAAGCACAATCAAAAGAATGCAAATAGGAAAAAAAAAAGTTTATACATGACTGGAAAAATTCTGATTCAATTGCACAAATACAAGGGACAGATGCACAAAGGAATGGAAAATCAGGCCCTAGATGGTGTACTTTTCAGTAGAAAATTATGCTTTTTCAGATACTAGATTAACTTTTAAAGAATGAACTTGAAATTAAGAGGGAGAGGCTAGGGAAAAGCTTTGGTATCCACAGAAGACCTGACTCAGGGTTGCATGAGTTCAGGTTTTTGATGTTCTAACACCATAGTGTTGCCAGATATGTTGCTTCACTTTCATAATTATGGTCCTTTACACCCCTTTTGCCACAATGTGACATAAATGAAGCTCTTCTAGCCCCCTGAGGTTTGTTTTATCCGGGTTGTATTTATTCCTACCCTCATGTGTCCTCACTGGATTTATTCCCAATTTAATCATATGAGTGAGAGCAGGATCAGGCCTTTCCCAGAATCAGAATATAACCATGTTGTGTCCATGAGGATGTGTTTATGACTGAGATTAGCTTCATTAGAACACAAACTCATGGAACTAAAAATATGAGGCACCTGATTTTAGAATAAATTACCTTCATGAAATTATGGTCTTTTCTTCGCACTGCAATATTCACAGGAAATTAATGAGGTTGTCAGATGAAGTCTATGAAGATTTATGTGCTGATTAGGTGACATGTCTTAAAACAAAATAAAATAATAAAGAACCTCTTCCATTTAAAAAAGCAGCATAGTTAATTTGAATTCAATCTTTTATCAGATTACTCCTGTTTAGTGGCAAATAGTTCCTTTGTTTAAAAACCCTTCACAAAGGCAAAGCCTCAGGAAAACATTTTGTAAAAGTATTCTGAAAGTCAAAGTCATTTTGACAGAAATCAAACCAGAAATAATTTCTCCCTGAAGGAATCCTGCTTTATTTTAATGATGTCTGGATTGTTTCCATTTAAATAGTGTAATGGGAATTTTTTTTTTTTAAATTGATTCAAACTGTCCGTTTTAACAATGATCTTTCTTGTAAGCTTAGTCAGTCATTTATCATATACATTTTGTTCAAGTGGAGAAAACAAATATTAAAGGAAAACAATTTGACTAAAAACATCTTCCCTTCATTAAGGAGCTTTATGTTCTAATGTCTGAAAGTGAAAGTCTGCTTTAATGGCTGCTGGGAGCTGGGGATCTCTCTGTCAGACACTTACTGAGGCATTCTTTCTGGGTAATAGAGGCTATTTATGGGACTTTTCATGACCTTTCTTCTTGGTACTACCAACAGAGGAATACTGCAGGCATCTCTTTTGCATCCACATATCTGCTTGCTCACGGATTATTGTCTCTATTGTTTTCTTCATTTTGAAGAAAAATGTTGCATGTAATTAAAACAAGATAACAGCACAGTACTGTGTGTTCTATCACACATCTAACCAGTCCCTGCAGTCATTACACATACTAACGTACATTGCACTGTGGAGACAGATATATTGAAATAAAACTCCTTGGTTTATCATCCGGTGCATTATGAAGCCTGTCCCACATTCTGGAAGATGCATCTTCAGTAAGAAAATGACTTTTTAGATTTTAATAGCACAAGACAGATCTTCTTTTAAAAGAAAAAACCCCTTTAATTGTTTACCCAAATCCCACAGTCTTTCTAAGTTGAATTGAAAGCCTATTTACTTAAACTAATCCATTTAATTTTGTGTTGTGAGAACCAGACATACTCACTTTGATTCAGAACTGAGTTCCAGAAAACCCCTCCACATAAGCTCCTGATTCTGAAACCATCTTCCATTTTAATTTTAAACAGAGCCACTTTGGTTGCAACAGAAGAATAGCAAAAAAATTGCTAATTTGAGGAATTTCTAACTACTAGCAGCAGTAAACCTCAGAAGAGCCACATCCTTTAGCTATGCAGATGCATGTTCTAGCACTAGCTAGCAGCCTCCCAAAGAGTCTCAAATTCCTGTATGTAAAACCAGCACCAATCAGCTCACCTTTTTAAACAGCATTCTCATCATGATGTCCTTTTAAAAAAGAAGGATTTGTACAGTGATTTACAAAGTAATTCCTCTTGGTTTTTGAGTTTAAGAAGAAAATGAATTTAGTATTTTCCACTCCAAATACATTGGTATGACACTTTAAGTAGAAAAACGTATACATTACTATTCTGTCAGACTTACTGCTAATTAATAGCCCTTCATCTAGTGACAATAAATCTGGACCCAAGTAATGAGTGTCTCAGTTGGACCCAGATGCCTAAGGCCATGCAACTCCATGCTACAGAACTACACACGAGCCAGGAGTTTGCTATGTGTCAGCAACAAGCAGCTTGATTTGGAGGTGGTGGTTTTGCATATTAGCCCAACTAAAGGTTAAAAAACAAGCTTCTGAAGCAACACTAGTCAGTATAATCTCCATTAAAGCAGAAACTGGTTAGCTAAGCTATCACATAGTTGAGTAGCGTTGGGGATAATTGCTTCTATGTCCTACTGCCCAAGTTTCCCCTATGGTTCCAATTTGATACAAATGTTGAGAGCTATATGAGTTTCTGAAAAATAAATAATTCAGAAGGTTATTAAGGTTGTACAGTCCAGCACGCAAAAGTTTGGAGACAGTAGGTAGCTGGTTCCTTTTCAAACCTGAGTAAGGTTGTTTGTGTATGTATCCATAATGAGAAGATAGTCCTATATTTCATGAAACAACTTACCACAAAATCCTATCAAGCGAGAAAGACTCCTCAAGCTGCAGTCTCAGAGACCTGGGTATATAGCACAGACTTCTAGCACTGGCTGTGATGAGACGTCTGGCAACAATAAGCAGACTGTTATCATCACAAGGGATCAAGTGCTTGAAGCGGGGAGGGTTTCACTGTCTCCCTGTTCTCTGGTTCAGTGCTTAACACCATAATTGTCTCTGCATTTGCTTCTTCCAGCTGCCAGGGTAAGTCCGGCGCAGTCCCTGCAGTCTGGTGATGCAGCATGCTCAACACAGACAATTTCTGGACTGAATCCAGAGAACTTTTATTTTATTTTCAAGCGAATATTAGAATAACCAGATGAGTACGGCTAGGCTTAGCACCACTGCAAGTACTTGCCCATATCCCTGCTCTGTCCTTGCCAGACCTCTCTGCAAGTTATTGCCAACAAACTTCATCCCAACTCAAGCTGGCATTGCCAATTGCTTGCAGAGTGTTGGTCGGGTGGGTCAAAGGTGTGACAGCCAAATATAAACAGGTTGGATGTCTCTGAAGCAACTTTAATTTAAAAAAAAAAAAAAAAAAATATATACACACATACAAAATACCAGCTGCTGATTCATAAGATATGACTCATGCTTCTCAGTTTAAGACAGAGAGCAAACCCCAGCAATGGCACGCAGCTTGGGGCCACCTGGAAGCCCGGCAATAGCACATCTCACCCCCCTGGGAAATGCTGAATAAACCACGGTGCCCACTCCCACCAGATCATCTGTGGGCTGGGATAAAGAACGAACAATTCTGGCCCTATGGATATCTACCAGACAGACAGAAAGCATATGTGGATTACTATGATTTCCTCTGGCTGTTCCTACAAATTACACAGGCTTGTTAGACGACCATGACATTGCGCAGTCCCTCAAAGGCCAAGAACAGAAGCAACCTAGAGAACTCTGGGACCATATTCCAATGCACAGCCACTGAGCATAGTCAGGTTGAGGCTTTTCAAACACTTGTCTTGGATTTTTAGAGGGCTGGAAAAGACAGATTTCTGATGTTAGAGCCAGTTTTTAAACAAAAAGCACAGAAACCTTTCTAATTAAGTCATTTAAATATTTTGTTTGTCATGCGGAAAAGCTAACCTCCTCCTTTCCTCCCATTTCAGTACTCTTGGATGCAGCTGAACTATTTTTCCTGAATGTTCTCTGAAACACTTAGCCTGAAGCAAATATTTGCATAAAAAGTTTTAGTTTGAATAATTAAATCCTGGCAAGTGAAAATGCCAATTGCTGGACTACCTTAAGAGTAAACAGTGTTACCAACTCCATCTGTAACAGTCACTTGTATAACATTTTATGAAACCCTTTAGGAGAGAAAAAGCTTGCACTTTCTCTGCTGACATCCTAATAATTTTGTATATGAAAGCACTACAGATCTTTGAAAGTCAGAGAATTCACTGATAAAAAGCAAACAAGGACCAGAAAAGATCATAGCTCTACTACTCAAACATCATAATATAGCTGCTGCACAAATCTATGTGCAAGCGAAAGTGTGGTCTGTTTTTGAGACAGCAGTCTACAAAATAAATGCACATTTTTTTGCTTTTATAAAAGATTTTGTGAAAAACAAGTTTTAATAGAAAGACTTTAAAGTTATAGATTTTTTTATTTGAGCACTTTATTAAATGTGGACGTGACTTGATTTCTAAGTGAATAATCAGACGTTACATGGCTAAGATGCATCAGAATGGTACATATACAGATAGCTCTTAATACATTAGTAGAAGTTACTCTAGATTGCCTCAGCTTATTAATTGATGGATCCTAAGCTACTGACTAATCTTTTATTAAGACGTAGGAATAACTTATTTATAGGCAATGTATAAATGTATTCTTTCTACTATCTGTAACCAAACATTTGGTGGATGAAATGAATCAAAAGAAAACCAAAAAAAGAAGCTGAAGAGAAAGCTAGAATAAGGGATGAGGTTTATAACCCCGTCTTCTCCCCAGAATTATAGGTTCTCTTTAAAGATGGGTTAGATAAATATCTTTCGTGAAAAGCTTAAATGTCTTGCTGATCCTGCCTTAGGATAGGGGGAGGATTAGTCAACCCCCCTGAGGTTGCCTTTCATCAAAACTGTCTATAATGCTATGCTTGTAAAATGTTAGGGATTATCTTGGCAATAAGACTGTCTCCTGTTAGAACAAGACCTTAAAGAGACGAATTAATGGCTCTGACTAATTGGATAATGCAGCAAAGAATGGGTCACGTTCTGTATTGTGGTCAAGCTCTGGCCCTGCTTGGGCTAAGCAAGCTGGCATAAAGCTGCATTCTGGCTAGCTCGTGGCTATACATATTGAAAAGTTGCAGCCAGCATGGTGTTTGGTAACTTGATCCTTCAAAGGTCATCTTCTAACATGATAAATGCTAGCAGCGAGGACAGGCCCTAACTGCTGTCTGGTGCGCAGAATACTGTTCTGAGATAAGCACGATGAATTCCTGCACTTGTGGGTTAGAAATATCAGCTAGCTGTTTGATGTGCTGTGACAGTATGGGAGGTGACCTTTCCCCTTGCTTGCTCTTCTCATCATCTGCTCGTTGATACAGCAGCATCCTACTGCAGACTGTAAAGGAAACAGCATTTATACCATGTAACAGCAGCCGCTACACCCTGCACCCAGAGCAAGCCATGCAGGAAGCATCACGCTGGATGCCTCTCTGCTCATTGCTAACACACCAGAGGGATGCCTTTCATCAGCTACAGCAAGAGCTCGTTTCTGTTGGCTTGCCCCAGAACAAGTGTGTGTCTTCAGCAGGGGTCATCAGGCCTGACCTAGTCTCAGCGAGAGCAAAAGCCCGACTGCACACCAGGGTGCCCCCCCAGCGGGGCGGGGGGCAGGCCCCTCTCAGGCTGCGTTTCACCAAGGGGGCAATTAGCACCCAAATGACTTCAGGGGAACCTTTCACGCTATACTCATCCTTTCCTGGTTTTAGCGGGAGACTCCCTTGTCCCCCTTGCAGTGCCAACCCATCGGCCTAAGCAGAGCTTGGCCTTGAGCATCCTTGAACAGTTCAAATAGGACTCTGCTGTCAATATATTTTCCAGTTAGTCACAGACAGCACCACGGCACTTAACTCACCCCCTCAAGGGCCTTTTCCAGAGTGAAGCAGTCTTTTTGCAAAGATACTCCTTAACATTTGACAGACTTTGCCTTACAGCAAATGTTCTGGACAGACCTCAGGAGGTGATCAAAGTGCTCCTCTATCCCAGTGTAGACTCTGCTGGCCTTACAAGCACCTAGGTAAGGACCCCAAATATCTTTGGTGCCATGCCATTATTTCTTCTGTTTTCAAAAAAGTGGAGCCTTAGTGGGGCTTTTTGTTTCTTACAGCCACTTGATTGCATTTAGCCTTTTACTGCTTTAGTGAACTAATTTTCAATCAACTTAAAAATTAATTCCAAATACAGGGTTCATAATTAAAAAGAAACAGTTAATCCTTTGTGACAGTCTGAGTCCAAAATTGCGCTTCTAAATTATTTGGACAATCATTCAGGAAAAAAAAAATTCTCTCTCCCAAGTCTGATTACATCAATGCTCTAAAGAAACATTTCTTCCTTAGGTCTCTGATTTCCCTGGTGGCTGTGATATAAACCCTGAACTTCTTAAATGTCACTTAATTTATATGATTTTGCTGTTTACCCTTTTAAAATGACAAGTTGTTCTGTAGTATTTATGTCTGTTTGAAAATTAGATATCATGGGCAATACAGTCCTGCAGTTGCATTTCTGTTAGCTTAAGCTTAGTAAGCACTTACCATAAAAAGAAAAAAATAAAAATATGCCTACTCTTACTTTTTCAGTCTTTTCTTTTTGTTACAATGTCCACCAATGTTTTAAAAAACTACTCATTTAACTTGTTACATGTTGATTCTTAACAGTATAAGGCATTTAAAGCAATAATTACTTTGCCTTTGGTAAGCAATTGAAGAAGTTATGGGCCTGCTTTTAACTCTCCATTGCTGACATGGGTTAATTAATTTCACTCCAGCATGTAGTCCCCAGTGAACTCTCCTCATGTGGCATTACCTTGCGGCGGGCAGTGGCTGGCGAACATTATAATCTTTTCAGAAGACCTTCTGACAGTAATGAAATTAAATTGACCTGTGTTGCATCTGGTCTCCGAATTAAGATGGCAAGATTTGTAGGCATCCATTTTGACTGGAGAAGCAGAGCCCAACTCCCCAGATCATGCTGAATTTTAAACAATCTCTTTTTCACATAATTTTACAGTCTTCCTAAAAGGCCATCCCCATTAACACAGGGAAGGCAAAACAAGTTTATCATACTAAACAGGCACATATGAGTTACCTCTGTGTTTATAACCTGTGTTTACAACCTGTGTTTATAGTTATTTTATATCAGTGAAAAAACGTGACTCAATCTTGAAAATAACCTATTTGGCAAAATACTTTTAAAGAACTGTAGAGAATGCCCCCATTCTAGTTGAGTCTGGGAAGACTCATACTTCAAATCAGGAAGATAATTTCTTATAATAAAATGTAAAAAGATCTTGTTACTCTTGCCTAAGGAGACAGACCTTATGTTTTTGCGCTGTCTCTATGTCTCTAATAACTGTTGAGATTAACAATGTATTTTAACTAAATTTATAGGATGGTGAGGATCTCAGAGATGGGCATTCCCAAACATTTGGAAAAGAGGAGGCTAAACTGACCTGCAGAAAAGCTTTCTTTGCAGGAAAAGGTTGCCTCTGAGCTCCAGCCCAGTATGAGATGCTGAAGGAGTCATGTGGAAGAGCACTACAGAAACTGAGCATTTCACAAGTGAGGCACTTCATGAAACCGTACTTTTTAGCACAGCCACATCAATGAATTAGTCCTGTTTTCTTAACTAGATGATCAGGTAAATTCAGTTTTTGCACCACAGATTCCACATATCTCCTGTTAGTGCCTGTGAAGCCTGTGTATGCTCTTGATTTAGACTTCTTGCTGTATTTTCACATCTAGGTTATGCTTGGTTGATACAGATTCTTTTTTAAAACCAAACTGGAGGTTGTCTGATCTGACAACCCAAACCACCCTATAATATTGAGCACCTTCTGTCTCTTTCCACACCAAAGCAGTTACCTTGCACGCTGAGATTTCCCAATTACTTTCATTCCATAATATTTTAGTTATAAGACCTTGGAAAAAGAACTGCCTCTTCTTTTCTTGTTCATTCAGTTCTGGTTCAGAACTGGATTTCAAGGTACATTAGCAACAGAAGTTGACAGCAAACAGCCCGACCGCTGCCACTGTACCTAATTTAAACACAGAGATGATGGTTGAAACCACGAGTGGGTTCCATAGTGTTCTAGGGCTCTGTAACCTGTAAACCTTGTTACCTGAACAAGAAAACCTGTAGAACTGTGAGCTAGTGGAAAACAGTTTTGATAAGCTGCACCTTCTAGAAATTAAGCAAAATCAAACTGTCACAAATACTGGATGAAAACACCAGGTGTAAGCTTAGGATCAGAAAGATCATGCATGTGCTTCTTTCTTAGGTCAGCGATCACTGCTATCAAATCTCAGGCTAAAAAAATAACGGGTTCTTCTCCGTCTCTCCCTGCAATTTAAGACTCAAACTAACAGAAATTCCCTCCAGTGCCAACCTCTTAATTCTACTTGATTACCTGCTATATTAATATGATGATTTGCTCATTTGAACCCATTGATCTGTTGATTCAGTTTTAATTGCAACCTTGATTTGATCACTGTGTTGCTCCATTCTTAATTACCTCAGAGATACTACCTAAGATTGGCTCAGTTATGTGCTGGTTTTAATTTCATAGCTCCTTGCTTATCCTAAGTTTTTAATCCTTAAGCAGGACACCAGACTGCAACACAGCTCATGAATGCAAAGAAAAAGTATTTGCATGCCCCTGGTGATACTTTCAAATGAGTATCCAAGTTATTCTGATATTAATTCTTGAAACAACTGGTAGCCCTTTTTATTTCATTTTTAAACAGGGCACCTAAAAGATCTGTCTGATATTCAGCATCTTCTGGAATGCATTTGCAAATTAGACAATTAGGTAATCCCACTTTTAGGCAAAGATTTCCGAGTTCCTTGAGCAGGATCCCAAGATTATTATTCCCTCAAAGATAACAAATAAGTATAATTTAATTTAATATTATTTTTATTCATACTGAATTCTTACATGACCCTCACTTAACAGAAAATTAAAATTTCTGCTGAAAGAAAAAGAAGAAAAGGGAGATGGAGTTTGATAGGGGACAGCTCTTGAAAAAGGACCTTCAAGGTCACTGTTTTTTGTGTAGGTGCATATGAAGAGCCAAACCCCACAAAGGGCCTAGCAGGAGTCATAATTAACTTTCATTGTCTCAAACCCTGGGGCAAAAAGAAATTGAACCAAGGGTAAGAAAAGAAAGGTCAGGGATAAAGCTCTGCATAAAATGTCACATGCTATGCAGGAATGGCATGCACATCTATCTGCCAGTTTTGTGAAAAGGCAAAAATGCTCATTTTTCACCTGTTGAACATAAAAGGAAGGGGGAGCAGTGAAGAATAAAGCAATGGCAATAAAGGGCCTTTAGGAGCTCAAGATGGCATCTAGTATGCCTTTTCACCTAAGATATCTAGACCGCTGTAGTTAGTACTAAGATGAAATCTTCGAAGTTTGGGATCCACCAGCCTTCCAGAAACACTAAGCTGTTTTGGGAAGCACGAAGAAAGGAAGTCTTACAAGTTTTAAGGCAAGAGCTACAGCCTGGTTACTTATTCTTGCAGCTGCAGGAGGTCTGGCAGTGCACACCTCCCTTTGCACTTGCCTTCTGTGAATAATTCAGTGCCCTAGAGTTTGCTGAAAAACCAGACTGTCTAAAAGGGTATGCCAATACGTACGTCTTCACATGGTGAAAAATGGAGTAAAACAATATTTATTTGTTTCATTAAAATTAACTCTGTGGCTTTGCCTCAGTCATATCACTCGGTCTTCAGGACCTAAGGCCATTACTCAGTTACAAGAGATGAGGGTGAGAACTAAGCAACTTACAGCATGGGCTTAATGCAAAATTTCGAATCCTTCCTCTGTCAGACCTCCTTTTGTCTGTTCCAAGATACGCAGTGTTGCAGTAGACAGAATGCAGCTCCATTTGAGCACAGCAGCACCTATAGTGCTTCACCTTGCAATCCTTCTCTATCACAACGTGTCTGGTTAACAGAGTTCAAGCTGCTGTGAATTCAACGGAGGGGCACCCACTTGCAGCAGGACCAGCTGTCTCTGCTGTGGAGATGTTTGGGCTCATCCATACGCACCAAAGACTGTCCACACATTTTCCATGTCAGGTCTGTCTCTTACTCTGTTTGTACCCTGGCTGGCATAATGGAGTCTCTAGGCATTGCATTACTAATAATAACTTCAAAGGACTTTTTTAAAGTTTAAGAGTTGAGCTTGAAAACATGACACCTTTTAAAGATAGCAGTCAGTGGGCTACAGAATATTGACAATTGCAGTACTCGGATAAGTAAACAAGTCTCTGTGGATTTGATAGCCCAATAAATATCTATTATTGCTTGTTGCCAGGCTATGTGCCTGAAAACAAAAATGAGGATAGAACAGTTTTTAATGGCCGATAGCAAGAATAATCGAGTCTTATCTAAATCAAACTTTATTGGCCTGGATGAATTATTTTTGGCCTCCTGTAATCAAAGCTGAAAATTCACCTGTCAGGCACAGTATGGTAAAACTCATTAGAACCTCACCATGTGCTGTTATGAAATTGCTCCATATGGCAGTGCATGATTGTTTACTTACTAGATTCAAATACAGGCAGGTTTCAGAAATACATATATAAAAAAATATTTTCAAATTCCTTTAAGGCAAAAGCGTATATGCTGAAGTTCCACACTTCTGTAATGGAAATATTTCACCTGTATAAAGAATTTTGCCTTGCGCGGCAGTGAAGCTATTGATCAGGCAATTGGCAATCCTCAAGTGTGAGCGCTCATTAAGGGAAAGGTATATGAATCATTTTTTAATGACATCTCTTTGCTTTCAGCAGCTTAGCATGTGTCCTGGTTTCAATGGATGCACTGTAATTTAGGCAAGCTGTCTACAGACTTCAGCCATTACTCTTACCATATGTTTTCTTCAAAAATTACCATGCACTGGGGCCTGCTAGCTGCATTCATGTAGCGAGGTGCGCTCTCTCTGCTGTATCAGCACGTTAACATTACTTGAAAAAGGAAGAGTAATGTGCTTATTATAAAGAGAAATTCCCAATTAGCAAGTTTAGTGCATGTGTGTTAACTTGGATTAAATACATTCCAATTATGGGCAGCTCATTATTAAAACTACAGCCAGCTGTTTGCCAGGAATGTGAGCTCTGGTAAACAAGCCTTTCCCTAGTCCCTTGCAAAAGATCCCAGGTTATTTCTTCTTCTCATTGGTTCCCAAATAATAGCTACAAATACTGCAGTGAACTGCTCTGCCATCCCATCTACACGTTTCAAAGCAGAACAAACGCCACAGAGGGTGATGAGTTGGTTAAAAACAAACAAACAAACAAGAATAATCAGAATTGTATGGCCGGAAGAGCTTGGGGGCTTATGTTCAATTTGGGAAACAAGCTGCTGCCAACTTCCCTTGCTAAGAACACTGGACCGGAAAAAAAATTGTATTGAAACAGGAATGATTTCATCCTACTAGTTCCATATATTTCGATATCCTCAAGTAAAGTCTGTCTGATGTGTATGTCTCAGCTTTACTATGCAAAATTGTTATACCGTTCAGAAGTCCCAATTAATAGGGGCCTTCCTTCTGAGTAGGCTCAGATCACAGAGAAACATATGTGCATTTTTCTTAAACCTTAAATAGTAAATGTTTTAGCAAGCAGATAGAAGACCAAAGAGTTAGAAAAAGGTAAAAGATACAAGTTTTTCTTCCCATTAAACCCTTAACTTCATTGTATTAGCTACAAAAATATCTACTTAAAAATACAGCCTATGTTTTGTAGTTATTCCAAGATCCAGTTTTTCAACAGAAGTTAACTACTGAGGTAGGATTTAAATACCTCTGGATTGCAAAATATCTTCAGTAGTTTCAATATATGTCAGTTGTAGTGGACATTTTTTTCAGAGCTTTAATTTTTAGCATACATTTCCAGGAGAATGATGCTATGCCAGGGGGTCACCAGTAACATGAACTTTCGCACTATTATACTTGTAGGAAAACTGTGATACAGCTCTTGGAAGCACCAGCAGCCTCAGGAGACGGAAAACCCATTAAGTTCAACTTTTGTTCCAGCATCAACCAGAAAAATGAAAAAATCCGGAATCTGTTCTCAACTGCTGACACAACCAAAGCAGAAAAATAGAGTCTCTCTCGATTGCCCTGTGTAAAAACCGAGAACGGCGACTGCAAGGCTACACACACACACAAGTGCAAGCAGTAGGCCAAGGCACCAACTAAGGGCTTTAAAAACCTCTGCATCACAAACAGCAACAAACACCACCACCTACTTTGATGTCTATGCTCACCTGAAGCTCAGCTAAATCCAAACTTTAGTTTCTAGAAAGAGAATTTATTTCTCAGACCTAGGTGTGCAAAACCAGCCCAGCTTGGGCCATGCCAAGCTAAGCAGTCCCAAGAAGCTGCTGCTGTTTGTTCACAGGCTGGCAAACATGCCCAGCCAAGGTGCGAGTGACACCCTGATGCTCAGGTGACCTACAACCACTGCACCAATCCCGAAGACCCAGACAAAAGCAGGGAGATACTCCTCATGTATTCAAACATAGAAGAAAATTAAGAATGTATTGCTGAGTCCCATCCTTGCCATCCAGTTATTCTTTGTGGCTTCCTTGTCCTTATACTTGAACTGAGGGCAGCATTCAGCATGTCAAAGAACCAAGTGGAAGTTAGATGGACCTCTCTATTGGACAGAGAAAAGTGTGGGCTAATTCAGAGCTTAGATGAGGAGGGAGCAAATTCAGCAGTCCCCAGGTTAAGCACTAATCTTGATCTGAAAAAAATATTTCAACCAGTAGACAGGTTAAATAGCACGTGGGTATGACATGGATGCAGAGCCTGTCTTGAATTAAGACAACACCACTTCCTTAATTTACTTGAACAAAATGCCTACAGGCAACCATCATTTTTTTCCCAAGCCAAGAAAAAAACAAGCCAAGTTTGCGATAACAAACAAAAGATACATTAGAAAGACACATCTATGTCTTGTATGAATCTTTCCATGTTACTTTGCAAAGCCAGAAGAAGAAGAGGATAATTAAGGACTATAAAGAAATACCACTCAGAAAATCATAGCAATTGTAGGCTTATAAAAAAAGGAAAAAAGTAGTTATATCAAATACAGGCCAAAGATTGAGCACTAGAGGGTCAGAGAAGAGTCAATCCCACTGCAGACGGTCACATACTTTCTCACTGTCATTAAGAAATTTTGTTTAGTAGACAAAGAGTTTACTGGCTCAAGGGATACTGCTATAAAGGTTTTCCGCATTGTTTGTGCATAATCTACGCGTAACATTCAACCTGGGAATGAGATATGATGTAGAAAATTGCCTTTGCAGTCCTTGAAGCCAATAATTTAGCTCTGCAACCTTAATTTACAAGGGAAAAGGGATGGTAGTTGGAACATGAATTTGGATCACTGTCAGATTTAGGAATGAAAGTAATTAATGCTTCTGTGAAACTCCCCTGATAGTTATTTTTGGATTCAAAATCTTTAAAGAAAAGTTTTAATTTAGGGGCAGAAGCTCATTATAATCTCAAAAGAATCCTGCTGTACTAAATCATTCTGCCTCCAATTCATAGTCCCACATTCCCTCTGTACATACAGCTCCTTCACTGATAAAGCCACAAATTACTTCCCACCTTAGCTACTGAAACTTTGATTTGCTCTCTGACTTCTTCCAAACTGAGGCTGCTGGTCCTTCTTTTCAAGGCTGTTACTATTACCATGGAATGACAGCAACCAAAGTCTTTCTTTTCGCATTGGCTCAATGCTTTCTGCCCATCTTGAAATTTCCTTACAACTTCTCCCAAGCAACTAACTCAGGAAGAACCTGCTCTATAACTCTCCTTGACTCGCCAAACCATTGATAGTTGTTTCCCACTGTAGTACCTCCAAGACATCATAGAGGTGTTAAAAAAATGAAAGGTAATAACACGATCAGATTGCCACCTATGAATTTCACCTCTCTGCTTTCTCCAGCTTCCCCCTTCTGAGATTTTTAAATTGTGGATTTTATGTTGCACCAGACTGTAAAACACTCAGCCCATATTTGTTGCTATTATGATACATTAATAACAAAGGACAGTAGAATAAGGACAATAGAATTGTACTCCCAGGGAAGGACTTCAGTGATTTTCAGGCTGTGGGTTTACTTTTTCATTTTAACCTGTTCTTTAATGCTCTCTGTTACGAAGTCCCAGATGATACCAACCAGGCAGAAATTATTACTTAATCCCACTCCAGATTCCTGAATTCTTCAGCTCTGGTAGTTCTGTAGGATTTGCACTTACAGCACAGTTCCAGGGATCAGCACAGCATCTGCTAAAGCCAAAGGAAAGCTTCCTGTTGACTACAGAGAGAACTGAAACAGGTACTTGGACAGCTAAATAAAGCAGTGAGTTTAGTAAAGGTTTCATCTATTTACTTACTTTCCCTTATACAAAAATCACCTTTCATCTTTAGTTATTTACATTCTCCAAAGCAAGTACTTACGACAAACAGCTGCAAACAAAACCCAAAGGTTTTGGAACTGAAAAGCAAGCAGCTGTGTACTGCCACTTCTATTGGCATGGGGATGTATTTTCAGATTCTCAGTCAAACCTACGAGTGCTGTTCAAGATTCACACAGGAATAACTGCATTTTGAAAGCTTCCAAAAGGCCAGCACAAACACTAGGGTCTTATCCATGTTTTTAAGCCAAAGGAACTATTTATGTGAGCAAATTTAAGCACTGTGCAAGCCTTCACAGGTTTGTGCGCTGATATTACAATCACACACGGGCAGAATCATTAACTGTCCTAATTCCTTGGCTGCTCCAGTAAGAATAATGACAGGAAAATTATACACATACTTCAGTATTAGCTTAGTCTCTCTTCAGGTGCCACTGATATCTCTTCTGAATAAGAGATGGTCGTCTATGTTTACTAAAAATGGTGGCCACGCCATTCTCATCATTAGCTCCTGAAGAATGTATTACTTAAAAAAAATATTATATCTAAGATGTGGGTTTTGATAAATGGGTCTCTTGGAGAAATGCCACTAAGCATTTCATTCTGTGGCTTTTTTTTTTTTTTAAAGTAAGATTCCTCCCCCTGTTTTAATAGGCTGTTATAGCCTTTAACATACCATGAAATTAAATGCCTCCATTGGGGATCCAGAACTTATCATAACAATAGTATTTCTAGCACTTGTTGGAACTATGAGGAAAGTTAGAAGGTGGGATAATAATGAGTGTAACATTTTAAAGAACTACAGAATTGTCACTGTACATTACTGAGCTCCACAGTTAACCCATGAATTAAAAGCATATAAAAGTGATAATAGCTTAATTGCTAAAGAAATGATTGAGACTTGGTGAAACTATCACATTGCTGGAATTAACCTGTGATCTGCTGTGAAGAATAAAAATCTCCAAAACTTGGAAGCATATTAATCTCATAACTGACCCTGCTTTAAAAGCAGGGAGTTGGACTAAATGACCTCCTGAGGTTCCTTCCAACTTAAATTATCCTATGATTCTAATAACTTCTACTAATTTTTGCTAGGTACCTGTAATGATAGCTATATTAAGTTTCTAGCAAGAACAGATCCCTTTCTTCTTGCTTGCATAACATTACAAAATCTCCAGTGCAGAATTAATTAAAAATTGAAGGACAAATTCTGCCAGATGTAAACGGCCCTCCAGTAAAGGGAACCGACACGTGCACCCTCTCTAGGTTTGAGGAGACGCACGTGGTCTGGTTTATAGAGGCATTAAGCACTTACAGTTCCCAATGAAATTTCTTTTCTTTCAAGAAAAGAAGTAAGCTTTTCAATCAAGCAATCTGCATCTCCCAAGAATAAGGCCATGGTTCAGGAAAACTTTTTTAAGAGTACTCACAGCTCTGTGTGCACAAATATCTTGCCCAGATCCAAAGCTTTGCTTAATATTCAATCCTTCAGGACTCCAATAAAGACTTTTGCAACACAGAATCATAAAATCATTTAGGGTGGAAAAGACCTTTACGATCACCAGGTCCAACTGGTAACCCAGCACTGCCAAGACCCCCACTAACCCACGTCCCTAAGTGCCACTTCTACAGATCTTCTAATACCTCCAGGGATGGTGACTCAACCACTTCCCTGGGCAGCCTGTTTCAGTGCTCAACAACTTTTTCATGAGCCACTTCCACTCTTCTGTCATTGTGGCGGGTTAACCTTGGCTGAGCACCAGGTGCCCACCAAGCCGCTCTATCACCACCCCCC
>VZZY01014291.1:106773-230282 GCA_013400335.1 Eurystomus gularis | reverse complement strand
TCTTGCCCACCCCATCCCACTGGGGGGAATGTTGGGAAGAGCCCTGGTGCTGTGCGAGCCCTGCTCAGCAGCACTCACAACACGGGGTGTTATCAGCACCCTTCTCGCTCCCAGCACAAAACCCTGCACCAGGAGGGCTGCTGTGGGGAAAACCAGCTCAGCCAGACCCACTACAGTCATGCCGTGAATGATCACATCAAATCCTGTTCATTAGTTTGCAAGTTCTTACAGGGGGGTCTGTCATTTACTATCTTTATACAGCTTATCGGTTTCCAGCACTGTAGCCATTTCAGTCTGCTTGTTTTTGCCACAAGTCTTACGATTCCTTGAGAGAGAGTTAGGATGATGACAACCTCCTCAATGAGAACAGAGACCCATTACAAAAATCATTTTCACAGTGACCAGAAGTTGACAGACATGAAAACTGTCAAATTGTAAATTTAAGTCAGTCACTTGCAGGAGCAAGATTACTTTAAAAAAGCAAAATCATGGTCAGTGCTTATTTATTTAGTTAGATTCTGACAAGGAATAGAATCACCACTTCCACCAGCCCTTAAGAATCCTGGAGGGAACAGGATTTTAGCACAAATCTCAGAATAAAAAAGAATAATGCAGAGTAGCCACAAGAGAGGTCAAAAATATTCCTAAAAAGTCTAGAGCAAATCTACTGTCACCACAGGGGAAACTGAATGCTCATTAAGTAGCATTGCCAAAGACCTATCAACACTGCTGGAAAGAAACATTCATTTTCTTGACCTAAAATACAAAGTTAGGTTAGAAGGAGTTTTTCTGTAGTGGTAGAAATTGGGATTAGCATCAGTGACTTAATCTGAGCCTAGTCTCTCTGTCCACCCGGATGTTAGCCAGGTGTCACTGGCATCCTTAGTCTACAGCAAGGTCTTTTCTATCTTTTCTTGGTGCTACTCCAGCAGAGCTCACATGATTTCCACGGGCAGTGCTTGTGCCGTGCAATGCAAACAAGTACGGGTATTTTAGCTAGCTCTGATTGCTTATTGAGCTAGAAGAGTTTTGAGTGGCAGGAGTTTGTGCTTTCAGATCTGAATTTAAGTACAGAACCCAACAAGAGATAACCTTGATGATCTGGAGAGAATGTGGGAACCCTGAATGTACCGACACCTTGAGACTATACCTCAATCAGACATTAGTTCATGGTATTCCACTGATGGCTGAAAAAGCGAAGACAGGAAATCACATCTAAAATATTTGCACAGTCAACTGTGACTGAAATCTTCTGTGGCTTCACATTAAGGTATCATCAGGAGGGTGAGAAAAATCTCTCCTCCTACGCACAGGCTCCCCTCCAATTTCATACCTGAAGTTTTCAGTCCCTCTAAGGAACTGCCCACCACTAAGCAAAACAAACTGATGCCACCACAGAATGACAGCTAGTACTTGCCACTATGAAGAATAAGTAATGAGTAATAGCAAAATATTAATGCACACACTGTTTAATTAAATGACAATATCGTTTTCTTGTAATCTTTCTCTAACTGTGCTGGAAGACTACAGTGTTGACATGATAATTTTACAAACTTCCTTGACAGATCATGTTAAACCATCCTCCATTACCTTAGATTGATAACTGGCACTTACAAAGAAAATGAAATGTCTCAGAAATTCATTAAAGATGCCAAATATTTGAGAAAACCCAGTGCAATTGTTATCTAAATCACTGTGTAAGCAGCTAAAGGGCCATTTCCTTTTCTAAATTATTAAAAAAAAAATTAAAAATCATGACTTCATGTTATATTTTAAATGCAATGGAAGTGAAGCGGTTACTGTGAGACTGATTCAAGTACTTCTTCCATCAGCTAATATTGGCAGTAATTTCAATGAAGTCAATAAACTTACAGTATTTGGATCTGATCTCCCCTCTTTTTACCTTCCTCCAGGAAATAGAAAATGGAGAGAAAATCTTATTTCTGTAGATATTGCCTTAATAATCTATTATAACAGAGTTGTGTCAGAAAGCCTTATTTGGAAGTGTTGAAGTGATCTGCTTTCACTGTACTGGTCACCTCCCGCCACCCGTCTAAGCACACAGACCATGCAGCCCCATCCAATGAACTGCAGACGCCCTTCACTTTAATGGACTTTGGCATTTAAATTCCCAGTGGCTGCTCTATCTATGCAGTTTAAGCTGCCTGAAAAAGCAAGAACATCATTTAATTACAGACAGTTGCTAAATATCTGAGCAAAGGAAGTTCTTGAGGATACGGCAAGTGTCTTGGCCTATCCCTCAAGCCAGGCCAGGCTCAGGAAAAAGTGAGAAGAAAATAATAAGTAACATCTCCTTTGTCAAAATTACACTTGTCTGGCCTTTCTCTGCTGAAGGGAGATGGAAGAATACTTATAAACATTTTTCTTTTTGTTAACTACAAAGAATCATAAAGAATCATTTTTCAAAGCCAGCTAATGTGGACATAAGGTAAGAATACAGCTCAGTATAAGAACTGCCAATTTCATATAAACATGGTCTGATCATAGAACCATCTGTGACCAGATCATCCCCTGATATTAACTAGCCACAATAATACAGTGAAATTCTGGACAGACAGGTGAACAAGGGATAAGACAAAGGTGTCAACTCGTTGATATTCCTGATCACATTACAATCATTTGTTGTAATAAGAAATAGTAGTTCAATCACGGATACTCAAACATGCAAAAACACCATCTACCTTTACGTACAAATGAAATGACAGACCCTGGTCTCTGTTCAACTCTTAAATGACTGAATTCTCCAGTTTCTCCAACTCTCTGATGATAAAAATAATTAGATAAATTAATTATCTTACCTACAAATGAACATTTCATGAGGCTCACTTGCTTCTTTTGACTGAATTTGGATACTTGGTGTATCAAACAATTCGATGATGGATCTTCTGCTGTCCTTCCACACTCTACGTCTCAGAAGCTTCGTATTGTAGACTAAGTTATGAGCCCTCCAGCATAACCGATTTTAAGATGGCATTATGACCTCTGAAAGCACAAAAGAATAAAAATTTTACATTTCCTAATGTAGTTAACTATTTTCCAAAACAGCTTAATTGATCTAATGAAGCAGAGAAAGACATTGAACCTATGACACTAAGATATATTATAAGGTCAAAGCTTGATTTTTTTTTTCAGATGATACAAATAGACTTTTGAAAATATAGGTGACGGGAAAGATAGTATTCTTGATATAGATAACAAAACAATTTGTCATGATTTACGCTTGTCTTTCTCTCAAACCATCAAATCTTCTCATTGATAATAGAGATGTGAGATACAAAAAGCACCCCTCAGAACATCGGCCCCACTTCCACTGATTTTTGAAAATTCTCATTAAAAACTTTACATGCCCAGACCTCAAGGTTTATGAGACAATAATCACAAGACTTCCCTAACATCTGTAGAGCATGGATGCCTTCCAGGGGTCTGTGAAAATCCTGAGGTATAACACCCATGCATACCCATACCACGCACCCCCATGCCTACTCTTACAGCATCCATTCTCTCACAGGACTAGAATAGTCTTCTAGGAAAAAAGCAGTGAAAGTGGTAGCTCCACAGAAACCCCGTTAGAGGTAGATGAATTTATATTTTAAGTTGTTCTAGGACCTTGTAAAACCACAGAATATATTATTTCCATATTTCAGCTTTGACCTTACGGTATAGCTTTTGCTCTATGAATAATACCATTTCATTATTGCAAGGTTGCATTTCTGAAGGTTGGTTATAAATTATATCTATAAATAATTTCTCAAGTTACTGTTTGCAAGTTTCTGGTTACTCTTCTCTTTGGGAAGGCCTGTCCTGAGACCATCTCAATTCTGGTCCCTCACCTTTGCTATTAAATCACAAATCCAAAGCATTTACTAATGGTTCCTTGAGTTTGTACCCATTTTATGAATTATGCATTTAAATTTCTTATTCACTTAATTAGAACAGAACTTTCACAGACCAACTGAACCATTAAGCTGTTGTTCTGGACATCATATTTTTACTCCAACGTTTCTCTCCTCAGAGTGCCTTCTCTGACCGTCAAAGTCTCAAAGGAAAATACCTTTGAGATGGGGGTAGGTCAGATATATGGAATCTAATTCTCTGTTACCCCATAAAAAAAAAATCTAATCAACTCCTTTGTGCCTTGTCCAAATCCCATAGAAAAAAATGTAAAGACTCCCATTGATTTGACAGAGTATATTTGCCAGGCCTTTAATGTCTCTAAAGAAAAATTAATAGGATGCTTAATTAGAGACTTAATTAATGCCTGTATGATGCTTTCTAAAAATGAAGTTAAATTAATGCTCATGGTTTCCACAACTCTCAGCATGTCCTGATTCTCTGCTGATTAAAATCTCCTGAATGTATTTTATATTTAGCATTATAGAAATCAATAAGCTTTTAAATAACAGAGCTTATTTATTTAAGAGGGAAAGAAAAGGATTCACCTCCTTTCTCCACCTTGTAGGTGATACAAGCTTACTGTAACCACTAAAACCAAGAGGAACTAACACTCTTATTTATGAAAGGCTGTACGCTATCAAGGATGTTCTCTTTTTTTTGACCCTGGTAATAAAGCTGCATCTTTTTTCCTTGCTGTAGCCTGAAACAAAATAGCTGATTCTGAGGTGGAAAAATAATTAGTAGCATGGGAAGTCGAAAGAATTTTGAGATATTGAGGAAAATGTAGTTTGAACTGTCAGGTTTACTTGCTTACCCACAGGAACTACAGAGCAGCAAAGAAAGAAATCCCTCTTAGAACTTAGAGCTTTCATCAACCTATTCCCTCTGGCTGATTTTTTCCCCCCAAATCTCTCTTTTCCCAGTGGCTCCTATTAGAAACACAAATAGTTTGCCTCTCTGCTTAGCTACAAATGTCACATTACTTGCTTTTTCTCTTTTTTAAATACTATTAAATTATTATTCTTTTTGTAATACAAGGAAAGAAAAACTATGCAACTTGCTCAGTCAAACACACTTCCCAGGAGCACTCGCACGGCAAAGATTTTCAAAGGAAACTGAAGGTATTAGTAGTTCAACTCCTGTCTATTAGGCCAAAGAGAATTGCCCTCTCTTTAACAGCCCACCTACACCGTTATATAAGGCCTACCACCACCACCAGGGATAGAGCCTTGCATATGCATTTAGACCAGCTATGGATTAGCACAGAGGGCCCTTACAGTCTCTCCCATGCTCTACTGTGACCAGATCACAAAACATTTCTGGACAGAAATTGATTCTTTACATTGCAAATACCACCAAGTGCTTGTATACCAATACACAAACGGGAGGAACCGGAGCTCCATGCCCAGTGTGAGAGTTACATCATCATAGGAGTCACAGAAACTTGGTGGGAAAACTTGCATGACTGGAAGACCACAATGGCCCCTGTCTGCTGCCCTGGCCACGGGGGCATTTGCACCCACTTGTGGTGTCCTTAGAGCTGAACACCCCAAGTTATGCTGCTCTCCCTTAAGGACCACGTTCCACTCCCTCCATATTTTCTTCTCTTGAGCAGACTTCACTGTTAACTATATTTCTAAGGCACTGCTCACATGAAGAGCACGTGCAGGGAAGCACATAGAGAACCAATACAAAGAAGCTGCAGGACATATTTTGCAAAGACAACAAACTACATTAGGTTGCAGAGTAAGAACCACTAACCTGTAACATCGGCTTCGGTCTGTGTAACCTGCAAGTCAAGGTACGTTGGAAAGCACAGGAAGCTTGTCCTGTTTTTCCTCCAGACCAAAGCATTTGCTAATTATTTTGTAACAACTCCCACCCCACTTGCCCTCTTAGAAGGATTTAAGTGCTCAAATCCTGTGTTAAGCAATGAGAGTTAGAAGTCCCAATTTCTTTGTGGATTTGCAGGAGTGACTTGTAGCTGAGCCGTAATCCTATTCTCCTTCACTACAGACAGTTTTTCCCTGGGGGATGGAACCATCTGTGACTGCAAATTCCAGTGCACCATGAGCGCACCAGTCTCAGTGCTGTACCCACCCCCTGCCAGAGCGGGCGTGGAAGCTCTGAGCAACGTCAGCCTAAAAAAGAAGATAAGCACAGTACTGTCGTACAAGTCAGAACTGTACTTCTTATTCTCTGTTAAAACAGGTATAAAGTAGTACGTGTTAGTATTTGGAGAATATACTGCTGTTTGTGTGAATGATAGTTAGGAAATCTAATTCATAGATGTTCTTTCCATTAAACACTTGGGTCAGGTTTCTTTAAAAAAAAAAACTGAATTCAAATGCCATGCAATAGATATAAGAGGGTGGGGTGATTTCACCTGCTCAGATCTCATCTACTTTAGCCAAAGAAAATAAAAGTTACATGAGAAATTGTGCTAGCCATAGCCTTCTATTGAAAGACGCTGTTCTGAAGTTTGCACAGGAAATGAGGAAATGGTTAAATGGATGCAGAAAGTCTTCAATCTTCACTGCCTAGTTTCTGAAAAGTAAAGAAATCTAAAGCAACAGGCTCCAGCAAGTGGAATTCTACAGGAAGGATGAGAAGGAAACTTGTCACAGAGTGATTACAGATAGTCTTCCTACCAGAACAATGGTGGGAAAGTAATTACAGAGAGAGTCAGGTCTTGGCAGATAGCAGAACAGTTTTAATAGGAAAGTCATGAGGGGACTTCTAGGCACCATGATAAACATCAATTCTTTTCATGGCACCAGAAGTGGAAAGTGTAAGTGACATTCCCTAATTACTTATTGCTATACTTAAAAAGATGATTACAAGGAGCAGAGGGCATGGAAAACATCAAGGCAAACCGGTAAGTTATTCAGAGTGCAAACTCCATACTGTGCATAGAGGAGAAATGGGGGAAACACATTTAAGAACAAACATTCAAAAGCTATTAAAACAGCCAATCACTGTTAAATTGTGTAGAGGAGGAAATATGCCCTAGAGGGAGTGCAAACCAGAAAAGATTGACTTCTTCAAATTCACAGCTGTGGTGGAGCAATCAAATACTCCAACACCATCCTTCCCCTCAGAGACAAGACAACCTGGGGCCATACGACCTCAACCTCTGATATGCACAAGGAAAATTTAATGAGAGATTTGCTATAGGAACTGATGTTTTGAAGTGACAAATCGCAAGCTTTGCTGACCTCTTGTGAAGGGGAAGTTTCAAACTTTCATCAGCAAAATTGAGCAACTGAGACAGGCACATGCAAGGAAAGGAAAGCTGATTCTAAGCAGAAACATTTACAGTCACCGATGAAAGGCATTTTAATTCCACGTTCTTCCTAGCCAAAAGTGGAATGGCAAGAGAGGAACACAAAATAAAGCATAAAATCATCAAAACACAATTGAGGTGAAACCCTTGGCTGAGTAATTGATTTACTTCCCCCCAAACCAGCACTGCTTGAGGAGAGATGCTCTGTTGATTTAGTCATTGCTGGACTCAGTCAGAACCAGGAAGTACCCAAGTGTTCACAATCACAAGAAATTAAATTAAACTCTTCCAAGCTTTCACAGTTTCCAAAAAGGCTTACTTTGGATTTTGACTAGAGGGTAAAGCAGAGGCATAGCACAAACCACAAAGCTTATCTTTAAGAGCCTGTATCTTTGTAATTGCCAGAATGCTAACTGTAGGAGATTGCAGTACTGCAAACAAGTCAGTTAATATTTCCAAGTGCCAAAGATCTTAGCCCAGATTTCTGACACCATATCTCATGCAGTTAATAGGTTTCATGCTGATTATTAAACTGAACAATACAGAATATCATGCTGTTGGCAAAAAAACATTATCATTAATAAGATTATATATTTGCCTCTAAAAAGGAAGAAATAGCTCTGGGCAATTGATCTATGCCTTCTGATGACTAATAATGTGAAAAGTGAAGTGATTTGTCCCTTCAGCTTTCTGTCCTAGCAGAAAAAGAAGATTTCTGCCTATTAAAAATCTGTACAGCTGGAGAAAACATTAACTTTTGGAAGTACTTTTGCTAGGTCAGGGGATGATATCTGAAACACTGTACCTTACAGCCATCATCTTTGGCCTCTTCAGAACAGAAGATAACAGTCAAAACCAATGATTTGGGGTATTCTGCTTGAGGCAGAGTTTTCCTAAGCAAGCTGAATATACACGTGCAAAGAATCAAGCCTCTCTGGAATGTAAGGTTGGGTACCTGAAGTCAGAGACACCTAAAATCCCTAGTAATGCTTGAAAAGTGAAGGTATAATTCCCAACACTCACACAACCTCTCCCTTTCAAAAAAAAGCCCACATTGGCAAACTGAGAATAAATCACTCCTCACAGAAAGTCTTAAATGACAGGATTTGGCTCCAGTGCCTACAATTCTTCACTGAAATGTTACATCATGTCACTTTTTATTGCCCTGTGTGCATGCCAATGTGTACAAGATTAGTGCTGTTGCTGCAGATGAGGAGATGAACTACTGCTGTTCCTAGACTCGCATCCTTTTAAAAAAAATCATTGATATTACAAAATCTAACAAAGAGCAATATTTTTTTTTCTTGTAAGAAAAGTAGAAGCAGCAGAACTCAGAAAATCATGTGCCAAAGGAGAAGACACCTATAAAAACAAGCCCTATTCAGTCTCATCACAACAATAAACAAAGCTTCAAGAAAGGAAAACATACCAGTAGCAGAACAATTTAAAAGATCTCACACTAAGTCCAGAAAAAAAAACCTAGAGGAAAAACAGACTTAGGGGTTCTGAGACTACTTCCCAAACCAAGACCAACAGGGTTAACAATCGATACTCTTTAGGCGTGTTAAAGTTTCACTTTTTAGCTAAAAGAAATCCAATTGTTGCTCCTATATTTGTAAGTGGAATTTTGACAGCAGAGCAGATATATCTTCATCAGCACTTTGTGTCTGCCTGCCCCCTCACTTCAGTTCTTATTGTCATTTTGCAATATATTAATGATCCAAATCATCGAGTGATTCCAGTTAGGCTGCAAGAGGTTCTCTGAAGTAGGCAGCACTCCTTATCATGATAAATTACAGGAATAATGGCCTCTTTAGTGAAAGCAAAACATCAGAAAACTGGCTTAAAAATGGCAGAAGAGGAGGGACTGAAGATAGCAAGTGCTTTATTAGCAAGTACGGAACCAACTATTCAAGAGCACTGCATCATTTTATATTCACTTTTGTAAGGCTACGTGTGTTTTAAAGATAGATGATGCTCATGCAGGCATGAAGCATCAGATACCTGGGAAAGGAAAGCATAAGGAAAGATATCAAGCAAGAGACAGACATAGATGATCTTAAAAGTCAACTTTTAAGAGTTTTTCCTCACAACAGAAAAATATATGGTATTTTTGTTTCATTCTAGCTCCAAAGCACAAACACATGAGGTTAATATTTCCAGGTGTTCTGGAGACCAGATAAAATTCTACAGCTGCTGAAGTGATTTCTTGAGTGTGGCCCAGACTTGAGCAACCATTTGTTTCTCTACTCGGTAGAACTGAGGCTGTCAATGGAAGAAGTGCTTCCACCCAGAGGGGTAATGCCCACCAAGCTCACAGCACTTGGCATTGAGAAGTCTTTTCAATGACACCATCACACAGACTGAACTGCTCTAGTGGCACTTGCATACATTAGCTTTGCCCAGAAGGTACCACTGCTATTTTACAGTTCTAACTATCCAAGCTGCCAAATGGTTGGGTCGTGGTCTTGGAGCCAAACGCATGGCTGGAGCTGGAAAATGTAGACTTCTAATGCACATGACTCACAAGTCTACAAACTTATCACTGACAAAAGAACACATGAAACGGAAAAAAAAATTAAGACTGTGGTGGTTTCTACCTCTGTTCCGACTTAAATGCATGAGTAAGCTTACAGAAAGGTTCTCATTCACCTCTTTGGTGAGGACCCTCAAGTTCAAATGGGTTAGTAACTTGCCTGGGTTTGGCACATCTTGGCCAGTCTGAAACTTGCAGTGTTAAATAGCATTTCCTGCACAGGTCCATTAAACAGTGGTTCTCTCCCCTCCTCTCCCATTCTCCCTCCATTTTATTTCCTTGCACTGGCTGCAGAACTGACTGAAGCTTATTCCTTTCAACTGCCCTGAAAAACTCTCTAATTAGCTTTCTGCTACTCCAATTAGTAAATGCAGCACAGTGGCCATTATTATATTTCCAGGTGCTTTACAGATTTTCTGACAATAAACTAGACTGATGAAAACCATGAATACACAAACAATCTGTAAAGTTTAATGCTTCCATTTGTTAGGCTATCTGAATAAGAAAAATGCCATTAATATGGATAAGTCCTTCAACTTTCCCCATTAATAGCCGGTCTTAATTCACAGGTGCCTTTTTAATCTCTCCTGAATTCCTCTAGAACCTAATGAATACATGCAATAATAATAGCAATTCAGAATTTAATCCTGATTCTAGTCTGTCTTAAATTAGACCTTAGTCATTAAGAGATTACAGGATAGTGAATGATAGTTAATCAATGTGTTTAATTTGGCCCCATTATTTATTTGATACTGTTTCTCACATAGTGTCTATAAATCTTTTTTCCCCCCAAGCTTGGCCACCAGAAGCAATGCCGAGGTATTGAGTGAAAAAATATTAGATTTGATGATCCTTTTAAGTGCAGGTTAAACTATAATTAATCTCTCTGCATGTGCTTGTACCTTTCAGACCAATACATATATGCACATAGGTAAATCATACATAGCCAAACACTTCAGGTAAGATTTATTGTGCTTTATTTTTTGTCTCTGTTAACTCTTATCACTATTAGTCAAGATTTCCCAGCACTTACCACAGCATTAGCCCTAAGCATCGGGAAATCGCATTTCTTGGTGCCAAGGGTTTGAAAAGATTCTAATTCAGCTATTAAACTGGAGGCAGCATGTGCCAGCCCCACAGCACATTCACCCATTAATTCTGTCCCCTAGAAGAAATGACTACCTCTTGCATCAGTGTGATAAAATAAGGAAACATACTGATTATGTCTGTGGCAGCTATTCTTGACCCAACCAACAGTGACAGTCATCAAACCGCAGTACCTAGAGTGCTGCAAGCTGTGTGAGCTAACCCAAGACATCATTAATTCTAAACACCAGAGCTTTCGTCCAGATACTGGAGTTCAGAGAAGCTTAAAAACAAATCCCTTTGGTGGGTTGAAATTCTGTATGCTGTTTATACTAACTTCATTGACAGCATTTGGAACTTATTTCTCTAGCTGGACGGGTCAAATGCAAGAATCAAAGTGCCAGTGTCTTTCACAGTATTGCTTAAAATTGGACCTCAGGTTCAATTAATAATGTAGATGGACAGAAATCAAACTGATTGAGAGACTAGCTGGGTTTTTTGAAGTATTTTATCACTTCTGACATAAGGGGATGGAGGAAACCAGGTAGCTGTGAATGCTGTAGACTGGGTGCTCTGTCCAGCCAGGAAGTGAAAGCACACCCGTGTTCAGTAGATGAAAAATGTAGGGAAAAAACCAACACGGTGTTAAAAGAGCTCTTGCTACCTAATCCTGTCAAGTCGTTGGGAAGGCTTTTAACTATTCAGAGGGGTCCTGGGATCTGGATTTCTGAGAAGCTATTGTATGAGATAAAATCAAGGAGGTGTCCCATGTGATTACCATAAGTTAAACTTGCGTTGTAGCTTAATGAAGGACCTGTTCCCTGAAAGGGCTGATGTACCTTGTACAGTTATGTGCACAGAGTGGCACTACTCTCATCTGGGAAATGACAGCTTACAACATTGTCGTCAAGCTGCAAATGACTCCCAAATAAGACTTCCCGTCCTGCTCTCTAAGGCTGGGAGGTACAGTCCTAACATTACACTACCACGAGCAGGAAGAGAAGGGATGAGAATCAGCCCAAAGCCCAGGGCTTTCTTCTCTTCTTTATTTCAGAGAGGGAGGGATTTGGCTGTATCGTTATCACACAGATGGTACTAAAGCCTTCCCTTGAGAAAAAATTGGGACCTCCCCTGGTTCTGCACATGTTCAGGTTCTCTCTACGTAGAAGGAAAGGATTCATTATGACTATTTCCACTGTCAGGTCTGATCACAGATACAAAGCATTCAGAAAATGAGGGATGTCTGCACATCTGTCCTAGAAACGAAGAGTATTTTGAGAACAAAATGTGTTGCTTTGTACTATGCTGCCCTAAGAATTCTCCTCTGTGCCTCTTTGCTCAATCGCAACCATCTCTCCCCAGACAGACACACATACATTTTTTTTTCTCATGGACCTGAGTGGCCAAATGGTATCTCAGAAAAGGTTTAGACTGGAATACCACAGAAGTACACTATACAAACACAAACTGGGAGAAAAGTGTAAAGGTAGCCACCAAACATGCTAAAAGTCAATGGCTGAGTCCTGCATAAAGAAAGAGCAGAAAATGTTCTTGAGTAATTTCACACCCTCATCTTCCTTTCAGGCATAACAAAAGCAACCAGATCTTCAGCTGAGCTCAGTATGTTTAGTTTGACAGACCATCCCAAAACACCGGCAATAAATGTGAGCTAAACATTAAACTCCCAGGGTGACATTGCAGACCGCCCAGGGCCTATTGAGTACCCCACCAGTTTAATCTTTGACTTTTTATTTCAATAAATAAATCCTGAACTCTAAAGAATCTGGCTGGTTGCTCTGGGAATAAAACCAAGGATTTAGTACAGAAAGATCTTAGCCAAAGTCAGACAGTTCCTTTGAAAAACTGCAACCCATAATCATTGGTATGCTGCTTTTCCCAAAATTTTTTGGGGTGTTGCTTTCCAGTAGCAAGTATTTCAGTTTTGGATAGCCTTGAAATGCTATCAACATTTATGCTGATTTTTAAAAATGGAAGAACTTGTGTTGCCTTAGCAATATAAGTTCAGGCTGTGTTATAACAATTTCAGAGTTCTTACTTATTTGTTCACAACAGCGGAGCTAAGAAATTTTTGCTTGCTCACTCTCCTTTTAAGAAATTTTACTAGTTAATAAATAAAGCTTAGCCTTGTTCCAGAGGTCTGTCCCTCAATAGTTACTATTCTCTTTCTGACTCAAAGACCAGCTGCAATGAAAACAATGCTCTCTCGTTCCTCCTGGCACTTAAAAAGGTTTATAGATCTCCAGCCTCCTACAACTCAGCAGAAAACTGCTCACACTTGACAGTCTTCAGAAATCAGCATTGTTTCCATCCTCACTAAAACTGTCAGCCACACAAGGTCAGGAAATGAGGAGAGCTGATGTCACCTGAATCATTACTACCTCTGCTTAGACCTCTCGCCGCACTCCTGTCTTCCAGAGAAAGCTGGTATACCCAGGAGTAAAAGTCTTTGAAGCCTTTTAAAACTGTCATAAAATAGTTTCTGGAAACTGTTTGGAGAACTACAAAGAACAGAAACCCTTCAAAATCATAAACTCATGAATACTTTCTTACCAGAGTTGTCAAACTGTGATAGTGTTTTGCAGGGGGCTCATGAATATGAGCACCTCTGCAATAGCCTCTAACAGGCATTTCTTTTTATATATATGATTCTACAAGGATAGCAATAATGAGTCCTTTCAAACTATCTAGACTTCATCTACTAGTCATGCCAATTAAAAATCACCATCTAAGCCTTCAAGACAGCTCAGAAGAAACATTTTGCTCTCTGAATACTGTGGTGTGTGCTCTCAAAAACAACGTCCATAGGATAAGAGGAAAATTAATTCAATCATATGCCTTGGAGACACTGTTTCTATTCTATTTAAAAAATCATAAGAGCTGCACATGACAGAACACAAGCAAAATGCTTCTAGTGAACGGAGGTACATTCTCCCAAGCCTGTAGGTACTTGAGATGACATCATGAACAGTAATAATAATTCCAAGGTAACGAGGCAGTTGCAATTAAACAGATACTTTCATACTACATGCCATTGTACACCAGAAACTATACAAAACTCTGTTAGAAAACGTATCCATCAGACACTTATACATATGTATGATGTGTGTATATATTACACTTGTCCCCATCCCACCAGGGGCAACATCATTCACCTTAAATCCTAAGCTTATCTTCACTATCATGAAGTGTTCACGTGCGCAGGTTATATTTCTAACCCGGGGATACTGCTTTCCATGTCACAGTTAGATGTGGGATCGCTGCCGGGCGTGTTCATTTGCTCCATGTGCACCTGACGGTGAATGAGGTACCAGCGAATACAAACCAAAGCTATGGGCTGGTCCAGCTGCTGTAAATCACTGTGTCTCCACTAACCTTGGCACAGCCTAAATGGTCTTTTGCAGACAGAGCCGTGCTCCTTGTGCCGGAGCTGCAAGTCGGCTGGCCGTAAGCCAGCTCTAAACAGGGAGCTATCTGGCTGTACGGATGTGGTGCCAAGCCTGAGCTTATACAGATGAGCTTTTTCTCAGCAAGGCCTATTGGTTGGATTTAGTCTCACACTAAGCATGCTAACACGTAGAACTTGTACCAAACATCTGCTCTGATCTGGCATCCCCGACATCTACAGAACTTTCCTATTAACTTTACTTTTGCCAAATCAAATCCATATTGACTCAAATCCTCTCTTCATTCAAGTCAATGGGAGTGAGTTTTGAACTGGTTTCAGCTGCGATAGGTTTTAAAAACAAAATACGTATTTTCTTTGGTCAGGCACACTGCTCCCCTCTCCCTGGTCTAAGCAGATCGCTTTACAATACAGCATTCACCCTGTTGTTAATGATAACGTTAAAAAAATCAATGGCTCAATTAACAATAAGGAATGGAGCTTCCAGGCAACAAGCACCACGATCAATAACTTATGTTCAGTGAAATTAAAGGTACTTGTTAAGTCAAGTGTTAAAAGCTGCACACACTTAATATGTAAATATCAGTCACGAAGAGTTTGGCAGTTTAACTTGAGAAAATCAGTAAGCACAAAGTTCCCATACTATGTTCCGCACCAATGAGTAACTAATGAAGCATAAATATTCACACAAATTCATTTATGTAATAAATTCTCAAATCCCTCAATACACAGCAGTAGTGCTGAGTTGACATAAGCTTTCACTTTTGGTATGAGTTACAATCCTAAAAAAGGAATCCAAAATGAAGGTGGCCAGACCAAATTCACAGCCTGTACAAAGGTAGATCCCTGTGGTTTGAAGTAACATCGGTGCATAATGGCCTCGCTGCTAGGAATGACAAAATTTTCCACCAGCATAAAAGGACGTGGTAAGATTTCTTCCAACAAATTTCTCTGAGGTCACCAAAATATCCTCAAATGAAATAAAATGCATTTGCCTCACGGGACAGGCAAAAGCAAGGGTTCACTTGACATAGGATAAGTGACATGAAAACATTTGAATCCTTTGGAAGAGCTATGAACAAGCATTGTGATATCAAAATCAAGAGACCTGCACAGATACAATCTGACTTATCCTGCTACTATATTCCTACCACATTTTGTAAGATGGCGGTTAAAGGGAAGGTTTTTCAAAGGCATAAAGGACAGTGAGATGCTCAACTCTCAGTGGAAGCCTGGGTAAATCAGATGTCTCACTCTCATTTCTGCAATCTAAAATCTCCCACTTAACTTTTATACATCTGCTCTCAATAGAGCTTTTCTTTGAGAAGAGAACATTTAGAGCAATGTCAAAACTGACTCCTACATCAAGCTTGTGACAAAATTCATCTCATGGTCAATAGCCTTGTTTTTAGAGCTTCACTGATAACAGAGATGATTTAGCAGCATACTCCTACTCTGGGAATAGCCAAATTGAAGGCTGCTCTTCCGATTATACTGAACCGCTTCTACTCAAAGTAGGGAATATTCACAGGATAATTTATGCTTGTTCTAAACTTTTAAAAATAAATAAAATAAATGAAGAGAAATCGTTGCATGCCTCATTTTGCATATCAAGGACTCTCTCTTATTGCAGTCTGGTATATATACTGTACCTGCTCCCAAACAGCACAGAAACCTTGTGAAGCCTGAATTCCTTAAGCAGTAATAGAAAATATGGGAGTGGGGTGGGGGACTGATGAGATGGCAGGATGATTCTCTTCATTTAATGAGCTGCCCCTTTCTTCAGTGTATTATGATCATATCCTGAGCATTGCTGACTACACTTTGATGGGTACCTAATCAACGAAAATCAATCATCTGAAATTGCACAGACAGTATTTCATCTCCATCAAAAATAATCTTCCTACAGAGCTCCATTAATCTCTTCATCATTGTTTAACTCAAAAAGAAACTTCTGTTGTAAAAGACATCAGACTTCGGTTTTAAATTGTAATTAAAGCTGTGCACTGTTCACTTTAAGGAAGCAACTAAGGCTACAGTATTTGGTTTTCCAGGGCAATTTTCCCGTACAGAATTTACCAGTGCACCTTGACTGCACATGGGAGGATGAGCAACTGGTAAATTTGAGTGTGAATAACCCTATTTGCTAATAGAAGATGACCTTACCTTTTCATCTAGATCACAAGGGAGCACATTTTCAGCCTTCATGACCAACCTGTTCATCTTGAGTGCATCAGAAGTCCAACCCTCATTCCCAGGAGAGGTTGGGAGGGATACTCGCAGCAGAGGCAGGCACAGGGAGAGGAGAGGAAAGGTTTCTCTCCATGAGCTGCAGAAAATTTTTAGAGTAGGGGGCAAAGACTCCTGATTCTGAAAGCACTGCTCTTTTAGCTCATTTCCTTGCCAGAATCAGTCATACTGCAGAGGATATTTCCCAGTGTGGGTGTAGTGTGTTCAACTACAAACAGGGTGAAAAAGGCATGACTGGGCCACTAAGAAATACATTTATGCTGCCCGGTGTGTTGTTGGGGCTTGCTCTGGAATAAGCGGTGAGACTGTTCTCCTTGAGGACACCCGGCATACTTGGTAGAGAAAGAGTTTGGAAAGCAGGCTGCAAAAGACTCAGCAGAGCTAGGACAGTAGTAAAGACTGGGAGAGCCGATAGCAAGGAATGAAACCTCAGCTCATGGTTATTGTAACCCAGCATAAATCCATGCTACTGCCCAGTGGCAGGGCAGGCTGCGCTGTGCCATCTCATCACACAGCTAACCTCCCTTCTAATCCTACCTAAATTGCCCTGTATGTCAGAGGAAATTATCCAGACAAAGGAACTCCCTCCAAAACCCAAGATCCCTTAACTGACCTCGCTGAGAGAGGCCTTTTCTGCTCTTCTAGCCCAAATTAATACTCACAGACAAGTTGCCTGCTATAAAGATTTACTAGGGCATGGGCTATCACCCACAGGACCAGTTCTGACCACAACAACTCCAGAAAGACAGTATATCACACAGAAGGACAAAGCAGCCTTGTAACAGAAAGCCAGCAGTGGGTTCAGCTATTGTTTGCACTGGGAGCAGCATTGATCCTTCCTTTCCCGCCTCTTCTGCTAACAATTAACAGGATTACAGCTGCAGTTATTACCTGCCCTCATATTTTCAGAAACATGAGACAACATGTGAGCTGCATGATTCTTCACACTAAATATTTAAAACAAAGTTAAACCATTGAACAAACAAACACTCGGGAGCGAATTACGAACTGACAATGTTAATCCTCTATCATTGCGATCAACAAAGTTAGGCGAGGCACAGCTTCTGTGGATCAAGATGATGACAGGATCTGTGCTTCAGAGCTATAGCACACAAGGCAACTTTGACACTGTGTTTCAGTACTCTGCATTTGTTTGTGTACATGATAACACCTGCACTTTTTTCGTTCATGCTTTGCCAGGTCTGATAAACTTCCAGGGGACAAATCTCTCAAATGAGCCCTTTCATGGAGGTGAGTGAGAGGTCATTTCACACCCAGGTCATTTCAAGTTCCTCCTAATTGTACTTTTGAAAGATTTCTCACAATTGTTACTGCTTCATTTACAAGCTCTTCAGGAACTGTGGTTCCCTTCTCTTCCTATCTGTATGGCCCTAGAAAGCAGAAATGTTCAGATATTTTATGTATTCATATCCATGTTTCTAGCAGGAAACCTAAGGGAAAGTTAGCAGATGAAACTTGGGCAGTAGCAAACCTTTCTATACTCTTTTGTATTGCCTGCCTTTCAAACAGCGAACAGTAGATGTAATTTAAGTTTTCAAAATCACAGCTGCTTTTTGGGCTTGTCAACACAAGATGGCATATACTTTACACACATCTGACAAGCTTGATGGATACTAGAAAGCAAGTAAGATTTTTTTTCTATTACTGTTGCCTTCATGCTGCCCCTTTACAAAACAGTCTTACTGGTATTGTACTATCGGTGCTCTGTTAGAAACTGGAAAACCAGATTAACAACATGTATTTAAAACTCAGGTAAGTCCCAAACCCAAACGGGTTCCTTTTTGGCAGGGCCTTTTCCCACCTCTTTGCGGGACAGTCCCAGGCTGGTAGCCTAACAACCTCCTTCATGTGCCTTGAGAGTGAGCAAACACCGTTCCTGGCAAACCCCTAATGTCACAGAAACAAATCAGGATGTCAGTGCAGGAAATTGGGACCCAAGTGTAGGAGCCATAAATCTGTCCCATCCTGATTGAATGAGTTGTGCCCTGAAGGATTGCAGAGTGCTGAACGGCTTTTCCTTGTCAGCCAGCCCATGCAGTCTGAGGGTGGGGACAGACTTATGGAGAGAAGGTAGAGGTGAGCCTGGTAAAGGTCCAGTGGAGAAAGGAGATGAAATCTCTGAGTCTGAACCAGTCTAGCCGAGGAGAGAAATCAAGTAATTGGACAGGCTAGTATATTATTCAATTTGATATACTTCAAGTTGTTTTTTTTTTTAAACACTTAAGGATGCAAATGTTCTACAGAAAGGCATAAAGAAGGAAAGGAGAGTAATTTCCTTTCACTGGCAGGGTTAAGCAGAACTGGCTAAACAGTGAAGTCTCCAGAAAGACAATGTGGCAGTGCAGCTGCGAGTTAAAACAACAGCTACATTTTTTACTAGAGAAGAAGTATTGTTTATTTTAAGCTACTGTTTGGTAACTGATGGTTCACAGAATGACAAAACTGCTTAATAACAAAGAGCTTCTAGGATATCTCCTGAAATATTTAGTGAGGAATGCATGTAGAGTGCAGATATCTGTTCTGGCGTGGGTAGTCAGAGCTGATCATTTATTTATTTAGAGAGAGGAGTGGGAAAAGTAATTTGGATCTGCAGGAGAAGATGAGACTTAGGCTTGAAAACCCTTGAATCACTTTTAAAATTTAGGCTTAAGTATCTATGTCACAAAGTGAAGACAGGCATACTTGTGCAGCCCTGGCATTTCTAAAGCTGTTGCCAACTGCCTGCATGAACACTTAGAGCCTTTTTCAGGGTAAAGTCAGGCATCTTGTTTTAAAATTTTTTCTTAAGTGGCTCAACCTAATCCAGTCTGACAATCTGTTATGGCGGCATAGCTAATAGGGATTGTAACGAACAGCAGGGGATTGTAACGTCTTAAACAAACGCATCTGTTCGCAAGCCGAGAGATAGTATTTTCATGTGATATTATTAGGTTGAAAAATGGATCCTACATTTTAACTTTGTGTGAACTACACATTTTGGGATTGATATTTTGTGCTTTATGCAGCCTGAGTGATGCTGGACAAAAAAATGGAAGAGGAATTCAGGAGATGTTCTTTTTACAAGTTTAAGGAAGTTACTGCTTTCTCTGAAATCTTGTATAAGATAATCTATGCCTACTGCACTGTCTACACAACCTTCACATGTTTTCACAGCAGGCTAAAATATATGCACGGTCAGCTCAGAATACAGGTGAGACAGAAAGATCTTTGAGCAACTTCTCTCCGAGTAGAGGATGTTTTTTCTGGTCTCAGGAAACCCTGAAGGCTCAAGGTGAGCATGGCTGTCCCCTAGCCTGGCACTGGAGAGAGCCACAGGCATTGTCTTGTCACAGTGGTTCTCAGGCAGGCTCTGCACGCACACACGCTCTCACCAGAAGGGCTGACTCCCTTCCCTGCACCCAGCTCACAGCGGGCATCCCACCGCACCATGCTGCTGTGGGAACAGTACCTGACCGTGGGCAACTTGTGCTCCGCTGCTGGCTCAGCTGCACAGAGCAGAGATGGCACCAGGCACCTTCTCGTGTGTCTGGGAAGCGCAGAATCCGATGTTCATCATGATGAAAGAACAGGAAGACAACGGAGTGGCTGTCAGGAGCAATTCGGAGCATTGGGAAGATAGTATTGTTTAAAATACTCCTAAAGGCAAATACCTCTGGAAGGACCAAAAGCTCAAGCTTGTCTTTATTACAGATAACAGGAATTTTGCCATTGACTTAACTGAGAAAAGGGAGTAGATTTTAATAAAGCAAAAGGCATATCATTTGGCCAGGTATTCGAAGTGCTGTGTAATAATTTGTGTGTATATAGTGGAGAGTGGAACTGGCTATGAAAATACCTCTGAAAGATTAGAAAAGTTAAATCAGATCTATTGATTCTCCAAAAGTGAGACAATTCATGGGAGCAGCTGAATTTTTGCCAGTCCTACTGAAGTCCACAAAGGTTGTTTTTGCTACCAGCTCTCTCACTGCATAGCTCCTCTCCTAGGCACATCTGCTGTGGAGAATGAATCAGAACTGGCCACCCTTTGGGCTCCCAGGAGTTGAATTTCTTCATTTCCAGAGAGCCAGGTGCCCTTGAAGTTAGCTATCTTGGAGATAAATTGATCCAATAGTCAATCAGTTAGCCAAGTGATATAAAGCACATCTCAGAGCCCTCAAATCCGAAAACAGCATTGGCTTAAAGATCTGAAGCTGGTGGTCCTCAGGATTTCCATTTCCCCAGTCTATTTACCTGAGAATGAAGTTTCTTAGGCTTTCTGGATAATGCTGTAGAACAGAAAAGCACAGGAAACTGGGACCTTATTCTCTAAGAAGTGCCAAGACCAACCAAATTGTTATTTGTATGACACATTGATGACAAGTTCAAGATGCCTATACTTGGAGATGAATTGAATAAACGACGTTTAAGAGTAACATGACACTTTATGAACATTCTCTAGCTACAATATTCTTGTTAGTCTCTGCTTATCTTTCTTGTGCACTGGGCACATACACTCCTGAGTTCCAACTGAAACAACCAGCCACAGATCTGCTACTACTGCCTATTTTAGTAGCTACATGAGCCAGAAGCATGATAATGCTTTGCTATCAGCATCCCATGAAGAACTATTTTGGCTGTACAATTATTTTCCTATGTTAAAAAAATATTTAGTCTTGGATCATTCAGCATTAGCAGGATAAATTTACTCCACACAAGCCAATTACTGGGCATAATAACAACATTTCTGCAATTAACCCAGTGCTTCATTTTCTGCTCTTATCTCAGTGAATCCCATCTCCTCCACATACATGACTACTGTGATGAAATGAAGATTTAGAGAGCAAGAGCCTATGTTTTCAAGGGGTAACAGAAGCAGAAGCCTCTTTGTACACAGTTTCTGCCTTGCTCATGGAAACCAAAGTCTTGTGAAGTACCTGCCAAAGCTTGAACATTGTGATGGTGGGGCTGGTATGAAACTGCAACGGAGCTGAGCGCTGAAGCATTTGAAATGAAACAATGATGTTCCCTACTATGGCTGCTTTTCTGGTTTTACGCTCTTCTCCACTCTCTTCCTCCAACCAAAGATGTGGAAAGTTATTTCAGATATGCATTTCTACTTCTGTCAAAAAGACACTGAATGCTGTGAATTGTTGTTTACTCTCATACATTTTTAACATGACATATATGCATTTTTCTTGTTTTGAACAGCGGAACAGAAGAAAAGATCTGAAAGGATGAGTGTACATGCGAGTTAAAGAAAGAGAGCAGACAGACAGAAAGTTCCCTCAAGGCCAAAGGACACTGAGTAAAGAGATACTATCTTTGAAAAGCAGGTCTTACACCAAGGTATTTTTATGTCACTTTGGCAGCATAAAGGGTTCTCAACACAAAGAATTGGACTCCTGAGAACGAACCCTACAAAAAGGGTGCTGGTAACTGACGTAACAAAGTCTGAAAATCTCCTCCGGCTTTGCAGCCTGTACAGGAGCAAGATTAAAATGAGATCTGGATGTACTGAGCTATGGCTTTTCTTCTTACCCCGGTAGTGACATTACAGCGAAGGGGCAAAACACACGACAAGCACTGAGACAGCAAAGAAAAAAAGCCTGTGTGTTTTTCCAAGTTTAAATCACATCACCACGTTTTGATTTGCTAGTTGCTGCTCTTTGGCACTGGCACTGCAGTATTGCTCAGGACCTTGGGGTGATATCTGGGGTGCAGAGAAAGGCCAGCCCCGTTGCAGCTGCAGCTCCAGCCCTTCCCTTTCCAAAGGGACGGACAGGCTGCCATGCCCTGCCTGCAGAGGGTTCTGTACTTTCAATAGTGTAACACTAATTAATCTCATTAACTCCTAAGAGACTGTCCACTGTTACAGACTCTGCAGAACGCTGGACAAAGAGCACGAGAGACAAAAGGAGAACTTGCAATACCAGTAAAATGATTATTATTTACTAGGATATTTTGAGAATTATTTTCACTACATATAACTATAAAAATGTCCAGGAAAAAAACCTGAGGTACTTAACAACCTTTAGAAAACTGCATTTCCTCAGTTTTGGTCTTGTTTATTCTTTTTTTGAAAAAACCCACACATTTTCTACAAAGCCTTTTTTTCCTCTCCTCTAATTCACTAGTAGCTCAGAATAAATCTCTCCTCTTCAATTAGTTCCAGGACTGAACACACTGATACAGCAGTTTGTTTTGCATGCATTAAAAAGTAAAAAAAAAAAAAAAAAAAGTTGGATTAAAGGATTCTGCCATGACTTTTAGAAGCCTCATTCACAGCAAGTACCCAGCAAATCCAAAGTGCTTTTCTGCCTCAACTAACCTCAATTAGTTACTGCTCGATTCTGATATGAATATATGATGAAGAGAGGAACTGGAAGTTTAAAGTACATTCACCTCAACCTGCAGACAGCCACAATTCTGAATGAAATAAAACCCTATTTTACTATGGAAGGTACAACCTAAACCAACAAAACTGTGAATGTTACTTTGGTATTTTTGTCATGATCTAATTATTAAAAGACAGACTCTAATTCCTGTCTTAGTTACATTGATTCATACCAGCAGTAGCACCACTGCTTTTAAATAAAGACCTGAAGTACATCCCATCGTTCTTTTCTGAATCATGGCACATTTTGTTTGCGAGACGTGCTGCTTATTTTCCTGTGACATAAAATTGGAGCAAAGCACCAGATTTTATTATACCGCAGCTTTAAAAGAGATAGTAAGGCCCTCAAAACAGCACTCCTAACAGAGGAAAATGTGAACCCGTCGCTGCACAGAGCTATGGCTGAGCTTAGCAGCCCTGCAAGGAAGTAGGACAAGTGACTGAGGGTTGGTGTCTGTGAAAACACAGCTCTCACTTGTAATTTGATAATTTTTTTCCTCCCTGTAATTGAGCTCCTGCTAGATGAAAGGGGCGTTTTGGAATCAACTTTTCTTGGTGGTTACCAATGATATATTCCATTTTTTTTGAGGAACTGAAGTCAGCGGGGGCTGTGCTCTGAAGATAATAAGCACAATGCAAAATATTCCCGGAAAAACCATGCCCTGAGGAACTCCAGCTGGGAACGTAAAGTTGATTGTTGATTATTAGTTCACTTTTTGTCCAAGTTCAAAGTACCTACTCTAGTCAGCCTTTTTCAGACTAAAACTAATGGTTGATAATTTGCCTCATTTCTATCCAAGTCCCATCTCAGCTGCGGACTCAGCAAGCACTGAGGACATCCATGTTGGATGACAAATATTTTTAAGGCTTTCGATGTAGTGACCATCTCTGCTCCATTTGCAGTGTGCTCCATCCTTACCATATATCTTAGAATAGTTATTTTCATGTGCTTTCTTTCCCAGCCACAGCCTTTGCTATACATTTTCTTTCTCCTAGAAAAGTGTAAGAGTGTAGAATTTTTTTTTTTAATGAAGATTCTAAAGCAGAGCTTCTGAATTTTAAAATAACCTTTTTTTTGTTAACTTTTCTGAGATGCAAAAGGAACATTTCAATCATTTCACTTTCCTCTTCCTAAAATGTCTCCAGGTTATTTCTTCTACATAAGAGTTACATCAAAACTTTCCCTGAACCTCTCCAGAGTACTTTACTCAGAAAAGCAACTATCAGATCAAAACCTACTTCTGTTTATTAGTTCAATCTCCTTCATTAGATTCCCTCTATCATATGTTTTCCCACACAAACAGTGATAAAAAAAAATCTGCTAAAATCCACTGACAGCTGTGGCTGTGATAGACTTTTCCTTAATCCGATTAGCTGCCGCCTCCCTGTTCGCACCAGTTTCTGTAAGCAGTTACCATATTACACTACAATCTGCTGATTTCATCTGCACTGGCATCAGGCAGCATTCAAAGAAAGTCTGGCCTCATAATAACAGGCTTTGAGAGCCGGGAATCTCCTGTACACACACACACGCACAAGCTGCTGTCTCTCAAATTGTAGAAAGCAGTATGATTTAGGAATTCAGCTCAGAATGAATAGGGCTTTCCCACAAACAGCTACCTCAGTGTTACCCAAGCTATTCTCTGCTTAAGCTTGTCTTTTTCTGCTCTTGCGTTGTGATGCTTACATTTGCTGAGATGCTAAAACCCACCCGTGCTTAGTCTACCAGCTCATGCAAAAAAGTGAAAAAATGTCTCCAGATTGGAGAAAAATAAAGCTGTTCACATTTGAACACACAAACCTGATTCTCGTTTGCTCAGCCCCTCGCTTGTGAGCACTTGCACTTGTTGCCACCCAGCAGTCAAAAGGGAAGCGCTGTGTGCTCCTTCTCTGCTTGAGTGAACCAGCAAGAAAATGCAATTTTCAATTCCTTCACACCAGATCACTGCGAGATTTTGGGGGAAGAGGTCTTAAAATAGTTGAGAGGAGGGCCTGAAGAGACCTACACTCTAAGTAGACTAGGTGACATGTCAAGAGGTCTAAGTTCAGATAGAAATGATAGATTTAAGTGCCTCTTAGAAGAAATTCTGGTCTTCCGACAACAATGATTTTTTCCTTTTGGCCTTCTGATAAAAGTCCCAAAGGTAGCTCCCAAAAACCAATGCTACTTCATTTCCTTTCACTTCCTACCAAAATTGTAAGCAGTGCCTTTTTTTATTGCTCAAAAAAGGGAAAGAACATGGCTAAGCACCAAGTTACAGAGGAAATTTTGGAAGAGATACGGAAATTAGGGCTCATAATACAGTATATAAAGGCTGCCAGAAGCCAGTTTAATGGTCAGAAAATAAGCAGCAGGCTCATTCTAGGGAGAAGACAATGTAGTCATTGTTCCTGAATGGTGTAACAAAGATTTTTCATCCTGTATGTGTATATGTCCCTGATCTCTGAGGAATAGATTTCCTTCTAAATGTTAGGAGCATGGCACTGTCAGTGGGCATATGCAAAAGCAATTTTGTCAATGATTCTGAGATTACAGCATTGGCCTTTAATCTCTTTGGGCTTTTTACCCAAAACCAAACCAAACTGACCAAACTTGTTTAATTTTCAGAACTGTAGGCTCATAAAGCCATTTGGCTTTTAAAGTTTGGGTCTCTAAAATGTTTCCCAAACTGTCAAATGAAAAGCTCCATTGAAGATGTTCCACGCTGTTTAACTACAGAATCCCAGCATGGAAGGGACTGGTAGGGACCTCTGGAGATCATCCTGTCCTAACCCCCTGCCAAAGCAGGGTCAACCCACAGCAAGTTACCCAGGATTGCACCCAGGGAATCTCTCCTGAGGAGACTCCACAACCTCTCTGGGCAGCCTGGGCCAGGCTCTGGCACCCTCACAGCAAATAAATTTTTCCTTATATTTAGGTGGAATGTGGTCCAGTTTGTGCCTGTTGCCCCTTGTCCTGTCACTGGGAACCACTAACAAGAGTCTGGCCCCATCCTCTTTCCCCCTGCCCTTTAGCTCTTGATCAGCATTGATCAGATATCCTCTCAGGCTTCTCTTCTCCAGTTCAACAGCCCCAGGGCTCTCAGCTTTTCCTTGGCACAGAGATGCTCCAGTCCCTTCAGCACCTTTGTAGCCTCCACTGGACTCTCTCCAGTAGCTCCCTGTCTCTCTTGAACTGGGGAACCCAGAACTAGAGACAGAGTTCTGGCCAGATGTGGCCTCACTAGGGCAGAGGAATTACATTATAATGTAAGTTACAACATTACATAGCTAATTATCATTATGATGTATCGACTATGATAAACCTATCATGTATTTCACAATATCCACCTTCTATACCTTAAAACTTTGCAGCCGGACATGCAAGTAGCCCAGGAATTTAGGTATGGCAGTACGATAAAGAAACTCATTATTTAAAATTTCAGTTGCAGAAGAATGAGCATTAGAGCAAGAAGGTACAACTGTACTCTGAGGAATATTTAACTTTAACAATTTCCTCTTTGCCTTTTTCCACTTCCAGAGCAGATCACAGCTCTAAAGAGATTACAACCTCCAAATTCAGGTCCAAGTATTATATACCATCAAACAGGACGGTTTAACACTGTCAGCATTTCCCTTGTCCTAGTTTTTTGCAGATGCAGAATTTCAGCACAATTGATAACTTAACAACCATTATAGTTCTGATAGAAAGGCAAACTCCAGCAGAAAATGGCCCTACCAAAGTTTTTCCAGGTTGGTCCTGGCTGGCAGTTTAAGAGCCCTACAATAAATATATAATGAGGCTGAAATATTTTGCCTTATACGCAGCAGTAGGTAGGAAAATGCATATAATGCTCAAATATAACTCACTAAAAATCTTTTGACTAATGTAGAATAATAACCAGATTTAGACTTGAGACTGAGAATTCAGAAAAGGAATATGCATTGAAAATTTCTGTTACATGATCTATTCTTGTAAAAAGACAAAAATCTTCCCTATGAGCTTGATTTTAGCTCAGGATCTGAACAGTCATTGACACAACACCAAATGTGTACTGGAGTTACTGTGATGGCAGAAAGTAGAAAACTGGGTACTTACATGGGGACATGGAAAACAAATGAAAGAAACTCAGAAATAAAAAGATATTACAAAAAAATAGGCACTAAATGTTGCTCTGACAATGGGAGGTTTCAAAATCCTTTGTTACGTTTTTAATTCCATAAAAAAAATTTCTATTTGAGAAATGAGATTTTCTGAATAATCCAAACAACTCTTTCACTGTAGCAATGATTATTATCCTATTTAAATAAAAGACCTGTGTTTCTGTAGTAATTATCATACCATATCCCTAATTAATTATTACTCAAAATATCTGTTAAAATTCTTGCCAGTCATTTAGAAACAGGCACAAATTATTCCCTTTGATCAGACTTGCATTGCTAAAGGCACATTAAAAATACAGAGAGAGTCTGGAAAAGCCTTACAAAATTGTCCATAAAGCCAGAATTATGTTAACTACCGCAGCAGCCCTTACTCTGCCCATACGCAGAATTTGATTGCACATGAAGACAATTGCTCTCTTTGGACACGAGGTCAATGCACACCCCCAACATTAAATTGTATGCAGTTTAAAAGAAAACAATTGCCCTCTAATTTGAACACATCATGAATGAAAATAAGGACAAAGAAACCCAGAAGACTTTTGTGAGCTTCAAATCATATTACAGTTAAATAGATGAGACCAACTGCACAGATTCTGAAAGGCTGAATACGACCTCTGGATGTTTAGCACACTGCCAAGTAGTTAATGAAGAGAAAAACCTGGCCAGAGAACGTGGCGCTAAGCTCCCAGTCCTATGAAAAGCTCTATGGATCTTTAATTCCCATGAACAGAATCTCATTTTTTTAATGATTCCTGTGAAAGACCCGTGACAGTGAAGAGAGAAGCTTTTCACAATTCAAATGAGTGATGCTCCTGGACTCGGTCTTCAAATCTCTGATGTTTCTTTCACTCAACCTTCCCTGGAGTTGCAGTATCTGTGTCAGAATCCTCATTTCTGAGAAGAAATGTGAGGATACTCTCTGTATATGTTTTCGTTAGAGCTTTGACACCAATTTTAAAAGGTACTAAAAAACAGACGTAATAGATACCATATAAGAACTCAGTGCCATCAACCTATGACCAATACCACCATTTTAATGCAATTATTTTGCCCATTTCCAGATAGTCACAGGTAAGTTATTATGTAAATTTCTGCACTCTCTTAAGGGAGCATGAGTAGACCAAATTTAAACATGATGTATGCCAGGGACATATTTATAACAGAGAGAAATTGCATCTACCTGGGTCAAATGTGTTTTAGTTCAGAACTTAGAGAAAAGACTGAGGCACTGGAGATGCTTTCTTGCCTCTGAATGGTGCAGCCCATGGAAATCCAGGAAAATATACTTCAAACACTATGTCATCTATTCACAAGACAAAAAACCTACTTTATTTTTGGTTCAGATAGCATAGTTCCTCATAAATGCCATCCCAGTCTTTCCCAGAACAATAGATCAGATAACACTCAAAAAACCTCTAAAGTATTAAGTGTATTGAGCCACGATATTCCCTCATTCGCTTGTTAGATCTTCAGATGTAAAAAAAAACAACTAATGAAAACAACAATGATTTATGAAAAATTCCAGTGAGATTCAACACAAGCAAGGAATTACTTTCCTGTAGTTTATTAGGCCAACTATTGGACTCAGCAGGAAGGACTCTGCCTTGTATCTAGTTCAACAAAAAAAAGCCAGGACACCTCGGAGGATGTCTGGAGGTCCTGTTTAATTATGCAGGTATTTCAGGCTCAACGACTAGCTCTTATGTGCACTGCACAGCATGGCTGCAATGGACAGATCCCTATTTTAAACCCAGAGAGGCCATGTTAACACAAAAAAACATTTCAATAATCAGCTGCTGAAAAAAGTGGTTGAGAGCCCAAACTCTTAAAATAACTAAAGACACACGTCAGAAAAAATATTTTCCTCTAACAACTGTTACATCACAATAACATATTCGTGAGATTTCTTTCAATATAGTCATGCACATGAATCAATCTAGAAGCATGTAGGACTGCTCTGAAAAAAACCCAACAAAACCCCCACCCCAAACCCAACATAAATTAAGGAGCTTCTCCCTCTGCACCACCTCCCCCCCACCCCAGTATGTAACATGTGATGCTAATGGGAGTTTTGTGCACTTCAAGAAAGGCATAAAAAGTAATTCCCATATGCTGCATTTGCCACAGGGAATTTGTTACATTCACTGATGTTAAATTAGGCCATTGTGTACACACTTTAGAAACAGAGTCAGGCCATAAAAACTCCTACATGTTATTACTTGAGCATTCATTCCTCAGATTGTCTCTTTACTGATATTAAAGTCTGAATGATGTTCATCAGAGAGTGACTGATAATAAAGAAGTGATTGACAAACTTATTACTTGGCTTTAAAAATAAGTTCTCCCAATTCAAAATCTTCTTCTCAAGTCCAGGGAGACGTGCCTTGTTCTTTGTAGCAGAAGGATGTAATTGGAAAAAATATACACAGAGGGAAAAATAGGCTTGGTTTGTATTTAAACTGTGTAAATAACTAGCTACATGGTTCTTAGTTGAAAGCATCTCACACGGCTTAGAGAGGGCAGTAGGAGCTAAGCATGGCACTAGGGGAGCTTCACAGCTCCTTGTTCCATTCCTCACTTCACACCACCTGCCTGGCAAGTTTGAGGAAGCTGGGTCACCCTGTGGCACATTCTTCGGAGCTGCTGTTATGGTAAAGTCAAATATGTACAGTAGCATCACGGGATGTCCCTTACTTGTCATCCAGGCAATCCCCTGGGGCTCAAAACCTCATGTGCCTTAACAAGCATTATAGTCAGTGGCAGGGACATGATTACACGTCCATTTAAACCCATTATGAATCCAAGCTGTTGACAAAAGCAATGATCTCACTCTTCTCTCCCAGTTCTCTGCTTGTTCCCAGGCCATTCTTTACTGCCAGCAGATGGGGAGCTGGATGAGCTCCCTTGTCCCATTCAGGCTGCTGCTGAGTGAATGCTAGCGATGGCCAGGACTAACCAGGAGGACATGATGGGACCAGCCTTTGACAGCAGCAACACAGGATCACGCTAGATTAAGGCGACTCTGTCCATGCCTCTGGGGACACTTCACACGACAACCAAGATGATCTTGCAGCTGTCTGCCACAGAAAGGGGCATGTTTGCAACCTCAAGGCCTCTCCTCGTCACGCTGTTCCTTCTTTGGGTAAGGACTGGACCCTGCTGGCAGAAAAGTATTCTCTACTTTTGTATGTTTATTTTGCTGCCTATTTAGCTGTCTGAGCCAGTTTATTGCAAGATCAGACAAGCAAGAGTGCTGTCACCAAGGAAGCAGCAAAAGTGGAGAAGCAGCTGCATGAGCTGTAATGTCAGCCACCCCTTGTTTGTAGGAGCACTCCCATAGCTCAGACTGCAGAGGTGCAAACAATCCTTCAGAGCCAAGGGCCTAATTGAAGACTGCTCTTTGATTTGCTGGGATCTAGATTAAAGTCAGACTTGCTAATTTTTTTACTTCAAATGAACTTTTTGCCTTAAGTATTGAAAACCAAATACACCAGCTTTCAAGCACATAGACTAAGCTTCAGCTGCTCCTTCTCTTAAGCACGAGCTTCTGTTGCGATAAGGTCAGTGAGATTCAAAGAGAGGATGAAGAGTCCTGCTTGGCACAGTCTGCAGCCTGGAAGTGAAGCATGTGCACAGGCGTTTGCAAAAGCACAGGCAGACAAAGTCTTCGAGTCTCCTGACCTTGGAATATTTTGCTGAAATTTGCCTCTTAATAATTGTAGACACTTGAAAGGGATACCAGATGAAAACAAAAACTTATTAGGACTTGTGCTATGGGATAATGCCAGCTGGTTTCATGAGCTTGGTTCTATGTTTTCATTCAAAATAAGTGAACAAATAATCTTCCCCACATACCACTTTCTTTTAATCCTGGGCCAAGCCAAAATCCCCTGTGAGCCTTGTGCTGCTAACCTTCAATTTCTGTCAGTATGGTTTACCATCAGCCTGAAATCCTCAATCATGAACTTACACACCGTTACCTGAAGCAGCTGCTTTTTTTCTAGTTGACCTTTTAAACTATCAAAGCTCATTTTTTAGTCAGGGTCATCTTTCCTCCGCTTCCTCTTCCCTTATCCTTTTATATACTTCACCCAATTACTCACAAGTGAGTTTAAAAGCACGTTAAATATATTTGTTTGGCTTACCCTCTTGGACTCGCCTGTCCTTAAATAAACAGCCAGTATTTTGTTATTTAAAAGAAACCATTACCTTTCTGTATCTATTTTTCTGCTTCTCCAATTCCATTTTATTTGCATTTTGGATTCTATTTCACATCTTGGTACATGGTTGCTTAGCAAGAACTGAATCCTTCTTTCCTCCTGTTTGCTCAGGATTCTGAAGGAGTGCTGACAATGTGTTTAGCCACACACATACACAAAATTACAAAGGACCTTATATTTCCTCAGAGTGCATGAACATAAAAGCTATTTCTAGGAAAGTCAGAGGCTATAACAATGTAATGCTCTTTAGGACTCCAAAATTGTAGCTACATCTCAGCAGCATACTTCAGATTTTATCCATGTGAAGAAAAGTCAGGCTTGTGCAATGGTGCAAAGTGGCTTTTTGTTGCTACAAGCTGTGGTACGAACTGGATTTCTGAGAATTTGACTATCAGTGAGTTTACCCTGGAAAGTTCTTTTTCTTTTCCTCTTGAAAAATCAGTACAGCTGTGTACTTTCCTTCAACATAAGTTAAATAAAGTACATATTTTGAAACAAGCAGAGCCTGTTTCCTGTCATATTCAGAAAGGGACAATAGTAATCAGTGTTTTTCTTGAACCCTTGCCCGACCTCTGACTTCTCTGGGGAGGGTTACTCACAGTAATAAAAAACCCACTATCTTGGAATCCAGGGACACAATCGAGATATTTCCAGATAGTTCAGTGACATTCAAAATAAGTGGAAAAATATGCATATTGATTTCCTGCTTTGGCAGCATTAAGATTTATTTACTCTTGATGTTGCAGTGACCTCTAGTTTGTCTTGGTCAATACATACCTCTAGGGTTGATAAACCTTAATATTCACCTCCATGAGAGTCAATATCCACTTTATAATATAAAAGCTATCCCATGGGACAAACATTAATATTGTCGAATAGATTCAGTTCCTCACCTCTTTCTTATTTTAATGTGAGCTTGAATAGTTGGCAAAATTGAGGGGAAAAAAAACAAACCAAAAGGCCATGTATTCTGACAAACTAAAGAATGTGCAAAATGTACCAATGACCTTTATCTAAAAGGATCCCAGATGAAAGAATCACCTAGATTTGTGTATTAGAGAAAAGTCAGGCTGGTTTTTACAGGTTAGCCTCAAATTTGTCCTGTGGAAGACCATCTGCAACTAAAAACTCAACATACAACTTGTCTATTTTTCCCTGACTGTCTTCTTGTGATGCCCTTCCCAAAAGACACCAATGGCTGGAATGAGACGTTGATTTCCTAGTAGCAGTAAGTTCTGGCTGATCATGTAGCTCTCAGAAACTGATCCTGGCTCTCATGAATTGTAATTACCAGTGCATGCCAGGGAGCTTCCTACAGAGACAACCACAGTCCAGAAAAAAGTCTAGGAAGTTTGTCATTACAGTTCTCTTTTAACCTTTCAGGTTGGCTGCTTTACTACTGGGAGTACCTTAGACCCTCCAGGCTCTGCTCATTCCCTGAGGGGCAAAATAAGATTCCTCACAATGCAGAAGAAGAGTGTACCACCAGTTTTGAATGACTGCTAGTGCTGTTAAAATGTCAGGGATTTTTCAATGCTTACTATAGAAACATTTGGGTATTTTCCAGTCCCTTCTTATACTTCACCTGCTCAGGTAGCAACTACCGTGGGATTATTATTATTATTTTTTTTTTTTTTTTTTTTTTTTTTACAGGAACTGTTGTCTGTCTCCATGTGCAGTCACTAGGCCAGGTTCGCTCACATGCATGTGTGTGTATATCTTTTAAGTTGAAGACAACTGTCAGTGCAACTAAACTGTCTGATGAGTAATTCCTGCCTCTCCAATCTTCCCCTGCAACAGCAACAGCTGCTCCAGCCCAGAAAGGACCTACTGCAGGGATGTGGAAAAGGGGAAAATGTGTGCTGGTGTCCAACAGACTTTCAGTCACCAAAAGAGCTCTGAAGATATTAAGAAATTATTTATATTAGGATGGATCTAACATATATTGGGAACTGGACCAGTGCCTGAGATTGGACTAAGTGTAATGAAAAGCTATGTATATCCTCCTGCACATCTCCCTGTATAAATGTAAACTGCCATCCTTGTGTGTGAAAGTGCAAGATTTTTAATAAAACATGTTATAGAACATTTCCAGTTCTGCTCCGCCACTGAAAAAAGGTAAAATCTTAGATACAACGCACTACACTGTTTTAACAAACACTTTTGCAAACTATTTGGGGTGTTTTCAGATCTATTTTTACTGTACAGGTTAAATCAGATAATTTATTTCCCCGATAAATGGAAGTACTAATGAAGTTTTCAGAAGCATCTAAGTTAGTTGCAATCTTACTTTACATTTACATTCATAGTATAGTGCAAGAAACTCTTCAGTTCATTTTTACGCTGATTATGGCATTTTATATTTGATGGGTACCTCCTGGTCAGCAATAATTAAGACATAACAACAGAAGTTAAATAAAATTCAGCAAGTAATTTTAGGTATGCATTCTTTACTTGTAATTAGACTGACATTAATCTCTTTTAGAAAGGGTATAACCTGCAATATTGCTAACAGCTCACCTAAGTTATAATAGCTGTAAGTCAGGGAAATAAATCTCATTTTGAAGCTACTTGATTCTATGTAAAGCTATTCACTAAACTTTAACTTATATTGATTCTTTGAAACAACACGAAAAATAATCAAATCTGAACCGCGGTTTAATAATAAGTCCCACTGCAAAGTCTTGCCCTTTAAAATTGCCAAGCCAGCGCCTAAGATGGCTGTATTGCCAAAAGCCAGGGCTGTGCCCCACTGCCCCGATCCCTGACTGAAAGCTCCTCCAAAATTGTCCTTGTGATTTGGAACCCTCCATTAATCTCCAGTCTAAAATTACCTAGAGCCAGTTCAGATTTATTTATTCTTGTACCAGCATTATTTGTGGGCGCAGATGACCAGAGTGACAGGGAGCATTCCTGCTGAGATGGCAACCGTACTTTGGGCACTAGCGCTAAACCCATTCCTCAGCATTCTGGACATACACAGCCAGCTGCACCCAGGGGACTCACTGCTGCCTCACAGCTCTCTTGTACTAGCAGCTCCATGCTGAATTCTCCTCCCTGTCATCAGTTTTTATGACCAGGCTTCAAACAATACAGGTTAATTTTTGCCCGTGTGTCACTGATCAGACCCAGATGCACAGGCACACTCAGGGCATCTAAACTCCTAATGGAAACTCGCCGTCTATCCTATTCCCCTCCCAACAAAGCATGCTGTTGGTATTAGCTGCGTGTGCCTGCTATGTAGTGTTGCTGATACTTTTCAGCTGAAAAATAAGAGCTTTCAGCTGTATGCCATGGGGCTAAGCTTTTTACATAAATAAATTTTACAGAAATGAAAGAACCTTCTCATAACTTAGAAAAAACCCACAATTACGCAACATAACAAAGTTTGAGAAACATTCTTATTCCCATTTTTCCATGGAGAAAACAGCATCTGTGTGCCTCTGAATACAGATTTTACTTTTTCTGTTGCTTTGGAAATCACTGGGTTATAACATAACTAAGAATTTTCCATGAAGATGGGCGTGTCTCTTAAATATCTAGTACCTCAAGAAGAGGTGGTATCTGGCCATTTGAGTTCTTTTTTGAGACATAGGAAAATGAAGTTCAAGGTTTTATACTAAACCACAGCGGGAACATTTGTAAATCATGCCAATTTTCACAGGATAAGCTACAGTTTCTTACCCCGATGCAGATCCACTTACATATTATCTTTTAGGCACAAGAATACGGGAGTCTGAAGAAACACTTGTACTGTTATTTTTTGTGATGTGTATTTCTGAGCACAAGCTGTGACATTAATCTAATGTACGTCTGTCTGCATTAGCTGATCAGCAAATTCTTCTGGAAACACTGCTTTCCCAAATTGAGTACTGGAGGCTAGAATGTACCTCAAATGTCTGCTTATAATTTGTTTCTGCTCTTATGCTTGAGTGTCTAAATATTTACATTATTTGCTATGTAAGTGATATTGTACTTGGAATCATTCCTAAGTTCTGCAGCCTAGATTTGTTCTAGAAAGTTAGGATACTCAAAAAAGTCTGCAGGCATAAATTAACAAAACACCCCAACAAACAACAATATCAATTTCCATTGCCAATGCTGGTAGTAGTGGCCAAAAGCTAATAAAAAGCATAATTAGAGAAATTTGTTTCCCAGAGCATTTTAACAATGAGCTTGGAGGAGCCCAGAAATCTGCTGCCGGTGTAACAGGTTCCCTCACAGATCTGCTGCAGTCTTTCTCTCTCCTCTCAAAGTAACCCCTAAGGATCCCATATCTCCAAACACTACTGAGAACAGTCTCAAACCTCATATTGAAGCAGGAGTGTTCCAAGGAGGAGCAGGTAAACTGGGGAAGACAAAAGCTACATAAAGCCTTTATACTCCCATACAGCATCTCCGTCAGAATGTAAAAATCGGGAATCTGGACCAAAACCCTATCAAAAAAACCCAACCCAACCCAAAGAAGCAGACGTTTCCACAGTTGTCATTTACACTAGACGATTAACAAGACAATGTTAATCAAGAGCCTTTAGAGAATTCACTAACATCTTTCCATAGTGTTTTACTCAAAAAGAAAAGCTTCCAAGACAGATGCTTTCCACCACAATTTCTTGGTGCCCAGTGCTTTGGAGCACAAGGCACTACAGAAGGGCTGTCCTTCTCCCGCTTCCCAGGCACCCAAGTACGGAGCACAGCCCTCCCAGTAGTTGTTACCAGAGCAGGTAAATGCCACAGGAGTATGAAGCTGATGATAATTATCCTCTCACCTAGCCTTACAGACTCGTTTGGATATTTTTTCTAAATCCTCAAATGTGCATACCTGTTGAAATATTTCAGATGGAAAATTGGTATTAGAATTTGAAGATATGCTGTGGGAAGAGATTGAGAAGTGCCACTGTAGTAAAAGAACCTCACCAGGAGTAACTATCAATCCCTCCTCATTACAAGAAAATCAAGAGGAAGAGTGGTAAGTGAAGTGAGCAGGATGGATGGGCCATTGTAAGGAAACATTTTTCTTTAACTATAGTTCCTTAGAAAACTGAAATCCAATTTTGGTTTAGTTCATTGATGTTAAAAGGAACTCACAGAGGAATCTGAGAAGAGAATTCTTTGTTCCCAAGTCACAGAAAGCTACTCCATCTAATAAATATGTTGGCACAAAACCATAGCAAGAAGAAGAAGAAAATCCAATTAAAAATGAATCAGGAGTTATTTGTTATTTAATGTGTTCATAAACCTGGCCTGTTGAGCCATAGCTGAAGGAACCCACCCTCAAGAAGGTTTAACACGGTACTCTAAGCTTTGCTCTGCAGGGCTGAGAGAACAGGGCAAGCAAGGGGTACGGATCCGATAACATACACTGCAGCAAAAGGGGAAAGATTACAGCTCTTCCTTCAGTCAGGCAGTCCCACAGGTTACAACATCCCGCCCCAGCAACAGGACTTGCAAACGCCTGAGAGCTGCTCTGTGCAGTCACTTTGTGGCTAAAGACTCCAGCTGGATGGTATGGGATGTTCTCCTTCCCTGCGGAAAGGGAATGGCACAGCAGAGACTCGGGAGGTCTCATTGTTCCAGCAAATTCCGGCATCCCAGTAATCCAGGGAAAGAAAGAGAGGGGACTGTAAGGCATGGCACTACAGTAAGCTCTGTCTGCAGCACAACCCATAGGCAGGGCAACACTTGATTTTTTTTAAGGAACAGCCAGAAGTCTGCTTTTATACTACAGGTCCAAATCTTTGATACCTGAAGGTACAAAGGTGACTTCAAGACACTAAATCAGTTTTGATTTATCTCCTGGAGGCATAACACAGACCAGATTTCAATGGCTACATTTTCTTTAGAGGATTTTCTCGTGATAAGATACCAAAAAATAAGAGAAAGTAGTTGTCATGAAAAAAACCACGCAAACAGAAAAGCTCCCAAACATCCTTAGGAACAAATCCAAAAGAAAAATATAGAGGCTTTATTTAGAGTTGTGCCCAGTACAGCGCACTCAGTTCACGCTGGCATCATCTGTGCTGCTGAATTATAAACCTCTCAGAAACCAAGGCTATAATTACAGCCGGGTGACACTTGAACTTTCCATGGCCAAACATTTCACAGGACATAATTTCTGTATGAGATTTCATGGCACTCTACAAAGCTTTGAACTTCTTCCATCAGCTTGGAATTTTGTGATCCTCTTTTTTTCAAGAATTAAATGAATAATTATTGATAAGTAGTGATAAAAATGAATTGCTTTCATTTTTAACAGTAGAATCAGTAAGATAGCTCACTCTGTATTCTTGGTACTGAAGCAAAGGATAGAGAAGAGTAGCCAGCAGTGTTATCTGCAATGTTTTGTTACAGTGAGTGATAGCTACGGGTTTAGAGGAGAGGGCATTTCATATCTTCTTTTGCTTTCAATCACATCTTTTCATTAGTGATGACTGAACCTCAAAACCACCTGGAGATGGTGCAGATGAGCACTTATAAGCTTGGATGGTTATCTGGAGCTTATCTGAACAACCTTTATCAGCAAAATGGCAATGGGAATTTCACAAGAACAGTTTTTCTGGTTCTTCCTTTTCCCGATTAGGTACTGCAAGAGCCTGTCTGCTGCTGCATTCAAGACCTAGCCTGCTGTCTTGCTCCAGACAGAATGTGAACCAAATCAGATTATTTCATCTCATTTCCCAAGTGTCTTTGTGGATACAAAATTAGCACCGGGACAAGATGATAATAAAGTTATTCTTAATTTCCCCCTTCTTCCCCGTGTAGGCCACAAAATTTAAAAAAAGGCAAATTCAGATCAGGTACAGGAAAGGGCTGCTAAGATTTAGCATAACTGGATTGAAAAATAGAGGAAAATGAAAGCCTGGTTATTTGGGTCAGTTAAAAGTGGACAAAGCAAATAACTGGAAAACAGAATATAGAGGACAATTTTGAAGTGGCTGGAGGGCAAATAAGATGACCTAACGCAAGCATCCATTTCCAGCATGCTGAATTCCCCTGCACAGCAAACAGTTTTCACTAGCGTGGATGGGGACAACTGAAAAATCAGATGCCCAGCTAACACCGTTTTCCTTTCCTGTGGCTCTGCCCACCAGAAGCATCCCTATCGATCCGCAGGGGCTGCCAGCTGGCACAGGTTCCTCTGAGGGAGGAAGGGGCTGAAGGCCGGCAGCCCCCTCCCAGGGAGCAGGCTCCTGCCGCTGCCACCCCCGTCTCAGACACCAGCTGGCTGCTATGACCCATTTAGTCCCACTCGCAACGTCAACACAAATGGGCTCACCTCTCTGACAAACAGTAGCGATAAAATTATTTTCTTAAATACTTTCAGCAGGTTTGGGTCACCTAATATATTAGAAATTAAACACCTTGTAGTACTTTCCTTCCATTTTATTTTTTTTTTTTTTTTAGTTTCATTGTGGGTTGGCTTTTTTTAGAAGAAACATCAATTAACAGATATTGCCATAGGCAGAATTTTTGCTCAACAGCTGTTCTTTCACTATAAAGAAAGCAGCAGAATATATTAGACAGAAAAAGCATCCCTCGCTATACACTGGAGTTAGATAACAGAGACCAAAAAGAAGTTCCAAGCGTGATCAGCCCCTGGTACTCATTTTGTAAAAAGTTCTTTTCCCTTTACATTGATTTTCTACTCTGAAATGTGAAATGTAGTTCAAAATATCCCATGTGGCATGTCAACTTCATTTACCCACTGCATTTCTAATATGTTTTCTCCATACTCTTCTATCCCATCACAGCAATTGCTGTATGCCACAGCATGCTATCATGTTTTATGCAGAATTTCACAGTGAATTCAATGGTGACTAATGTCTAAAAAGAGCTGCCACAACACGGCCCTAACTCTTATTATAAGAGCATATACCCAGACCTAGTCCTTAAAGAGGAACGCTTCTCTAATTTCTATCGTTCACTTCCAAGTGTGGGAGGGTGTCCACACCAAAGTCTCAGTTCCAAGCACCCATCAGACATTTGCATCCAGATCCAAATTTAGACCTAGGATTTATAACAGCTTCTTACTTTTAAAGTGCTCAGAACCAATATGCTGCATTCAGTCATACATCCACACGTGCAGAATCTTTCCATACGGTGGAGCAACGGTTTCCCTAGCAGTCCTCAGAAGCTCACTTAGTCAAGTGCACAATATGAAACAACGTCAGTCTCTCTGGTATCTTGGATGACAAATTTTTCTTTAGTGTGAAAAGTTATATTACTCCCCTATGTAAAAGCAGAAGCTGACAATCTGTTGCTCATCAGTTAGCTGCTAGTTATATCCACATCCGACTCAAACTGAACGATCACAATTAAACTCCATTGACACTACACATCCAATCTAAGAGGTTGCAAACAATATAACGCCGGTTTATAAAAATATTAAAGCTATTAACAGAACACACGTTTTTCGCAATTTGTTAATCACATCCACCAAGATTTGCAGCAGAGTTTCGCAATGCAATGAACATTTAGGAGTTGGGAACCGGCCATATAACCCGCTTTGCAAACACTGCACTTCAGAAAAGTCTTTTAGAATGGGGTGGAGGTGGCAATGGCTTTTCTTCATTGACTGCGGAGGGAGTACAAACAATTAGCTCAGCTGGGGATGAATCATCCTTAATGCTTCCAAACAGGAATTTGCCAAATTATATACAACACTGATTCTGTTTCCTACTGCAAGTTTCCTACTACAGTTTTAATTACACAACTATTTTTCATTCTTATTGCACAAAATTGTTGCTTCAGACAAAGAATGTCAACTACTATTGTGCTATTCCCTAATTTTTGCCTTTTGTCTCGTGCGAGCAAAGATCCTTTAATGAAAGGCAGAGTGACTAATGGAACTTTTACATGCAGTAGTATTTAAATAACAGGTAAAAGATTAGTGCTAGATAAATTTAAACAGTCTCCACAGGTTCACAGCAGTCAATCTCTCCTCAGACTTATGTGAACACAGTATACACCTTTCTATGTTGAATGCTACTCTAAGGGTCAGGTGTGGTTTCTGCCTGGGCTTTCTCTCTTTCCCTTTGCTTTGACAAAACAGGAACAAAGTTAATACGATAGTATTCTCTCCATTTCTGTTTTAGATGAGTAAGGGGATGAAAGAGCAAAGCTTTTGGGCTACTCATACATTTTTATCACTTTCAGATTTGGGAAGCAGCTGCTCTGAATAGTAAATACGAGCTCTCAAAATAGTTCTCTCTGTTGGCAGGTAAATTGCATTATTTGAATGACATCTTTGGAAGATGAACCTGCAAGGTCAGGGAAGGGTTGGTCTCCTGGACATCAGAGAGGGAAAGCGGTGACCATTATGAGTCACTGTTTGTAGTAAAAAAGAAAGAAGGCACTGTCTGTGTTCCAAAGAAGTGGAAGTGGATTACAGTGTAGGGAGCTGACACAGGCGTCTGAAGATGCAACATAAAGGAAGACATCAAGAACGGGCAATTGAGAAAGAATGAGTTAAAGTATTATTCTAGGAAGAAGAACAACCTTGTCAAAGAGATAAAAGACAGAAAACCACAGAAGTGAACAAGAACGTAGACAGCGTGAAGGTGGGATCCACTTCTGATTTGGGTGGTATTCTGCCTGCTGTTTTCATTGAACAAAAAAGTGAATTTATGGAAATTTTCACATGCAATTGGATAAAAAATAAGGCATTACTACGTCAAAGATTCACCCATTCCCAAACTGCTTTTTAGACTGGTTCAAAGTGAACTTCTAACATCAAAAGCCACAAGGTACATATTACTGGCATTCACATACATAGATGAAAACATATGTAGATGACACACCTCATGCCTTGTTAACTGCAGTTGTACCTGCTGTCTTCCCATGTGATACCAATGCCTGAGCTCCCCCAGAGTTTGATGGGAGCAAGATCAGGACTGCTATCTGTCACAGCAGTAATTGCTACATGCATTAAAAATTAACAATCTAATTTGAAGGAGTGGCTTGAGATCTCAAGTTTTATTAAGGTTAAAAGCAACACTTCCAGCTAGAAATATGGTTTACCTGTTGCTAAATCCACTGCTTCCCATAACTGCTAAAATGAGATCTCTCTCTCCCCCATCTGCAGTATATCATCTACAAAGTCCCTGATCCAATGATGTACTCTTAGAACTGAAAGTTTAGACTGATGTTTTGCTTGAGATATTACAAAGCTTTCTATTCCCATCAGTAGAAATTCATGCCCTGTCAACACAAAATTGACTGTTAATGTACTCAAATAATGTAGTTGGGAGAAAAGACAACTAATGCAATTATCCCTGAATGGTTCAGATATTAATGTCTCTAGAGTATACAAAGTGCCCAAAAAGCCAATTGTAGCTTCTTAGAAATAAACCTTTAATCCCTTGCACCCCTCTATAAGGAAGAAAAAACACCTGGGACCATGCAAAGAAGGAAGAAGCCAAATTTTTATGCAGATTACTATAGAAGAGATCAGTTTATATAGATCACGCTTCTGAAACTCAGCAATGCATTCAGAGGTAACAAAATGCACTGATCTTCTCTAAACATTTTAAAGTTTTATGATCATGCCACTCACAAACCTAGATTACTAGTATCTAATTAATAATCCAAACCCCAAATCAATATAATGATATATAAACATTTTAAAATCTTTGTCTTGAGTATTTTTATATAATAAAAACAGATTCTTGGAATCAGATCAAAAGGTGAAGTGAAAAAGGAGACAAATTAAGTTCCTTAGTTATGTTTCTAAAATATATCTTTAATCCTAGATTTTACAGACATGTATACACATATACATGCTTGGACATGCACTTACGCAGTATTAGGAGCTACGCACGGATACTTCAGATACAAGCTCCCAGTGTAACCACTCTATTTAATTTGCAGCAGGCAAAATAAGGTGGCACCAGGCTATGCGCAGGTGGTTTGACTGCATCAGCTGCTAAAACTCACAGCCAGTTCCCAAACTGTCTACTTAACACTGCCTCCAACAAGCCCTGCTGTCCCACACTGCCATGCCATCTGTGCTTGCTTAGTGTGCAGCTTTTCCTCCTCCTCTTTCACATGTTCACATTCTACCCCGATGCCTGTATTTCCTGGCCCTCCTCCCTGGGTAGCTTCTTGTTACTGTGGCAGCACACAAGGACAAAAGATAAAGGTATGTCAACCCCATACCCCAGTATGATTTCTGTAACGAATGCATGTCTTCAGGCAAATCTCTACTCTTCGTTGCTCCAGCAGTGAGATTTTAGAATTACTATTTTAAGTTGCAGTATATTAAACTGCCACTTAAAAAAAAAAACTTACAAAAACTGAAATTGATGAGCAGTAATAATAGAGCTGATCATTATGAAGATTAAAAAAAGTCAGTGGTAAGGCTGGCATGTACGGAGCACACCCTTGTAATTTTGCATGTTCAATTCCCAGTGCCATAGATGAGAAGACAGGACTCCCAGGATATGATCAGCTCTTGAATTAAAGGAGCTGAACAGGTAAGGGTTTCATCTGCTTTACACAGCCTGTACCACAAGCTACTGTGAGTGTTGACCCTGAAGTTTTTATTACCGCAGCAACATAGGCTCAGCTTCTCCCTGCGTGACATGTTGAAGGGTGTTATTGCATTGTTTCCCAAAGGAAAGAGAGATACATTCGTACATGCCCCTGTCTCAACGAATTTTGGACACATTGCCTGATTTCAAACAAATTTGATAGAGATTTTAATGTTTCATGGATGCAGAAATCTGAGTAGAGAATGGAGGCCAGGCAGGGAGAACAGCTGCAGATTATGTCCACACTTCATTAGACTCCAGAAAAACCTGTGTATGCAGCTTCCATCATAGCCCACCACAAATCACAATTTCCCCCTAAAGCAGAATTCCATAGGAAGCAGGTGTCAGTGCACAGAGCGGCTGAAGGTTGTGGACCACTGCAAAAGAAGTGGCCCCAAAGCTCAAGTCTGGCCTCTGAAGTTCCTGAAGTACCTGATCTAGGAAGTAAGATAGATCCATAGGATCCAAAAGGATGGCAGTTCAAGTTCAATCATTATTTTTCCAGTGTTGTTATTCTTAGTGTGCAATGATGGTGTGCCCTCCTGAAAAAGGAGTTAGTTGGCCATAGATGGTAAGAAAACAGCACCTCTGAATTAATCTTGGGTTCTTCTCTCCCTCATATATTCTCACTTTTCCAGCAGCAACAATCTTGCCTTAATAGCTAAATGCCATATAATATCTCATAACTCAATAGAAGCAGAAACTTTATAATTACACAGAATGTACACTGAGGAAATGCAGACTTCTCAATAAGGCTAAATGAGATATCAAAACAGATGAGGGCTGTTCTGTACATGCAGAAAGCCACTGCAATAACTATAGAATGATTCACATTCCTGCGTAATTTCAGATATTAAACTCAGGCAGGCAAGCAGAATTGTGAAATAGCCAAGTGAATGCTTGTGAACAGGTTTCATTACACAAGAGCGAAATATAAGGAGAAATCCAGATGCTTAGAAGACATCTAAATATCCTAAAAATAAATTTTTCCATGAGTTCAACTTTACTGGTTTTTAGGAATGGTAACTTGCAAGAGATCACTTATTGTCCAGACTCTGCTCCTGTAAAATCAATAGCGGACACTCATTACAGCCAATGAAAACAGACTGGGATTAATCCTAGATATTTCTGTGTTCCCTTTTTTTGTGGTTTATTACTTGGCTGATTAAAAATTAAAATGCTACTGTATCTTCATTTGTTCTAGAAAGATACTGAGAATTTTGGTGGCAGTATAAAGAAAACAAAATAGGTTTGGTGTCAAGACAGTTGATTTAGGCTTGAAAAAAAAAGAGCTCAGTCCTTCAGTTCACGTGAAGTGGCAGAGCAAGCAATCTGTTACATCCCTGCCTGCAAGCCAGGGATAATAATGTTCGTATTCTCCTGTTCTCTGTCTCTCTTGTCTATTCAGACTGTAAACTTCCAAGATAAGACTTGTTTCTTTTTGATGGTAGAACGAACCAGATAAGGATTATACTGTTAGAATAAATATACTTTAAATGCTTTAAGTTAAAGATACATTTAAAAAGTGTAGCTGTACCAAACTGAATTACTTAGGTTTCTAAAACTGTGCTGGATGCCTTGTGAGAACAGCTTTATCTCGGAGATAAGTCATTTCTACTTTTGGTCTTGAGTAAAATCTAGATGTGCCAGGTTCATAATCTCTACAGGATCCCATGTGTTATTTATAACCTCTGGAGAAGATCAAGTAGCATTAAAAAGTTAGAATAATTTTCAGAAACTCAATTTCCACACTGTCAAATCTCATAACCTACCCAAAACCTTTTCAAATCCTTTCTGTCTACATTTTTCTTGTTAGAGGAGCTAAAATTTATTGACAGTCCAATGACTTTGATTTGGGCAAAGTTAAATAAAGGCGGTAAGAGGTTAAAAGGGAGTATCATGTCCCAAAGCCAAAAAGACACTAACTGAAGTTTTTAAAACACGCAGCCTTAAAAAGTAAAAGAGGTGCTCCAGTTGAGCTGGTGCCAGACAGCAGTGCCAAATGGACAAGAAGTGAACTGTTATGCCTGAATATAATGCAGGAGAGGAAGTCACAGATCTGAAATGTACCTTTAGTATAAATGTAAAGGAAAGCAGAGAAAAAGAAGCCACGTACGGCCAAAGACTCACTGCACCTCACAGCACGATATCCTGACTTGGCAGGATATCAAAAATACAAGTAATATTAATTCTGTGCACTGCCTTAACATAATCCATGCTACGGTTAACTTTATCTTACTTAGATAGCTACTGAGAGAATGCATTGAAGTCTGATGGCTTTTCCATGTAACTTCATGCACGCTTGACTTGAACAATATGGTAGTTAAGCTACCCTTCTGTAATGCTATTTGTGGCATTTTGGGCCAAAAGATCATTCTTCTTAACCGCTCAGCTGAACACACTAAGAGAGTGGTTCTGTCTGCGGCTTTTGCCACATTAAGGACAGCAGATATCCCTACTTGAGGGGGTCAGCACTTGCTTTGTTTCTGAGTTCCATTAGAAGTCAGGTCTATGAAGAACGAGGTATTGAAAGCAGATTTTAAATCTAATTAAGCATAAAAGGTTTGCCAATTTTCAAGACTGAGCTGAATCATATGAAATTCAACACCCACTAAATATTATTTCTCTCGACAGGCTGCAGGAGAGTTTTAATGAATTTGCTTCTTAGCCTGAGCCAGCAGATACCCAGAAAAGATCAGTATAATTGCTATTTCTAATTTAAGAGATTTTAAATTATTTCAAGTATTAAAGTGTCTTTCACATTGCCAACCAGAGGATACAAGGCACAGGAAAGTTAAAAAACAAGATCCTCTTTGTGAACATGAGTTCTGATTCTCTGCTACTTTGCTCCTGATTCCGGGATTCTGAAAGGGGAGAAGAGTGTTTCTTAAAATAATTTTCCCAGTGTGTCAGGCTTCTATATAGAAAGCAAAACAAAGTGGAGAAAAGGAAATATTTGTGCAGCTCAGAGTATTTTCTCTCACTGATTTATGGAAAACCACAACAGAAGCCCTTTGAAAATCAGAGGATTGCAATTCCACACAAATACTTCAACTTGGAGACTGTGGAGCTTTCGACTTGCAAGGTGCCTGCCAACACCTGGCCGCTCACCCGGCAGGCTGCTCAGTTCTCAGAGATGCTCGGTTCTTGTCAGCTTCACTGAGACCAGTTACTAAATATTAGTCACCTAAAGACACGAATCTGGAGATTTTCAGATTCATCACCTGCTACCCTAATGGTGGACAGAAGGAAAGTTGGTAAGAATTGTTCAGGTTTCTGTCCATGTGTATTAAAGCTTTAAAACCCCCTAGTTCCGTGGCAGACAGCTTTGTGGCTTGCTGAGGCTGGCCCTAGGCAGCACAGAATGCTCTAAGTCCTTGTCAGTCATCTGAGGCTTTTCTAGGAGCCTAGAGCCAAACAGGGAGGCTGAATTCCCTTGGAACATGACTTGAAGTCCACCAGGAAATTGTGCTAGTCATACCATTTATACGAGGGTAGGTTTCAATTAACCAGGCAGTCTAAGATTCAAGATGTTCTGATTTTTGAGTCACTTCTGCTTGTAACTTAACACATCAGCTTGATAATATTAATTTTTAATAAGCAATATGCTTACCATTCTGGGCAGAGTGAAAATGGGAAGTATTCTGAATTTCTTATGCCTATCGTACATGGGAAATATATTAGAACTCATCTTTTTGCTATGGCTTAGGAATTGTATACCCTTCTCAGCACTCGGTATTTCACTTAGCAAAGGACAGCACTTTATAACTATTAAATGCACTGCCTTAGGGATGTGGTAACCCATTGACTTGACAAGTCTTTTAAAAAATGCTATAGTCAAACAGCAAGGCAGGATACATAGGATTTATCTGATAAGCTGAAAAGTCCCTAATGACCCCAAACACTTCAGGCAACAATAAGTATAAAAGTCATTTTGATGAACCTGCAAATCACATAAAAATCAGGAGAGAATTTTTGTGTCCAAATATTTTTAAAGGCATATTTTTACTGTGTCTTCTTTTTCGCCCTCTACAATTCCCATGACATGAAAACATAAGAAATCATTGTGTTAACTGATCTGAATTAAACATTTTTTTCACTTTGGCTCCCTACCTCCTTTTCTTACGGCTTCAATGGGAAAATGGCAGCCTTCACTCATTTCCCTTTCCCATGCCTTACAACATGACACATTTTTGTGGGATATCTTAAATTTACAAAGGGGTAGACAAAAATGATGCTTTCCCACATGACCATGTCAACGCTATGCTTGCAGTGAGGATAATTTTAGCTGTATGCTACATCCATAGTGAAGTGACAGGAGTAAGTGACATACTCTGTTCAGGGTGCTGGTGCCTGCCAGTCTGCTATTCCAACAATATTCTGTAATTAATGTTGAGTGAGCAATAAAGAAAGACCCAAGAGAAAGGCAAATCTGCTTGTTTTCTTTTCATTATGGATGAGTACGCAAGAGGAAACCAGGAATATTCTGACAGTGCAGCTAAGATCTGGAAACTGTACATCTGTTTTGATCATTTGGATCCCAGCATTCATAAAGATGAGCAGTTTATTATGCTCAGCGCCATTTGTCAATACATCTTTCCCTATTTGTCCCTGCTGAGATTATGGCTGCTACAAAGTTAACAGCTGGCACTAGCATTGACAGCCCAGGGCCAATTTATGGAACTCAGCTGGTAAAATACTGACCACTTTTGACACAAAAGAATGTCACTCTCCAAGCCATCCAGCCCGCTGCCCTTCTGTTGCCTCCTTTCGGCAAGAGCTACCGCAGTGTATGCTGTTTGCCAGAGCTCTGAACCCCGGCGAACCAGCAATGCTCCCACCCCTCCCACGAGCTTAGAGTTTTTTTGCCACTCGCCCCCCTAGTTTTCCTTCTGGCAGATGGTCTGCGCATCCTGGATGAATTTGGTGCCCTGACTCCACCACACTACCACCGAAGCTGCCCACTTAAAATGCATGCATTGTTACAGAAGTCAGTTTGATTGTTGCGGGGTGTTGGGAATAAACATTCTTTTTTTATTATTTCTTTCTTTCCCCCTTAAAATTCCATATTAAGTTCTAGACTTGTCCTGCTAAAGAAACCTGTTTACTATTGCAAAAGGAAGGTTAAACTTAAGAATACCTTTTTTCTTAGCCTGGCAAGCTTAAAAATATTGGCAGGTTTCCTCTTCCCCCCCTCCCCCCATCCCCATAGGTGGAATCTCACGCAGTACGAGTGAGACTTTGTATTACAGCTGAAAAGGTCCTTCTCCCTGCATCTGTCGCCAACCTGACAGACCCAGGGACATCTCATGCTCCAATGTGACTGACTGTGGGGTGCTGCTGCATGGACTTACTGCCATACGTGTTACAATCAGCACCACTGAGCAGGGCATGCGGCTGCGTTGTCACCAAGAGAACAACTTGCTATACAGAGCTTTACAGGTCTGTGTACTGTTGGGGTTTCATGGTGGCATAGATCTGATAGACCCACGGTTGTGTCTCTATTGGTCCTTCCACCCTTCCTGCATAAATATTGCAACAGGCAGCCATGTGCTATGCTCCACCTTCTCTGTTCTTGTTTTGCACATCAGCACATTGTATTTTTAGATCACTAACACGTCATTTGTTGGCACACAAAAGCAAACAAGATACACCAAATGCCCCTGGCTGGCACAGTTTGTAATACAATACTTTCTGTCCCCCGCATTCCAGCTGGAGCCGTGTGTATGAACTAACCTGATCTCAGGATTAGTCAAAATCTACAATTACCCAGATAATCTCAGAGCTCTGTTATCAGTGAAATCTTGATCCAAGGGAAGTAAACCAGAACGGCTTCAATTAAGAGTATTAAAACATACTTGTGGACCCCATGCCTAGCATGGTGCTATTTCATCCCTCTTTGGAACGGTCTGTTACTGGTTTTTAAAACATCACTGCCAAGGCAAAGAAAGGAAAAAATTAAGTACAAAAATGGCTTCAGTTTAAAATGACTCGTATTGTCTACTACAGCCAACAGTATCTCCTTAAAAGGACAGAGCTAACAAGATAATACTTGAGAATAAGGAATCTCCAGCTGCCACTAGCACTTCTGAAATCAAACAGAAAAGTATTCAAACACCTATATAGCTATTAGCAACATGTGCTGCTTTCACTGCTTGTTGAGCGTGTCCATCATGTACCATCCGCACATGAATTCACAAGTCAAGCTCTTAGGCCATTTTCTCTTGTGCCTTCTCCATGGTGTGCTATTTACCTTCAGGTAGACAGGACACAAATAGTCTTAACTCCCCCATCACAAAGATAGTTTATACTTGTACTTCACCGCAGCAGATGAGAAAACTTTCTGTAAGGCAATGGAAAATCGCGTTGTTTCTGCATAGCGTGTTTCTGTTAGTCATTACTCATGGGGAAGGGCAGTGCTCTTACAAGGCTGGTGGGACCTGAATGCCCTGTTTGTTCCTGAAGGATTGCATTTCTGTAAAGAATTTTCAATAGAATCATGCTTGTGACAGCTTTGCATTGCAGCTTTTGGGAAGGTTTCACAAGCTCGACTGTTGAATAAATAATCCTTTGGAGCCACAGCAGTATTCAGAAAAGCTTTACAAGCTGGCAACTGGTATGCAGTGAAGCCATTCTGAATAGATTTTAGAAGCTGCAGATCTTGCCTGGGCAGATAAGAAAGTGTCATTTTCCTGGGAAACGGTGTAAATTATAGAGGTAAGATGTAAATTTCCCTAAAACACTACTTTTTAATGTGGTTAAATCTATCAGATGCTTCAAAGTGGTGGGATGTGCAAGTAAGGCCTTCTGTGCAAGAGAACACAGACTGTACTTACAAATACAGTCCACAAATAATATCTTGCAGAACTGCATTGCAGGCAGCCTTTGGGAGCATCATTTTCATGGGTTGTTTCACTTCTCTTAACTGAACACCGTATCACCAAGGAGGAAGGATTTACTTTGCTCCAGTGAGGTACAGAACAAACAAGGAGAGCTCACTACCCTCCCAGAGGAGAAAATCAAGCACTGAAGTTAAGCTAATTTGTCCTGCTAATAGTTGGTGTTTTCACCTGAAGCCTCTGCAGAAGCTGGAGAGATTCCGGAGAGAGCTCGAGAGATAGCACAGAGGTAGGAGGAGCTGGGGCTGTGCTGCGACACAAACAGTCCATAATAACTTGGTTTTACTCCTACGGCAGATAATGCACCTACACAGGGAGCAAGAAAGACACGCAGCCACTGCTCAAGGCAGACAACCTGCACTAGTAGTGGTTGCACTGGACAGCCACTAAGGGTCATCTCAAAGCGAAACATAGCAATACAAGACTAATAACCATCAACTCAGACTCAAAGTTTCAAACCATGTCCAACAAGCATCTATAACTCACAGTTTAGGTCTCCAGCTAAATACACCAAAAGCTTCTTTTACACAGACGCTGATGCTGCAGCTGAAATGTATGAAACTTCCGAGAAGCTGAGCCTGTTTAAGCCTTGAAATAGACTTCCCAAACTGAGCAATCCAATCACAAAGCAAATGTGTATGCAAATTTCAGATGAAATATGACAGCCTTGCTTTCTAGGCTTCACAAAAAGATCAGTCCATCAGTGATAATTAGCTTAGGTTAATTCCACCAGCACTTGGTTTGTAAGAAAAAGCAAATCGCTAATTGAAAGATGAAACTGGATACAAGCATAAGCAATCCAGTGTCTCCAAATGCCTTCTAAAGATGAGAAGAAAGTAATGTGTTAATCTCTGCGAAAACAAAAGATACCTTCATTAGCGTTCGTTTCAGTAGTCATGGTGTGACATCGCTGTTGCATATGAATGACTGAACAAAGCTGCTAATACAGCAGGACTAGATTCTGCCCCTGTAAACGAATTCTAATCTCAAGCCCAACAGTCTGGAAGTTGGCCATTTTACACCTTTCACTATTTATTACTGTACAGGTGATAAAGAGTAAACATGTCTGACATATCTTTTTATTCCAATATTTTAAAAATGACTAAAGAAAAATTTCAAAACTCTACCCTCCTCACCATTTGTGCTCCTCTGTCCCCTTCATTTGGCTTATGAACTGTCAGCATAAGGTTTGGCAATGCAAATTTTCAGTGGCATGCAGCTGCACCACAGGTAGCAGCAGAAACAAACAGGTAGAGTGCTTTTCACAGCTGCATTTCTGAAATTATTATGCTACAAATATAGCGACATAAGAATTCAGGCCCAGAACCCAAATAGCCTGTTCCCTCATTACGGCTATTATTCACATGAGCAGTCCTGTAGACAGAGGAAATTCTCTCACCGGTCAGCACAGTGGGTGTAATCAGGTGGCCTTGGAAGGCAAAGATCCTACATGGAATGAGCAAAGGGGCACCGAACACAGCCCTCACCATGTTCTAGCACAGGCGCTAAACAACCCACTTCTGCCTTCTCTAGCAAACACTTAGCAGGTATGTACATGTGAAGCATGACACTGTACATACAATTTTGCTGTTGGGAAGAGAAAACAAACCATTTGTGACAGATGGTAGTCGTGCTGCTTAATGCAATACTGGAAGACACTTAGTTACACACACTTAAGATACAGTAAGGGAAACAGCATATGGACCTAAATAGAATAGAAGAGGCATTAAGCTTAAAACTTTGAAGCTTTTCCTTTGAAATGGTCTTGTTTTACCAGAAACATTTAGTAAAGGCAGAAACATTGTTTGCACTGAGCCCTAGAAAAGGATTCATCAATTTAGGAAAAAAAAGAAAAGGAACTCTTTCAAGACGAGAGTGTACAGCCAGCCTTCAGATTTTTCATGCTGCTCTACACTCCTGATACATCTCCTGAGCTATTTTTTAAATGTATGTACATCTTAAGGTCTAAGATCTAACATGAATAATAACTGAAATGATACATAATTAAACATTTTGCACATCAATGTGTGATATTGATGGTTTAAATATTTCATTACTAATATGTTCAGTTAGGTTTAAGCCAAGCTACTGAGTTATTTCTCCCTCACCTCCACTGCCCTAAATCTGAGAGTATTGATATAGCTTTCACCATAGGTTGAAAAGAAGACTTCAAATCTACTTCCTGGAAGGGTAGTTAAATAATTACTGTCATGCTAAAAAAAAAGGAACATTCAGACAATAAAGGATAAGGAAAAGGCGTCTCTTTCTACTGGCATGTAATGCACAGCATCCTCTCTTGTGCTTAGTTTTCAACAATACGAATGTTTGTGATGGAGCTCTTCATTTTCACGACTAGCAGCCTGGACCCGTATCCCATATGTCATAAAACATGGTGCCTTCTGTTATGCCAGCATTTATTTGAACCCATTTACTGCACTCGGGTTAGTCATGTCAAGTTCAAGGCCTCCAGGTTGAATAAATCAGTGGTTGAGTGTTCCCTCTGTATTGCTCTGCTGGCTGATACTAAGTTACGAGATAGAGAATTGCTCCTTAGGCTCAGTGAATGAGATCTTTATTTTTAGTGTTGAGGAGGACAGGGTTCGTCCTTGCTGATGACTCATGTCTGGAGGTTGTTACATTTGCAACCTGTCAGAGGATGTACTACACATGAAGAGTAGGGGAAAAAGACCAGTGAGAGCAAAACTCTTCTTTAGCTCGCTCAACTTTTTTAGTTCTACTCAGTGAAACTTTTTCAAGCATTTCCTTCTGGCTTTTTTTCCTCTCATGCTGCATTTTCCACTACCTTTAAACTCGCAGTGTATTTTGAGGTATCACTCTGAAATGCCTTTTGAACTATCATGTTGATTATACTTCAGCGTACCCAGGTATCAAGCGTATCAAAGTGTATTCTCTTCAGTTCACAGACGGAAACATTTCCCTTTTTTCTTTTCCCAGTTTCCCCCAAAGAAAGTGCCAGCCCCAAAAACATACACAAGAGCTTCTCCTATTATCCTTTAAAGTACAGTAAGATGCACTATATATATACATCTATTACCTCTGCTCCAGCATGGAAGATGCTGAAGGCCAAACCACAACACCACTTGCACCTCTACAATCCTCTTCAGAAGCATTAGCATAAGGCCGCCTGTGGTGAAAATGAAGTTATACCCTGAGAGAGCTAATAAAGCAATGAAAATTGTGGAGAATACTAACATCATGGTTCTGGAAATGTTTATATTCGGGACTGTTATTCATACTCAAACTACTAATCCCAGGATTTTTTGAAGACATTTGAAGGAGGGAGGTACCTAATTCCTTTTGACAATAGGACTGAGGAATCTAGTCCCGTGGTCGATATTTTTACTTAACATGTTGCCTGAAACACCCACGGGTACAGCCCGATAAACACAGAAAACCACATCCCACAGCTGTTCTTAGCACTAGTTAGGGAGATATGTATAGTCCAAAGGGATTAACCGGTCTGTGATCTGTTGCCAAAGCCAGTATCATACACACTGCATACGGTGCTGAGTATGCTGTCAATTGGTGACCATAAATATCTGTTGTAATAAGGGAGATACAGTCAGTTATACAGCTGGGATAGTAATAGAAGGGCACATTCACTGAAAAAAAATCAATTTTAATTAGGAAGACAATTATATTTTCTCCCAAAGGTTGCCAAGGTCTCCAGATTTATCTTTAAGGTGATGGAGAAGTAATCTTTTGCCATTCTATATCTACTGGGTAGCATTGAACTGTGGAAATATTTCAGGTCCAAGGGAAGACCATAAGGTCCCTCAAGGTCTTATAACCCAAGGCAATAAAAATCACTGGCACATCATTAGCCTGCCCTCTGCAACAACAGCTTATGATTATATCCTTTGATTTCTCCAAGCAAAGGTTTGTTCTGTTTATTCTCAAACTACGTAGCAGCAATTGGGCCTAAAGTGCTGCCTTCATTCCTATTTACAGCTGAGCTTTGTGCAAGCAGATAATCCTAGGTTAGCTAGAATCTCTCCTTAAAACAGGAACCAACTGCCAAAGCTCTCAAATGGAAATCAGCTGTCTAGCCACTGTGAGTTACTTTGAGACTTCTACTAAAGAAATTTGTTCTAGAAGCTTAGAAAAGAAGCTATCCAGATATTTCTGGAGCAATAACCAGTTGCTGCCATGCCTTTCCATTTTAATGAGGAAAAGCTGGCAGTACAAATGGAGCGGAAGTACCTGCTGAACATTCCTAGATGTTGACACCTGCCTTTCCTCTACTGCCGCCTCCTAAGTTTCATCTCTCTGCTCCTCCACGATCTCTCACTTTGCTTCTTGGACAAAATGTCAACAGCTGCTATAGCTATAGCTTCATGTTTCTTCAGATCATTCTCTCAACACTTACCTTTGTCAGGGTAACCCACTACAGTTGCTTTGTCAGCTTAATCAGGTAGCCTGCAAATAGCAGCCAGTCTCATTTTTCCTGCTTCTTGACTACTTGCAAGTAAAATACCCGGTATGTAACTAACAAAGCCACACCACCACGTTCAGGATCATCTGGTACATTCTCATCCTTAACCCTTTGTCTGCTACAATCACTGTAAGCTTGCCAGGGCAGATTTGTCTCAGTTTTTGTGTGCACGCATCACTGGTGCAAGATACTTTTGTTCTGTGGTGGCCACTCTAATAAGGAAATGAACGGAAATTCTAGGCAAACTACTGAAAAATCATAAGTGGCCAGAGACTCATCAGCCTGCTTTGAGAACACTACCATAAAAAAAAATGAGCACTGGATCTTCTGAAGCACTACTGGAAAAAGATCTGTCAAACTGTTGCCAATATTCACATCTTCCTCTTCTCTCTACAATGGATTCCTATTACAAACTTCAAACATATTCTGTTCTCAAAACACCCCATTGATGTCGAGATGTCTTCAGCATATAAAACAAGTGCAGGGTACATAAGAGAGCAGCACAGCATGGCTCTGGAATTTTGCATATTCTTGCAGCAGTGTTCTACTTTTTGAGATGTTGGAATTGCCAACGAGTGGCCCAAACCTGCAGGACCTTCCAGTGTGATCAATCTGCAATCTTTACATGTCTTATTTTCTCTCTGAAATATATCCTATCATATATTACCATGGTGATACTGCTGTGGTTTTGCTTCAAACTGTAGACAAATCAAAGAAGAACGCTTCTGAAACAGTAAAATATTCCTGTGGCTTTTTAACACCATAGCAATTTTAAGCTGTGCAATGCATACTCTTGTATGTACTTATCTCCCCAAACTGTGAACACCTTGTCCAGCTGTCACAAATCTCATCCTGAGATATGCATGCTTATTAGCATTTCAGGAGTGCTGAAAGCTCCATACTTCCCCTGACACAACTATAGCGGCTCAGCACCCCAAAATCTGGCTCCGTGTTTATCCGATTGAAAGGTCCAACCCCGAACAGCATCACTGTGCTCTTTGTGAGGCCTTTGACTAGTTTCAAACCCAATAGTCTTATAATAAGTATAATGCATCCATTAGCATAAATGCAGAACATACTAATATTGATCAAATATATACAAGGAATTAATTTCAGTCTGAATTTTAATGAGCTACAGAATAAGGCTCAGGTCTGGGATTGAAATTATCTGAATTTTGTTTCTCTCTATCTTGGTGATCTTGCAGAGGCCAAAGTGGTGTAAAAGCCATGGAAGTGAACCCACAGAAGGAACTCAGGCTTTGGAGAGACTTTTAGGGATTAATTTCACCTGTAAATGAGAAACATGCTTATTCTTTTCTGTAAAACACTAGAAAAAGCCTCTTTAAAATAGTTTTTTTATCCTTTTAAATGCTGAAAAGCTTTCTGATTAAATGTGATTGCATTCAGGGTTGTTTTTATTATGTGATTTCAACAAACAAACTTCAGAGTAAAATTCAGTTTAATTTTAGGAAGCAATGAGAGAGGGTAAATTTAATAGGAACATATTGTTCCAGGCATGCTCTATGCCAGCCTGCAGACCTTGAGCAAAGCCAGCCATCTGAGAGCAGCAGGGGAGAGAATGAGCGAGACAGAGGGAGGTAAAGAATGAGCAGGAGGGGGAGGAGAGCACAGAGAAAGTGACAGATAGGAGAGGAAAGTTCCTGTCAGAGGTTTCTGTGATGAGAGAGAGGAGTTGAGCACTGTGGGAGAAAGAGGTATGAAGGAGACTCTGGGCTGACTGTGTATAAAATAAATAAACAACACATACAGCGCAAGACCAAGACGCTATCCAGCTTTCATAAAGTCAATGGAAAGACTCCTCTAATTTCTCTGGTGGCACTGCCTCAAGCCGTCGGTAAATAAAAACCAGTCTGTCCCTCTCTGCTGGCTTAACAATAGGAAGGTGCTGTTGGAACTCAGAATGACTCAGTCTGATCCTTGCTAATCAAAGTCATCAGCTAACAGTGAGAGAGCTTCCCCTGGAATTAAACAGAGGATGCTTTTAACCACACGAATGCTCCCCGTTTCATGCTGGCACACCCCAGCTGACTAGCAGAAGGGGAGGCAGCAGGGCAGGTCAGGGAGATGTTAGGATGAGGGTTGGACTTGATGATCCTAGAGGTCTTTTCCAACCTAAATTATTCTATGATTCTATGACAGGACTGAGTGTACCTAACCAATAACTCTTACTATACCAGACTGTAAGATTTCAAGGCCTTCAAACAGAACAATCTCTTTCAAGAGCTTTTCAGAAAGTTCTAGTGAAAAAAAGAAAATACAAAATCCCCCAAGCCCTCTCAGAGGAGAGACCAGCTTGTAAAAAGAGCTTCAGCGCATCAGCTAACAATCTTGTTTCTGCTTTTTTGTCCTTCCTCCCTCCAGCTCATGTCTTCTCCTCATTTTGTTTACTGGACCAGATTGTAAGATCTCAGAAACAAAACCTGTGGCTTTGCATTTGAAAATAGGCCATACGTGTGTTTGGTTTTAACAATACTGCTAATGAGAATATCAAGCAGAAAGGCTTCACTTTAAAGATTCCTAAACTTAGCTGAAATCACTGGGATGCAGGATGTTCTGTCAGATATGCAGACAAAGGATGCAAATTAATTTTGCTAGATATAAAGCAGCTGAGCACTCTCCCCGTAAATATCAGTCGGTATAGCAATATATAAATTGAATTCCTGAGTGGAAGAAAGGGCTCTGTGCTTACTGGAGCCTGTTTGTGTCTGTACACCTAGCATGGGCTAGTTTGTTAGACAGTTTGGAGGGCAGGATCTCTTTGCATCAAATCTTAGCTCTCACAACATCTCTATATGTGAACTTGGGCAGATAATGTAAGTCTAAGATACACCGCTTCTACTCATACCCTTGTTTATTATCCTGATTGTCCAAATCAAATGCTTATCAAGGTTATAGACCCCTCTTTTTTTTCTCAGACAGTGGTTAGAAGAGATTCAGATGAAAAGTAAAATCACTGACGAGAATTGCTTTGGTTCTAACTCAAACCAGGACATTTTGGTAAAAGGCTTGTACTAAAATCTAACTTCTCTGCAGGAGGTGAAGATCAACCAACTTTTCTAACAAAAGTAGCAGATCTATAAATAGTATAACCTTTTAAATTTATGTTTATTTAATGGGCAGGGAATTTCAGGCAGCTTTAAATGATTTTTAAAATCCCTCCTTTAAGCAAGGCAACTTTCAACGCAGAACTGGTTTTCTATTAACATGTTCTCAGTCGCTACGTGGTTATCCTATGATGTACAATGATTTATGAACACAGATAGGATTAACGCTGACCTTGTGAAAACCAGCAACTTCCCTGATCCTTTTCTCCTCACCTGAATAACTTATTGGACCCCTTAAACAAATTAAAGAAATAAGTAAGAGTGACTGGAAACACTGCTGGACTATTTAAGTAAGCCACAGAGAACTACGCTGGATAATTTATTCTTGTGAGAAACCTAATGATCACCCAACAAGTTTGGTTAGGAAGGTGGTTTATCAGGCCACCTTGATATACTAGGGCAAAAAAATACACAGAACACCTACTGATGATGGATTGCAAGATATATTAATACAGAAAAGGATTGAGATTTACTTTCAGTAGTAGATTAAGGTGCTCCAATGCAGCCGAGACTAGTTCTTTTAAAACAACAGGGACCAAGTTTCTTCTAGATAAGGACTTAATTTTTATTGAAAACCTACCACCTTCAAACTGCTCGAAAGTTGAAGCACTATAAAACTGTCAAATAACACCATTATTAAAAGCTTTATTTGACAAATCTTCCACTGCTGGGATAACTTGTGTGTTTGCCTTCTCTCTCACATGAAATAAAATCATTCACTTATGCAAACTGCTGACAGGAACTGAAACAAATGGGGTTCTCAGCACAGGGTGAAACACACTATCCCCTTTCTGCAGCTTAATGGAAACCATAGTTATTCATAAATCATAAGGCACTCAGACTGGTGAGCTGCTCTACTGCTTGTTGCACAATACTTTGGGAAATGTTTGGGATGGGCTCGCAGGAAGCTCTCTATGCTGTTCTGGAGTAGTTGGTAATTTTTCAGGAGCAGCCTACGGGTACAGAACATCTGCGCAAAACCGTTCAAGGGGAAGAAAAGTGACTGAACAATATCTGACAACCAAATCTAGGATTTATTTTAACCTCCTTATAATAAAAAAGTTTTAGTAGCTCTGCTAGATGGTCTGATAGTCTTTTATCTGTGACCAGTGACCTTCTGCCAGCACTTGCTATCGATTCATAGACTTTTAAGGCCAATAAGAACCTTTACAGTTTTCTAGGCTGACCTCCAAATTAACATTAGCTTGTGTGAGCCTTTTCTTCTGAGCATCACCTTAGAGCAGTCTGGTATAAGCAGCTGATGCATAAATACCAAACAGTATTCCTCCCACTTAGGAAGGATGAACTTGCAAGTGGGTCACAAGCATTTGTGAAAATTTATCAGCTTGAAACATCTTTGAAATACTCCCAAACTTCAGGAATCTTTTGCATCTGGAAATGCCCGGGGAGGTTTCTTCTTGCCTACCTTTCTAAATAAAGCCTTTAAATAAACAAAGAACAACTTAAGATTGCCAGCCAGCCCTCCAGGAAAATCTGCAGTATGAGCCTAATTAGGTAAGTAAGCAAATTCCTTTCCTGGGAGACCAGCCCAAACCCCACATCTTCCAGTATGCACTTTGCCACTGCTAAGAGAGTCACCTCCTCTGGTGACTGATTTCACTAAGTTTTTGAACATTGTCTTGGACAGCCCTCACAGGAGGGCTGGTGATTCCTAAACAGATATGGCCAAATTTCCTGTGGTGCTTAGATTATAAGCGAGGGCAGTGAGAAACAAGGACCCCATTGGTCTCTGGAGAGCTTCCAACCTCAACTGGCAGAGGTAGAGCAAGAGAAGAGTAAATAAATATGTTCTCAGATTAGGTTATATTTTAAATGGGATTTAATAGAGAATTTGGAACTAGCAAGGTTTTCTTTAAGAAACCATCCAAAATTAGTTTTATGTGTTGCCACAAAGATCAGGAAAAAAATTATCAGTACAGGGTGGAGGGGGATCTGAGCTGAATCACACGTGGAGAAGTGAGGCTTCAAGTCCAGCTGAGCAACTGTAAGAGCACGAAAACTCTAACACACCTTCTGTAATGAATTCTGTCAATCAGAGCAGAAAGTCCTGCTTCAAGTGAATGTTCCCTGAATATTTTCCCCATCTATTTTAAACTGTGAAGTCTGGACTACTCCTTGGAGATCTGGGAAACATGCTGCCTATCAAAAACATTATTGGGCACAAGTAATATAACAGTAGCAATAATAAAGTTACATTTTCAGGACCCTGAGATAACCTAAGAGCATCTCACAAACCTTTGCCATAGTCTGCTGCTGCATCTCTCACACAGTAATTTTCCTTGTTTAATACCTTGAGTTTTAAGATTTAGAATTACTTACTTTCTTACCAAATAACGTCTTTGCTTCTTCCTTCTATCCTTGTGAAAAGCCGTTCTGGTTCTGGCTGTACAGACTTTGCTTCAATGCCTATCATCAATTAGTAATTTAAGTTTTATTCTTACTCTACACATCATCTCTAAATAAAAACTGAGCTGCTTTCCATTTGCTCTACATTGCTCTACATCTCAGCCCAGAAGACATTTTTGGGTTTTGATTTAGCAAGGAAATATATCCATGAAACTATCCACGAAAGCAAGAGATCTTGTGACAACAGAGTTTATGGTATTTCCACTTCTCTACAGTGTTTTCTGAAACAATCCGCACCCATGCTTTTCTCATTCCTGACAAAATGAACAAGCTTTGGTTCCCCTAAACCTCAATTGTCTTCCTCAGAATTTACTAACAACATTTCTGCTCCAGGAACAGATTCAGTGTAATACAAGGGATTACTTCCCTTTTAATATTAACAGTTTAAAGAGGAGGGGGGCAGCTTAGGGGATGGAATGTCTGATTTGTCAGTTTGACCAAAAAAAGGGAACATTACTAAAACAACAATTTAGAAGGTCTATTACTTGTCCTAATAAAAATATATACAAATCTGATTTTTTAACTAACAATAACATTTTGAAGCATCAGCTGAAATCAAGCCCTGTATGGTAGGTATCCTGCATGTATAATACTGTCTGTCAAATTGTGCACAAGTTACAGTAGAAAAGACAGAGTAGACTAGGGGTAGGAGGGAAGGAAAACTAAGGTCCAAAGGGTTGAAAGAACTAGTCAAAGGCAAGGACAATAAAATGAAGAGATCACAGGTGTCCTGAGCTCCACCTTTATCCAACAGTCATCCTGTTTCACAAATCATTGTGGAAGTTGAAATTAACAGACTTTTAAAAAGACACTGAGTTTACTGACATAATATTCTCCAAACATCACTTTAAAGAGAGTATTTTGCCTCAAATTGCTATTAATTTTATGTCTCTTCTGGAATTATTATAGCCTGTTTGCTTTTCCTTTGAAGCAGAATTACCTTTTCTTGCTGCCTCTATTCCCTTGCCACATTTTCCCCTCATAAATACAGGGAGCCCCTAAAATCTTACTTGTTTATTGCTACTTCCCTCTAGTTTCACCTTTCATTGCAAGCCTGAAAGGATTTACCAGTTTTCCTACAAGCCAGCCTTCTCTGTAAAGCACCAAGAGCAGTGTCATCTACCCATTCAGTAATTCGAACCCTGGCATGCTCAGGAGCCCTCATCTGGTGGGCGATCTTGTTTTGTGCTTCTGGTCTGTGCTTTTGAAATACATGTGTCTGTGAGAGAGAGGCAGAGAGCAGGGAAAGGGAAAGAAGGGATGAAAAATACATTCAAACATTAAGCTCCATTATTTTAATGGACCTTTCCCACAATGCACCTAAAGCCATCAGATGAAAATAAACAATGATGACGGAGAACACGAATGTGAAAGGAGAAACACTGTGTGCAATAAAATGTTCTTCACAGGAAGGCTTACTGCAGCAACTGAATATTTCATTCTTTCATTTAGTTCAGACCCACAAGCCCCAAACTACTGTAGCACTTTAGGCGCTTGCTTTTCTACTCTTTGTTGACTTTAACTGAGCTCATCCAGAAGGCCAGTGCTCTCCTTTATCTTGCCTGCACCGGGGTAAGAGCAAAGAGAAAACCTCGTCCCTCCCTCACCTGGACTCAGCAGGGACTGCAGCTTTTGCCCCTCGGTCCACGGCCAGGACCTTTCTCATTAGGCTGGTTGGCTAGTGTCTGTAAGAGGCTACAGGGCAAGATACTGGTCTGCTCTGGAAGAGCATAAGGAGCGTGGATGGCAGCCCTACCACAAGCTACTTGAGTGATTTTTGCCTCTGGTACTCCATTGCTTATTACTAGTACAGTGAAGCTCGCACAGAATATAGATTTTCTTAGCCTGAGAAGAGAGATGGAGGGGTAACAGGTGCTGGGGGAAGGAAACGAGGAAGTGTTAGTGTAGTGGCACTTTTGAGAAGCACAAACTTAGCACAATTTACTACAATGCCTCATGATTACTGAAAATTCTTACTCAGATATAATATCAAGTAAAAAGAAAAAACTTCTAATAGCTACAACATTCCTGGGATCTCTGTGCTGGATTTTGTCAAGTGTTGAATAACTTTGATTGTGAAAACAAGTAAGAAGATTTAAAGGTATTTACAGGCACTACCAAAACACGGATGGCAACAGCTGAAATATTGTAGCACAAAGTTCAAATTTCAGAGAAATATATGTTTCACAAATAACTTTACAACTAGTAACTCTAAAGAAACAGAGTGAATATTCTTAAATACGTGCAGAGCTGTACGTGTGAAACGACGACAAAAATCACTGCACAAACAAAAGGAAGTGATCCTTTTCTGCTGGACTTGCATTCAGCACAGCCCCTGAACACCTTTCAAGATATGCTCAACTTCCATTTCAACCCTACAACCCAGTGTGGTCCTTGGGCTATAACACAACCTGGCACAGGATGTCAGTATAATCAGAAATTAATATATCATTAATATTTTAGCAGTAATAGCACACAAGACAGCATGAGTAACAATTCTGAAGTGATCGCTTCTCACCTCACTGGGTCGGACAAAAATGCATATCCCTGGTCATGCTAAAAGGTGTATTTTCACTTCTGCTCCATAACCGGAGAGGCATCTGCCCCCACTTGAAAGCTGGACACACTTCCCAGAAATAAAAGGTTCGGGGGTAGAGGAGGCAAAACTTGTCAGTCATATTTCAATATCTATTTTCTGTTTTAGAAACAGAAGATGTCTAAAAATACTAACATGCAAACATCCAATAAATATTTCTGTCAGAAGATACACAATACTGTTATTTCCTTTTTTAGCTGCTAAGTAGCTATTTGTCAGTAATTTGCCCCTCAGCACAAAAAGCAAGCACCACCTACATCCCAAAGAGCTGATAGCACAGAGTTACATTTACACGCATAGCGAGGAGAAATCAGTGCATTTAAACAGTACAATGCAGCAAAAGAGGCTCGCTATTTTAGTGGGCATCTATCAAGGTGTCCTCTTGTGCTCAGGAAGGCCACTCTACACGTCAAGGTTTAGGGTTGATCCACCAGACCTACAATAGATGCTCTCTGTTAGCCCTTCTTTCCCCCTCCAGAAAGGGGAAGAGAAAGAGGATAAGGGAGAGAGACTTATGCCCCCCTCCCCTCCCAAATGGGAGAGGAAGGGAATGAGAGAGAGGCTTCTGGATTAGAAAACTAAAACAGCTTTAATGAAGATAATAATAATAAAATGGAATATATACAAATATATACAAAACTAGTTTCGAACCCAGCCTCCCCTTGATGGCAATTATGTCACCACCACCACTGACGCTGTGGAGCAGGCACTAGCAAAGTCCCAGAATGGGCTCAGCAGCAGATGGGAACCAGGTTCAGGAATGTACAAATCTGGACCAAAGGCAGGGCCAAGAAGACAGACGGTCAAAGGGAAGGGTCCAGAAAACAAGAAGGGCAGCCAAGGAAAGTGAAGGGTTGAGACCCTCAGCTTTATACTGACTATGACGTATATGGGCTGGAATCCCTCGCTGGTCAGTGTAGGGTCCCCTGNGTGTAGGGTCCCCTGTCCTGGCCGCTCCTCCCCGCAGGTGCGGCCTTTCCCTTTCTGCACCCCTGATGTGATGTGGTACACAGGAGTTAGCAGTGACCTTGGTCTGCACACCAGCCCTGGGGAGTGACTCTAAACATCCAGCGCTATCACTGCTAGAAGCAGACACTGTCTGCAAAAACACGCTGGGAGCTCCAGAAAGTGCCGTTAGTTGGAAGAGACTCAGATGAAAAGTAAAATCACTGAGCAGAAACGGTTTGGTTCTAACTCAAACCAGGACACTAAAGTAAAACATAAATATTAACACGATACTGTTTCAGAATGAATTTCACTTGTAAAATAACTNCTTCTAATAGCTACAACATTCCTGGGATCTCTGTGCTGGATTTTGTCAAGTGTTGAATAACTTTGATTGTGAAAACAAGTAAGAAGATTTAAAGGTATTTACAGGCACTACCAAAACACGGATGGCAACAGCTGAAATATTGTAGCACAAAGTTCAAATTTCAGAGAAATATATGTTTCACAAATAACTTTACAACTAGTAACTCTAAAGAAACAGAGTGAATATTCTTAAATACGTGCAGAGCTGTACGTGTGAAACGACGACAAAAATCACTGCACAAACAAAAGGAAGTGATCCTTTTCTGCTGGACTTGCATTCAGCACAGCCCCTGAACACCTTTCAAGATATGCTCAACTTCCATTTCAACCCTACAACCCAGTGTGGTCCTTGGGCTATAACACAACCTGGCACAGGATGTCAGTATAATCAGAAATTAATATATCATTAATATTTTAGCAGTAATAGCACACAAGACAGCATGAGTAACAATTCTGAAGTGATCGCTTCTCACCTCACTGGGTCGGACAAAAATGCATATCCCTGGTCATGCTAAAAGGTGTATTTTCACTTCTGCTCCATAACCGGAGAGGCATCTGCCCCCACTTGAAAGCTGGACACACTTCCCAGAAATAAAAGGTTCGGGGGTAGAGGAGGCAAAACTTGTCAGTCATATTTCAATATCTATTTTCTGTTTTAGAAACAGAAGATGTCTAAAAATACTAACATGCAAACATCCAATAAATATTTCTGTCAGAAGATACACAATACTGTTATTTCCTTTTTTAGCTGCTAAGTAGCTATTTGTCAGTAATTTGCCCCTCAGCACAAAAAGCAAGCACCACCTACATCCCAAAGAGCTGATAGCACAGAGTTACATTTACACGCATAGCGAGGAGAAATCAGTGCATTTAAACAGTACAATGCAGCAAAAGAGGCTCGCTATTTTAGTGGGCATCTATCAAGGTGTCCTCTTGTGCTCAGGAAGGCCACTCTACACGTCAAGGTTTAGGGTTGATCCACCAGACCTACAATAGATGCTCTCTGTTAGCCCTTCTTTCCCCCTCCAGAAAGGGGAAGAGAAAGAGGATAAGGGAGAGAGACTTATGCCCCCCTCCCCTCCCAAATGGGAGAGGAAGGGAATGAGAGAGAGGCTTCTGGATTAGAAAACTAAAACAGCTTTAATGAAGATAATAATAATAAAATGGAATATATACAAATATATACAAAACTAGTTTCGAACCCAGCCTCCCCTTGATGGCAATTATGTCACCACCACCACTGACGCTGTGGAGCAGGCACTAGCAAAGTCCCAGAATGGGCTCAGCAGCAGATGGGAACCAGGTTCAGGAATGTACAAATCTGGACCAAAGGCAGGGCCAAGAAGACAGACGGTCAAAGGGAAGGGTCCAGAAAACAAGAAGGGCAGCCAAGGAAAGTGAAGGGTTGAGACCCTCAGCTTTATACTGACTATGACGTATATGGGCTGGAATCCCTCGCTGGTCAGTGTAGGGTCCCCTGTCCTGGCCTCTCCTCCCCGCAGGTGCGGCCTTTCCCTTTCTGCACCCCTGATGTGATGTGGTACACAGGAGTTAGCAGTGACCTTGGTCTGCACACCAGCCCTGGGGAGTGACTCTAAACATCCAGCGCTATCACTGCTAGAAGCAGACACTGTCTGCAAAAACACGCTGGGAGCTCCAGAAAGTGCCGTTAGTTGGAAGAGACTCAGATGAAAAGTAAAATCACTGAGCAGAAACGGTTTGGTTCTAACTCAAACCAGGACACTAAAGTAAAACATAAATATTAACACGATACTGTTTCAGAATGAATTTCACTTGTAAAATAACTTTCATTTGCTACCATTGTATTTATACAGACTGAGCTTTGTATATATCTTGGGGAATTCCAACAGGTTCTATATTTATTTATTTATTTATCACTAAGAAAACAGCAAAATATAATTTCTTTCCCCTGAATCCCAGCCTGCTTCACCAGTCGGAATGTTATTCTATTGTTTCCCTGCCTGCACTGTACACACTCTAACACTGGGATAACAAAGTGATTCAAACCATCCCTACATGAGCCAATGCCTGTTTGGTTCTCATGTTAGTAGTAACACTGGGAGCTCCACTGGAGAAAAGCACTTCTGGCTGCCCACATTTTAAGCACCATGTCATCTACACTTACTCACAGCAGGCTGAATTGATGCCGTACTGCCAGCACTAATGGCCCATCTCTGTGAGAGCTCCCGTCGCTGCCAGTACCGCTGGAATTGCCATGATGTTAACAAGGATGAGAGTTTTGAGGGCATGCAGAGAATTTTACTGGCTAGATAAAGCTTTACTGAAGATTTTCAGCCCTTGCGTCCCCCCCACGTTGATTTTGAGAGAGAACGTCAACTGTTCATGTTCAGTGCTGTGCATGAGGATTTGAACCTAAGGACACTCCTGCCGTTGTGCTTGGGCTGCTAAGCCATCAGCTTCTACCAAAGAACAAAGAAAATGAGCGTGATGGAGATACTCAGCAGGTCAGCAGTATCTCTGAAGAGAGGAATTTAACTTAGACATTAATCAGTACATAATTGCTTACGTAGCATGCCTTTCTTCACTATTAATGATTTAACATGATGATTTACCAAGGCACTGAGAGAATGCCTGGATGGAGGGAGAAAAAGTACAGAAATATAGCCTGTGGTATTCCCTGTCAGAGAATGAATCTGCTCACGCCGAATTGTCAATTTGATAATGAAAGATAAAATGTATGGTGAGCCCAAGAGGGTACTTTACATATTGCTATGAATCATGCTGCTGCCCTCTCTACCCATTAGACTGGATCAGCTTCTTGCAGACCAGACAAAAAAATATAGCAACTCCAATTCATTCACGGAAATGGTTATGCACTCAGAATACCACTTCCAGTGAGAAATTTCTTACTTAAACCGATGCTAGTGAAAACAGTGAAATCAAATGCCAGGTGAAAATAAGACTCCAATATTCCAAGATGGTTTCCTCTTTAATATTTACATCAGAACCCTAATTATTGTGCTTCCTAGCAATTACGCTGTTGCTATCTTGGCTGGATAAGTGAGGTTAGCATACATTTACCAGGTCTGATGAAATAAATTTCCCTTTTAAACAAGATATTTCTATCTGTTGAGACTATTTTAACCTGTAACAGTGGTTCTCAAGCACTTTACTCTTGGATGCCTGAGGATTATTTGGAAGGGATCCATAAAAGGAAACCAAGAAACTCAAGGCCACTATCAGTAGGATTAAATTTCCTTTCAGGAGTTTAGATCTCCAGATTACAAAGTTTGTATAAACCATATGGCAAAAATGTTTGGCAAAACTTCGATATAGGAAAATACCATGTACAAAATATGCTGTAAATCTTCTGGTTACTTAACAGTGTGATAGAGATTGTTGTCTTCTGGAAAAAGGCCTCTGAACTATCAATTAGCATCCCGAAATACTGTGGAAGACTTAAAGATGTATCATTTAACAAAAGCCAGGAGAAGAAAAACTTTTTCAAGATGCATCATATGCATTAAGATAAAATTCTAAATCTGTGAAAATTTGCCTCTCATTTCATAATAGAATCATATTAAAAATAGAAATGCTCAATGACGGTTTGATTTTTTTCTCTCACAAGCAGAAAGAGAAGGGCAACAAAGCTGGTGAGGGGTTTGGAGAATATGTCATATGAAGAGTGCCTAAGGGGGCTGGGATTGTTTAGCTTGGAGAACAGGAAGCTTAGAGGAGGCCTCATTGCTCTCTACAGTTGCCTAAAAGGAGGCTGTAGTGAGGCTGGTGCTGGTCTCTTCACTCAAGTAACTAATGACAGGACAAGAGGTAATGGCCTCAAGTTGCACCAGGGGAGGTTTAGATTGGATATCAGGAAGAAGTTCTTTACTGAATGAGGGGTTAGCCATTGGAACAGGCTGCCCAGGGAAGTGGTGGAGTCTCCATCCCTGGAGGTGTTCAAAAAATGGGCAGATGTAATGCTTTGAGACACGGTCTAGGGGTCAGGGAGATATTGGATGAAGATTGGACTAGATGATCCTAGAGGTCTTTTCCAACCTCGTTTGATTCTATGATTCTGTGCACCATGACACTCCTTCCTTCCCCTTTCTATAAAATACAATAGGAGCAGCAATCACAATGTTGAATTTCATTTTTATCTAGTGAAACACAATTCACTTAAATTTTCATCTGTACAGAACCAACATAATTATACCAGCCACAAACTCTGTGCTTCCATAATCCACATCAAACTTCTATTTCACTTTAGAATTCAACACACAGTTTTTGTGATTCAGATACTCAAAAAATCCCCAAAGTTATACAAAACAAAAAAACCCCAAACAACCCACCCAAACCATCTGCCGTTAAAACCTTCCTCATGTTTAGGCTCAAATACAACCATATAGGCACCTATGTGAAAATGTGGTTCTCCTTTTTATAAAATGTTAATCTTTAATGTCGTACTGAAACAGTGGCTTGCAGAAAAGTGTCACTATTTCCAAGCTCCTCTGTTTGCAAATTTGCCTTCTACACATTTATAGATTAACAACCACAAAATTCTAAAGTAAATGGGGCAGAATTGTTTATAATGAACTAAGCTGTTGTAACATCCTCCTATAGGTAGGCACAAAACACTGTAGGAATTAATGGATCCAAAAATTGTGAGCATGAGGCCGTAGGTGTTTCATACCATCTCAATTATCCATGGTCCAGTTTGGGATCAGTGGAGTGGTACAAATTGTGCGTGGGTTATTTTCTTCAACGCCAATTAACTTTTCATTCCTAACAGTAGGATTATTCTAAGTACCTGCTACAGTGTTTATTGAATCCAGTATGAAATCACTAATCAACATATTCAAGTTGGGGACTAATAGACTTGATGTGGAACAGCCTATAAAGCTGCACTATCTCATCCAGAGCAAGGCAATGTTGCTATGGAGTAGAAGGTAGCTATAGCCCATCTGCAACACCCACAAACACTGAGTATCGGAAACATCCAGCTGAAGAGAATAACAGGCACCCAGAAGTGTCACAGCTCAAATCAGGACAGTTAGCTGGACAAAGCTGAGCTGAAAGGATCCTTCAGGAATCTCGCAAGAAAGTCTCCAAGAAGTCTCTTCCTCTTCAACCTGTCATCTCAGCAATTTAGTCTTGGTGTAAACAAGTGTGGCCTTTTTCTGTGAGCTGTCTTTCCAGAGAAGTTGATATGAAGCAAATGGGGCCTCCTTTTCACACGTGTATGCAACTGAACACAAAGAACACACTAAATGCAAGCACCTAATGTGGGACTCCAAAAGTTGCCTGAACATTGATGCTAAATACCACCTCGTGCTCTGCCTGTAGGCAACGCAAGCTGCACTTGATCAGCTCTTCAAATGCCACACAAATGTGGACACAGCTCCACAGTTTGTTTGGACACTAGCTCTCCCACAGAGATAAAAATCAGCCAGCTCCTTAAGGTGACCAATCACAGACTTCCTCAGAGTACGGGTGATACCAGCCTCAGTTTTCCCTGTTAGCTTAGACTGGGATTTACGCCACATAAAAGAAAGTAGAATTATTGCCAGTGCAAATTATTGCTTGCTATGCTTTCACTGATAAACATGAAGTCCAGCTCAAAGTCAACCAAACTGGGCTAATAAATAAGAAGCATATGTGACCTGGAAGAGGTGCCGAGCTTATGGGCTTTTCTGGCAAGAGGGAGTTGGTGAGTTTAGCTTTAGGTAAGGAGTTATAGAATTGGAAGTCACCCTCCACCACCCAAGAAGGCTTGAACTACAAGTGCATTTGACAGTTAACTCTGGAAAAGACACGACACAGTGAATAAAAGCATCTGGCCAAGACGTGGCCTCTTCCTCTGTAAGACTTTCATCTCAGAGAAATGGAGAGGGAGATAAAAATGGATATAAAACTGCTGACACTTCAGAGATGATTTTTCTAACTTATGAAATACTAAAGCTCCTTCCTGCTAATACACTCTTCAGTGGTTACCATTAGATCCACCTGGGACAATGGGCAAAAAAAAAAATAATTAACATAGCTGCTTTCTATTCCATTCACACAATCTATTTCCATTTTAAAAGCAATTTTGTAAATTTCTCACACTCCTTTTATTTAATCAATTGTGATGTAGAGTATTAATTTCTAAATTGCATGAATCTTAAGTATTTGAATACCCCTGTGGTCCTAAACCCTCTACATCAGTCCTGTGCATTTATCTTTGTTAGCAAGTGACACAGTGCTTAAATAGTACAGTTAAAGAGTAGAAAGATCACAGCTGCTGTCGTATTAATATTTAGAGAGCAGATTTAATAAATACCATATCTCACTCTATGTTATTATCTGCATTAGTGCGATCAGGTTTTAAGGGAATTCAGGAGATCGTTTCTTATCCATCAGGATGTCAGAAGCAGACAAGAGGAAAATCAAATGTTCATTTACTCACATCTGGTGTTCCACAGGGATCCATGTTTAGACCCTTACTGTGTTTATCTGTATAAATGGTTTCTATCTATCATCTAAATCAGAAGAGTTTATGTGTAGAGCAAACACCATCAAATAAATATCCTTATCCACTAACTCGGTATAAAAGTACAAACCAAATGTACACAGCACATTGTAAATTTCTGCTATTTACTGAGGTTATAAAACTCTCTTCCTTCTTTCTTCCACTTTTATTTTTGCTGGAGGTTCATAAATTGATTTGCCACCAATTATTACTTTCCCCTTTTCCTCATGCCTTCTATCATTACACTGATACATAGCTTCTGTTTCTCTTGTACTGTATCTAGGAGCTGGAAAATCGGTTTTAAAAAGTGTTATAAATAGGTAACGCTGAATATAACATGAAAGAAAAAGCAGATGTACCCCTGGAAATGAAATATTCAAACTAAGAGATATATTGCATCTTGCTTCAGGGGAGGACAGAGGTACCGTGGCAAAAGCAGTGGCATTACACAGAGCTTCTTGCTAATGCTGCCATTACTATTCTCTCTTTATCTGATCTTTTTATGATGGCAGCTTCCTTCCCCAAGGAGAGTCAGTAGAATTTTATATGGGAAGAAAGGAGCAGAGAGAGACCATACGCGGGTGGATCTTTGACATCAACATCCATTTTGGCTTACAGGTTTTTTAACATGAGTTAAATAGTTTTATTTTTATGCAAATCTGAGTAATTAATAAATAAATATTGAGACTGTGAACACCTGCAACTTCACTTTCCGCCTTAAACAGTTAGCTGGTACTGTTGCTACCCTCTCCCTCTCAGGCAGCTATAGGAGTGCATAGAAGAGAGATATTCTCCTGCAATGACACCTGTGTGAAGGACATTTAGGTACTGTCCTGGTTCAAAATACCTCCCTATAGCACAACGAGCCTGCCCAGCATTAATGCAAAACCCAGCTCTGTTAGGAAAGTGACTTCTATTTACCCTCTGTTCTCCACTAGTGCTCTTTACCCAAGCCAAGTAATATATGCAGAGCGGGAGTATCCTCTTTCTAAAAAAACCCACCCAAACCCCCCAGACTGCTCTCTTTCTGCCCTCTGATTTCAATTCATTAGACTCATTCCATGAGCTGCATTAGTACAAGCAAACTGGACTTGGCTTCACCCAGCACAGCAGACACTAACCAGCCCTCGAAATAAGAGTTCCCTGCTGATTGTATCCTATCAGTCAAAATAATAAATGCATGATTCATTGTTTTCTGCAGTCCTGGCCATGAAGTTGAACATTTGTTTTAACTCTCTATTACAAACAGTAGCACTATTTTGAATGTCTCATCTGCCTTCAACAGAAATTGTTTATTAATCTCCTCCAACAAAATACATATACACTAATAAGCAGCCTGTGACTTCCCTTAAATCTTGTTTTAAGGAGGATGCAGTTTCAAATAATTAAAAAGCAATCTATTTTAAGATATCCATAGATAAGAGGTCCACATCTGCACATATTTTTCTGTGAGTAATTCTGTACAAATCAGAGTAGCTCCTCAAAAGACTGGAGTTATTCTTGCTCTTTCCAAAATAATGCACAAAATCATTTGACCATCTATGGGCAAAGACTTTTCAATTCACATGCTGCCAGTAACATTTTGCTGCACATACTTTTGATCACTAGCCCATTGGAAAGTACCACAAAATGAACAAAAAATATAGAACACATGGTCATTAACATGCATAGGATGCATAAAGAGAAAATGATGTTAATGTGCCTTTCTCTCTGCAGTAAGGAGGAGAAGTTGGAGAAGAAAAAGTGTTTATCTCAGCAGTGTAGATGGATTTTAAAAAATGGCACATTTAGACTGGCAGCTACTACCTCTATCAAATGGAAAGGTGAAGACCTTGTGGAGAATGACGCAGGGGAAACACAGCTCATATCACAAATCTGTGTTAAGGACCTACGTAATATTTTGGGAGAAGATAGAATCTTACCTGCTTGTGCTTCAAGATGGCCTTAGACATGAAAATGTATTTTACAAACATGCTTTACAGGATTTCTTGGCCAGGCTAATATGCCTAACAAAAAAGTGATACCCATAGGCATGAGCTTGCATTCCCACAACTTTACCTACACAGACTAAGCCAAATTAATACCTTTATCTCAGGAGGAAAAAAAAAAAAAAAGTTCAATAATTATGATAAATCTTTTTTACTTTTATCATTGTACCAGTCATATAGTTTAAAATACAATTTTAAAAATGTAATTTTAAGCTTCATTTACCTTCAAAACCCACATCTGCGAAGGAAAGCAATGCTACTATCTCCTTTAATGTGGAAGAAACAGAGGCTCAGATGTAAATGACTGGACCAACAGTCATACAGGAAGATAAAGTGCAGAAACTGTTCTCCAGAACATCAAACAAATAACTGGACTTGACTGACCAGTTCTACCCCACTTCCTTTTGTTCTCCATTGCAAGAAAGTTCCAGTGAGCTTTCCACTGGAGCTGCGTGCCGTGGTACCTCTTGTAACTGGACTCAGGGACTGTCAAACAGCAGGAACACCCCAAAAAGCATGCAGATTGATGCACGCTTTTCTATTGTATAGACACACGAGGACAGAAACTAGCTCGTTCTAAACGTGCAGAATGCTCAAAAGCAATGTCACCCCTACAGATTACTTTGCCAGCTGAGGTTTTGTCCAGTTCAAAGATATACTGCACATTTCACATATTCTTTCGCTCTGTCTGAGCTGGATAAACACGCATGCTGAAAAGTCAGCTCTTGTTTTGAAACAACTTGTAGATGGCTGTTTGAACTCCGAAGTCTCAGGAATTACCAAACTTTGTAAAATCCCAGTCTCTGTATATTCCAGATGAGGATAATAAGCATGTAATAAGTACTTTCTATGCAGAACAATTTTTTACTACATATTAAAAAAATCTATTGTCACCACACTATTTTGCTTTTAGCAGTGGGCCATCTGTGTGTTGCACTGATGTCCTTTCTCCAGGAATTTCTCACTGGCATTTAGCTGGCCACGCTTTCCATAGGGAAGGGACCCTGTCTGACTCCATACCTTCTTTAGGGACTGAGCCTAGTCAGTGCTTAAACTCCAGAGCCCCAATTTTGATCCTCAGTATGTGCAGCAAACAAAAGTTCTTTTTTGTTTCAGTGCAACAAAAGGCAAATCAGGCAAAATCTGGAATACCAATGCTTTTAAGTTCATCAGATTCTGCTGTGTGTTGAGATGTGGTTGCAGAGGTTGAAGCAGCCCTCAAAGTAGAGAACAGCTTAGCTAGAACCCAGCGCCTCATTCTGCCACACTTACATGACATAGTTCTCCCCTCCTGCCATATATTCTACAGCTGGTCATAACCTATATAGTCAGCAGGAAAAGAAAATAAAAGAAACCAAGCCAAGCTCAAGAAAAGACAAGAAGAGCTGACGGGTGGTACAATCAACAGTTACAGGTTTACAAGATTAGGGAATCTCACTGATAAAAAACCGAAGGGTTTAAGCACAAACCCACTTGTTCTGTAGCACTCATACGGAAGACTACAATAATGAAAACGGGCCTGAGCTTTCTCATTTACAACACGCCTTCCCTAAAACATTCTACTAAATGCTGTGTTTTCCTTTCCAGTCAATGGTATCCACAATTTCGAGGACACTGCAACACTATTTTAATTAAGCATACATAAAATATTAACTAATGGAAAGGATCGTATACTAAATATATAAGATATATAATTACAGTCAACATTTAATATAAAATGTTGCGATAATGCTCTAAGAAATTGATAAAGAACATATCACACTAAAACACAGATTTTAACTGTTATTTAAAAGCAGAGCACATTAATGACTACGTGCACAAATGCTTATAAATGGTTAGGTTTTATGCTATATATTTGATTGAACTCATGTTTAGTGAGGTGTGGATCATTGCTTTTATATAAGCGGTAAATTTTACTTCCATTTGGAGTTGGAATCCCATTTTTAGGATTTCAGATATATTTTACTTCTGTTTGTCATGTTATGAAAAACTGCTACGCTTTATAGCTTACACTATAGGTATAGGATTAGTCCTGTATGCGGGTGTATCTCATACAATGTCACTTTACACAACTCGTCAAGCAAACATTTCTGGTGTATATCATTCAAATTTGCATTTTAGTTCACTTCATGCGCTTAAACAAATACACTAAGGTCTATCTGTTGGTATATATACAAACCATGTATTTTCAAGTCAACGGCAATTGGCAGAAACACAAGACAGCTCGATTCCACCCTGGCATTCCAAGAGAGGTGTTTGGGTGAGGCTGTAAGCAATGGTCAGGCAGAAGTGAAGCGTGAACAACTTTGCTGAGGGTACAAACCAATTCCTGTAATATTTTCCTTCCCAGAGTAAGACGGAAGCAGATTTAGATATCTGCCGCTTAATCAATAGGTGGTGCAAAAATTTTCTCCAGCTGGGTTACGCCAATTTTGAGTGCCCTGAGCACCTCTGAGCACCCGTGCTGATAGCTCATCTGCAATACTCAGCAACAACATAACAAATCACGGTTTCATTTCCTACACCCTGTTTCACGTGGGATCTGTCACTGAAAGCAATTCCGCCAATGCTGGGGAGGAGCTGCAGGAGTTAGAAACGACGACTTTAATACTGTTTCTTTACAGACCCTACTTAAATTCGCACAGGGGGAAAACAACATGAGATGTTGATCCTACGGGAAGAAGTACATTGACAAGGGATCTTTTTCCAGGGACTTTTAATCCAGCCCTCTTTCAGAGCTTTTAAATAAAGTTTTCTTCAGAGGCATATCAAATCATACATCAAGGAGGCAAACTGGCTTTGCAGCCTTGCAGTCAAAAGAAAGACCTGATGGTAAGCACCATCTCTCATGCACTGATAAATTGGTTTCTCTCCTGCTTTCATTATGCAGTACAGAAGTTATGTTCATTGGAGTTAATGGGAGTATTTCCATGGACTTTGGTGTGTAGTGGGTCATATAATAAGTTCCTCCATACGTTGCAGTCTGAGGGCCAGAGCAGCAGTTACTCATTTTAAGCACTATTTTAAGATTTGATGGATGACTTAGCTCTGTTTTCCCAGTTTTCCAAGGACCCAAGGTAAAAATATGAAATACAGCTAAATACGAAACACTTCGTAGCATCCTCTTTTTTTTTTCCTTGGTTGGTTGTGTTGTTGTTGGGGAAAAAATGAGCACTCAGTACAGCCAATAAATCACTTTGTCACCTTAATCTTTTATTGATCTCAATAAAAATTGTATTTTGTTTTGTAACAAAAATTCACCAAGAAGGACATCACATCCAGGGATGTGTATAATGTAGGAAGCACTCATCATTTAACATTCTTATTTATGGGACAAGATATGGATTTTTGTGGAAAAATCTTCAACTGTTTTTGTAAGGTGATGCATCATTATTTTTAAAGATGTGCTTCACTAAAAGGCAGGCTGTTTACCAACTATACCAAGAAGCCATATCTTATAGTGAGGTTTTATATAAAGAGATTATAAAAACACTTCTTCTGAAGCAGTAAAGGTAAGGCAGTATAGTACTTTCTCCCACTAAGTCTGTTCTGTCACTTCAGTTTAGTATATCACAGTAATTTCATTTTGTTTCAGATGATCATGTTGGGAAATCTCAGCAAAATAAAGAAAGGAGAAGTGATTGCTAAGGGAGCACTACAGCTCCCCATGAGGATCAGTTTGAAACCCTGCTCCCAACACAAGAAACACACAAGGAACACAAACCCGTGACTATCTCCCATGCTGGCACTTGCTTTCTGATCATCTCTGAGAATATAAAAGCCATGTTCGAGCAACAGTCTGAGCTAATGTCAGAAGCACACTGGTAAAGCAGGATGCCCTGTCTCTAGCTTAGCACAGGATGCACTCTGAAAGAGATGGAACACGAGACCAGTAAATCTTTTGGACTCCTTCATATGCTAAGTTACTGAACATAGATACTATGAGCTGCACCAACAAGCATCTGACATTCTTCTACATCTCACATAGATTAATTGAAACAGAGTGCAATTCTTCTTCACCACAGTGTTTTGAAGAATCCTCAGGCTCTTCTTACTACACAGCCTAGTACAGTCTTTACTGAAGAGCTATTCAAGGCTTCAGCGCACTGTAACCCTGTTTGCAACCCGTTGTATAAAATTCCTATGTGCTTGTAACAATTGCTTAATAAAGGTTTCTCATTTTCACCACACAATAACATTAAACAATGGCCAGAATCCCTTCCATTTCATTTTACATAACCCACAGGACTGCACCCAAAACTGGCTCCAGGACTTCACTCACATAGTTTGCAATTTACCCAGGCTATCTTCCTGCCGAGAAAGACAAAGCACAAAGAAAAAGCCTCCGCAGCCCCTCTTTGCAATGGAATTTTAAAAAAATAAATCTGCAAAGTCACCAGGACTCCTGAGCCTAAAGTTTCTACACATCAAATACAAGTCAGACTTTGTACCAAGTGTCCCCTCATTCTCTTACTGAAGGAAATTGCGTGGCAGGATAAGCATGTCCTCAACATCAAAGATTCATTGCTCACGTAATTATTATCAGAACCATCCCTCACATGAGGTAATCCACTCTATACAGCAATAGTCACACCTTTCATTTTCTCCAGTTATGGTATGTGCTGGTTTGGGATGGTTTCGAATTCAATATTTCAAACAGACCACAGCAATGGGCTTCTCACCATATACTGTCTGAGAAACTATCCCATATATAGGATACTTTTTTTTCATCTTAATGTTAGTCATTAAACCATTTTTGTAACACAGTCATTGGCACAAGACTAACCTTAAGTGGAAGCAAGGACTATTTCTTTTTTCATCAGACTCTTGAAAATCTTCAAATATTCATCTAGATTTAAAGATAAATATAGAGAATTCTCATGTTTTTCATGTTTTACCATTCAGTCTTCTCTGCTCCTTCATAGTCTGGGCACATACTTTTTCAGACTTTAGAGAAAAAGAAAGTTCCACCAGTGCCCAGAATAAACCAGAAGACACTTATTCCCTGCTCATTCCTATAAGAAGTGAAGCTGAAAAAACACTTTCTCTGTTCTTTATTTGTTTTTCAGGGTCAAAAATTCAAGGCACATTGCACAAGCTTCTTATACCACGGCTAGAGGTCAAATCTCATAATACATGACTTGTCAGTATCTTTTAGCACAACTGATAGTAGTGTGCTGCTGACTCTTGCATTCCAGACCTAGAAGAAAATGTCCAGAGCAACTGAGGTTATACGATAGATTTCATAAAATACCACCAAATCTCAGAAAGACAGATAGTGTTGCAGGCTAAGAAAAAGGGCTGCACATCAACCTTACAAAATGCCAGAGTCTTGATTGATGTTCAAAACTGGTCATTAACAGTAGGGACTCCTGCCATCCACAAAAATCTCTACCTAGTTTAGCAGGAACTCATGGACGCAGCGGAAGTATTTACAGGCAGATGTCTCTGCCCCAAATTCAAACAAAAAGATAGAAAAGCATTGCTTCTTTCTTCCACTTTGTACATCTGTATAAAATGTAAAAGTGAAATTCTGACCCGGTTGAAGTAAATGGAAAAGTTCTATCGACATCGCCAGACCCGTAACTGTACAAAATGTTATTGGAGGGGGCAGCATGTGTTAAAAATTAGACTAATTCTGGGCTTTCAATAAATAAAAGGAACCGATATGATCGTTGTGATTATGGGAAATCAGCTTCCAGTAACTTGCAATTGATCTACTCTCCATTAACTCTACACACAAAACTGTTTCCAGCAGATCTTATGAAAAAGAAGGTAAATGCAATCAGCAGATGAGGCTACAATTAGAAGCAACGATTGGGGAGGGAATCCAAGCTTTAGTGCTAGGAAAAATGATAGCCATTACTTCTTATTTTGAACCCAGTTTCAATTAGCTAATGATAATAAAATCTTTTCAGGATTCTGAAGGCTTTCTAAGGACATAGGAATACCCAATAGCAGGTGTTCTTCCATTAACCGCTCCATCTATTTCCCTAGCAATCAGGGATGTAAATAAATCACACACACACTTCAACAGGATTCTCCCCTCCCCTGATTTTTTTACAGTTCTGTTCAGGTTAAAGCAGTAGGGAGGATGCTAAATAATCATCAGGAAAAGGTGAGGCTACATGCACACAAACCCAATCTATTTTCTACAGAAAAAAATAAGTGTTTTAAATTTATGAGCAAAATATTAAGTAAACTACACGCGAATATGAAGGATCAGACTCTTCGTCCCTTTACCCCATTGAAATCCTGGATTACCTTCACTTGCATCAGGACAGTACAATATTAATAGGAAAGGAGGCAAGAGCTCAGTCAGCCCACACTGAAACGTTCTTCAGTGCACTCTGCTTAGATTCAAAACAAATAAACTTCCAGGTATATAGCAAAGCCTACTAGGATATTTGATTACAGATCAGTACGAGCATTTTCTTTGTTGACACCCCTGGAAATTGAACGAGAGAAGGCTAATTTTCAGTACTGCAACTTTCCTTTTATCATAATTCCCATTTAACATAACTTTTCATTATTCTTCAAGGACTTTAACTTTTCTTATAGATTATGTTACAGATGTAGCATGACCGGTCAGTTTAAGTAGCTGAAAGTAAGGACATTTTATTTGTCATTCAGGTATTTTTTATATTTATATTATATATAATATATTATATATTTTATATATTTTTTTTTAAATTCACAGACAGAATGGAGACCAGTTGTCACTACATATACAGTAGATAAAGATTATAAAGATGTTAAAATGTTCCCCACATTTAGATTTGAAAAGGAAAGCTATACAGAATCCTTCCTAATTTCACAAAAAGACACATTACAACTTCTGTCATCTGATTTTAGTGCAGTTAACAATCTGAATTTGAAATGGAAGTGCTATAAAATTTTTCATGGGCATTTCTATGGGCCTTGTGACTTCCTAGAGAGAATAATGACTGCTGAAGAATTAAAAACCCAAGGCCAGATGATGGGAAGACTGGGAAGGACAAGACGTAACGCAAGAGGAAGTGCCATGTACTCTAGCAGCAGATGTTTCACTTTGCAGAGGAAGAGAGGTGTAAAATTCAGCGTTTTATAAAAAAAAACAACTGTGTGAAATAGGCCTACAAATGTAACATTTTCATTCTATGGGAACTTTCTGAAAAGCAATCTGAGAAAGGTCTAAAGCTGATCCTACTCCTGTATCCCAAGCCAGACTAAAAAGTTTAAGTGACTTCTGATAATATCAAAAAGTATGATCAGGGTAAAATCCTATAGCCACCTCAGATTCCTGTCAGTCAGTCAATATACTCACACTGCATAGCAGAAACTGTGATAACATCACAACTATGAAAATATCAAGATCTGAAAAGCATCTGTGGGCCCATCTGATCATGGTGAATATCTACTTGCACCACTTATACCAAAATTATGGGTACGACCCTTGTAAAGATTGAGCCTTAGGTGATCCTTGATGCTATGACAAAAAATTTATCCCAAATTAATTGCTTTATTAAGGTCTTCTGACACAAGAAACTTACATAATTTCAGAGCAAAGTTCTTGTGCTTAGACAATTAGCAGGAAATACGTATAATGCCTTTTTATAAGAACACAATTAAAGAGTAATCACACTTGTCATGGCTGACAATTAGCAGTCTTCTTCCCCAAGACATATAATACAGCTATGTCATTATCATTATCGAAATCTTCAGCCCACTGAGGGAGTATTAGATCTCTGCAGAAAAACGGGTTGGGAGAAATCCTGGCTCCACTGAAAACAACGGCAAAACTCCCATTTTCCCAGCTCTAATTAGCTATGGTTAAATTACAGTGAACATACAGTGTACCCAGCTAGGGCTGATGAAAGAAGATAAGTAGACCTTAAAATTCAACGATCTCACCTGAGTAGTGGCTCTGAAGCAAGAAGTTCAGAATACTTTTTTGAGGCAGCAATCCCCAGCCTTGTATCGTCTTCTCCAGGAAGACTGTGGGCTTCAATCCCCAGTTAAAAATAACAGAGTCATGGCAATGAGAAGAAAACCATTACACAACCAGGCAGCACATCACGTGTGCTTTATGTAATATTTTTTGGTGTGTGTATTGTTTTAGTCTCCTGTGTTGTTGGGTACTTATTTCCATCTATCACTGCAAATACAACAGGAGTTTTTACTGTTCTATTGTCATACAGCGTATTAATCTATTGTCAATTAAAACATACAATTTCTCCTTTGTCAAGTTGTTCAGGAACAGCTAATGGAAACCGATGTATGTTCTCATTCAGTGTATACTGAAAGATGCCTACATCAGCCTTCCAGTGCAGAACCTTGTGTCACCCCCATCCTTCATGACCCAGAGACTCCAAGGGCTCTCTTCTGCTCTATCCTTTTGCCATAAAAGAAATGGCATCAGTCTGAGTTGAAGAGGATAGTTCAGCTTGATTCAGACCTCACCTTCCCTATTACTGGAGCTGTGATGCTGTGTGAAAAGCATTAGTCCACACTTGGGACACAGAAGCAGAGTGGGACCACATATCAATATCGTAAATACCTCGATAATGCTGGTATTTAACACTTTCAATATGCACACTTCGTAAAAATCCCAAGAAATAGAATCAGAATAACATACTAATGTTATGTTGCCTGTCTCCAGAAAAGAAAGGGTAGGGTTGCTGAGATATGAAGAGGAAAAAAAAAACCAAACACACACAACAATATTCACATTAAACAAGTATTGACATGAAGTCACTAGCGGACAGAGAGGAAGCAGAATGAAAAGCAGTAATGGCTGTCACAAGACCAAAGAGCATAGCAAGGATGGTGAGACTTTTTTCCTTTGTGCCATATTTGTCTGCTCTTCAGTTTTAAAAGTTTTCAGTGGATTTACATTGTTTTAGTTAACAGTTAAACTTTCCACATCCTCAAAACACCAGACCCAAGAGAGTTCTCGTCTGTATCACAGAATTTTGCTACTCCTTGTAGCCTGCAAGAAAAAGATGCCATCTCCATCCATCATTTTTTGGATAGAGATACGCGCTGAGAAGATTTGATTGTTCATGTCTCTTATTTAAATGCATCACCTAGTTAGCACCATCCACTGTTTTACCCAGCTGCAAGTCTAATATGTTCTGGCACAGGGAGAGAAATAGATTGGGCTCAGCAGGAACTTCTAGAGAGTCTGCTGTCTTGACTGCCCATCTGGGAGAGGAATGATCTGGTCACGAGGATCAGACTGCACATGCAGCATCACACAAAACTGGAGGAATGCCACTTTGTGGCAGTGTGTGTGCCCAGTCCTCAAAAACGCAGTTCTGTGTTGTCCAAGCAGGTTTGGATGATTGCCAAAAGACGAGAGACGCAAATTTTGGAGAGAAGCCAAAAGACAAGAGGCAATTGACCTAGCACTTTTCTGTTCTTCCCTGGGAATTGCAGAGCTACAACACACCACAATTGCTTACAAATGTTAGGATTGTTTTCTCTACCTGTGCATTGTGTAAAGAGACTAATGTGCTTTGACCTGCAATTTGCAAGGGGGTTACAACTACCATGGGAGAAGCAAAGCGTAGTGCACAGGTTCAGAAGTGCTCAGCTGGAAGAAATGGAAACAGCTGAATTTTATTGCTCCCTGCAAGAGAAGTGACGCTCTTAAATCTTTACTTGTACACAGACCCAACCAAGGCTAACAGTATCAGAAAAATCTTGCACTGATTTATGCACAATGCTGCACAAAAACCTCTGAGCTAGGCAGCCTGGCCTCTGCTTCCCAAAGTGACTGTGTCTGTGCGACACCTGAAGCCCTGCAGGTTTTCTGTAAGCAGGTTCTTTTCTTGAGCCCTGTCACAAATGGACATAGAAAACAGGGGTGCTCAAACCCCTTACTTTGAAAACAGAAATTTGGGTGGGATACATCACCCAAGAGTGGACATACAGGCAGCCTTACCTGTTAGTAAAAATAGCAAGTGCAGAGCAGCGCAGCGTTCACCTGAGTTAACACTGACCCAGCATAAGCAGCCCTGCAGCTGCACAGACACAATGCTGCTCCGCAGATATTTACCTTCAAGGTAAATTCCCTTACATTAATTTCATTCTACCCTCAAGTGCAAAAATATATGGTGCACCTTCCTTACCACTCGTTCCATTACGATGGTCCAGAACCATGCAGTTGGGAAGCGGCACTTGGTGATGCCACCATCGGCTGAGAAGCAGCTCTAACACGCGGCATTCAGCGGCAAGGATGTCTTGCACACAGTCAGCAGCGATCACAAGGCTTTCTCAAGCCATTTGATTTTGTTGCCCTTTTATAAAATGCAAATTAAAAAAATTATGAAACAGTAGGCAATAAAACCTGAATTTTTAATACCAAGCAATCACTGAACCTTTGCACGTGAGTACAAAGGACTAAATAATCCCATTCTTTCTCACAGCACAGACCTGAGCTGTGAGAAATATAGAGAATTTCTTTCTCTATATTGCTTTTGTAACAGCTATCTATCTTAGTCTGGTCTTGTTGATATATTTTAAGGCTTTTAATTTGGAGGCTGTTATTTGCTCAGATGTTCTCTTCAGCATATTAAGTACAGTAAGCTTTTATCAAGTCATACGCTGGGCATTTGCGCCGGGCAGAATTTCTTACTTAAACACCCATGTACAATGGCAGAATAAATAAATAAAGAACACCTTCAAGGCCTCCAAGCACCCAGTAACAAAATCACACTCTAACCTTACAATAATGCTCTGCTTACAGTCCTCCCAAAATGCAAGTCATTTGCCGGATCCCAAATGATATTTGGTTGATGGATTGCTGGTGATTTCTACATCAGAGCACCTTGGAGCCCCAGTGCTAAACCCCTGACAGCGTTAGCATAAAAGATTTACATTTATGTTATGAGGGCCACACAAGAATAATAATTTTAAAATACATTGCCTTGGCTGCCGGTGCACCATGGGAAATCTAACAGCAGCAGGCAGCATGCCTGCACTGTAATTACAAAATGGCAGCACGGAGAGGCTTTGGAGACAAGGAGCTAGAGACTACAGCCATCTGCATGCCTTGGCGAATTGAAATTACAGTAATATATGAAGACATTACCTGAAAAGCCCAGCACCATTTAAATGATTTACTATTACGCCCCAGCAAGCTTTAATTTAAGGATAAAGTCATTCAGCAAGCTAATCTGATATAGGAGGCATTATTTCACACAGTTAAGTTAATTTACACTAGCTGATTGTTGTTGTTGCAGTTGGCATTATTATCTGCACAAACAGCCGATCGGCCCTGACAGAAGCAATATACTGTTTAATACAGCGTCTTAATTCAGCAGGCTAGCTATCTGTGATAAAGGTTTGTTTATAAGCAATAATGGGGAGGAAAGTCATTTTGAGGCTAAGCTGATAACACTGATGAGAACTATTTTATTTTTTTTGGTAAGAAAACAAGCAGGAACTATTCACTCATTTGTCCTCCTGTCTAATAACAGTAACATCCCGACAGATTTCTCTTACATTGGTTTTGCTTTCCCACCCTAACTACAGGGTAGATCTTTGGCACCACTTTCTGCATACATTTCCTTCGACAAAGCCTTCACCATCACAGCACTAGGAGAGCTTCTCTTCCCCAGTGAAATGCAGGCTTCAGGAAGATCTCCACAGCTAAACTCTCTGATGTGAACTGGTTTTTAAAAGCTTCTGATCTATCATAGAAAAGGCAAAGTACAACATGACACTTTGTGTAGTTTTGGTTGGCATTCCTCCAGCGGCTAATGGGGAGATGCAATGCGGTACTCTGAGCAGAATAAGCTAATTCTGTTTTAAGGATTATCTGGTGGCAAGGAATGCCAGGTGAGGTACAGCCAGCCAGTGCCTGGGCCAGAGCTGGCTTTGTGCGGCTTTTGGACAGGGCTTGCATCAGGTTGGCCTTGTCCCTGCAGGTACATGCACAGGTAAAACTGCACAGATAAAACCGAGGGAGAGGCAGGGAACAGTGGTCATATGTTTATCGATTAAGAATTGTAAAACTCTTTACCAAGCAACATCAGCTTAATTTTCCAATAGAAAACCAAGCTACAAATAAATAATTTTAAGAATTTCCTCCTGTAGCTTTCTCTTCCCTGCCCCTCTCCAGCTGGTGGAATCACCCCGACTCACAGACACCAAGTTGCCTGAGGGAATTCCTCAACTCTGCTCTACTCCTCCACATAATAGTTAAGGTTCCAGAACATGTTTCTCAAAATTGGCCCTGTTCCCCAAAACTGATTACCCAATAAAAACCTTTCTCTGTTCATAAAGTCAGAATTAATATAATTCAACTGCAACCACAAAAAGGAAAACCAGCCAACCCACCCTGAAGTTGGAAGCAGACTTTCTTCACCTTTTGTCAGAAATATGATATAATATTCTGTTATACTGGTTCATAAGCAGTAAAAAGAAGAGGGTGATAGGAAAGTTGAGCATGAAATGTATCTTAAAACCAGATTGTCAGAAGTTGTTAGAGGGCTCAGGACAATTTAGATGTCAGACTAAACTGACTTCCACACAAGTCAGAATCCTAAATACCTCTGAAGGCCCATGTCTTCAGATATTTCTGGAAAGCATCTTTTTCACAACAGAGCTTAACCATGAGTTTAAACAAGCTACAGTCATACCACTAAAAAGTAAGCCTATGGCCAGCTTTTCTCCCGGTTTAAGGAGGACACTCAGAAGGACTGACTCCAGTGGGGTATCTGCAGTTTGTATCTGCAATGACTAAGCCTTAGTGTAGAACACAAAGTACTGCTGCATCCAATCAAACTTTCCAGGAGTTGTTCTGGCAGCAAAGAGGGCTGGTGCTCATTGGCTGAGCTCCTCTGGGGCACAACATTTGGTCCCACCAATTTTCAGCTGTTGAGGTATTGTAATATGAAGGGACTTTTAATCATTTTTCAACACACTGCATCCGGTGTTGTCTAGCATCTGTCAGACGTCATCAAGCAAGCCCTACCCACGTGTAACTGGGAACACACTCCACTTTGATCTGTGCACCGTGTGAAGATTATCCTTCCTAGAGATCATCTATCTCACCAGCGATTGAATCAAGTTACAAAAGCAAGTTGCACTTTGCCACGCTGGCTTCCCAAGATCGTATGGGAGCCAACATACCAGCACAGCTTGAGAGGAAATGATTGCACGTTTCACATGGCCTCATTTTCCGTGGTTTTGTTATGACTGACAAAAGAACCAATGTTGCAGAAATTCTTTTTGATGGTCAAGTGTTACATGGTCCATGTTCTGCAGGCTCTTTGAATAGCCTCTTGGTACATGATTTTCTTAAGAACTACATTATTTAACATCTTATGACAGGAGCTCACAAAATCCGCACTCATTTCAGCCACTCAGTAATCAGTGAGTTTTCATCAGAAATGGACAAAAAGCAGCATGAGAGCAAACAAAAGCAATAAAGAGCAAAGAATAGTTCAAGGGATTTTTCCATTTTATGGCAAGAACAGGATTTTAATGACATCCTTTATGCCCTTTCTCTTTTCTTTCTATTTGATTAGTTTCTTCATTTGTGTTTTCTTCCCCACGTTTGTTCACAAAACTACATGAATGGTACAAAACAATAATGAATACCAAATGTTTTAAAACCATTCAGTTAGAGGTAAACTTACTATTCTATAGCCCTTTTAATTGCATTTTAAGAATCATACGTTAGTGCCTTAGATGGTGTAAAAAGAGAATCATACCTCAAGCAATTTCTTTTTTAATTCAAACATAATAAAGTCAGCTGAGTTTGTGTCAATCGCTGTAGCACCGAACCGAGGAGCTACACTCGATTCCTGTGTGTGCTTCCATTTGAGGATTGGGCTTCTAATGCAGAATGATCTTCAAGAAAGGAATTAAGGCATAAAAGAGGAAGAATACAAGATGCCTGATTTTTGTGCTTTTACTTTGAACAGCACAAATACAGTCAGACACGCAGAAAATAAAGAGGAATACTGCAAATTGATTTGAAATTATTTGGATGAATTACGCTTATGGTTTGGTAACTGAATTATGCAGTGTATGGGAATGTAAGGTAATGAGATAAGAGCTGAAACATAATCAGGTACTCGAGAACAAAAGGAAAGAAATGCACCTTCATAGATCAGGAGACACATTTGGGGTAAATTCAGGACAAGATGATAAAACAGCTGAAATGTTTTAAATAAAGGTATCAAGCAATCCAATACAATACAGACTGAATGAATTACTAATAACTAACTCACATACATGTTTTCGTATTTACAACACTCCTTATAGGGAAAAAGTTGTTCTATTGTAACTACTAATTTAAAACAGGGACTGATTTTATAAATCACTGAAAAGTCTATAACAAAAATATGGCTCCAGCCTTGCAGGATTTCAGAGAGCTCATTTCCAAACTAGTCTTAAATGCTTTATCCTATGAGTTGGCTCTCACTATCCAGCAATTTTACTCCACTGAGACTGGTTAAGTAAGTTACTTCATGTCACTATTCCCTCTACTAACTTGAATAGCACTGGGAGTCCATCAGGGATGAATTTCATCCACACAAAGGATGAATCTGGTGAAACATTTTGGGGTTCTTGTATGTCTCATACAATCTATATTTAAACATTAAAGTACAAATACAGAGACAGTATATGGAGAAGCTATATATATACATACACACACAGACAACTCAGAGTCTTCCTAACTTTCCTTTCATAACTTATTGTGTCATCAGTGAGGTATCACAGAATCACAGAATCACAGAATTTATATGGTTGGAAAGGACCTCCAGGGTCATCAAGTCCAACCTTCTCCTAGCATCACTCTAACCACTACACCACTACACCAAATCCTCTCTAACCACTACACCATATCCTCAAGCACTGCATCTATTCGTTCCTTAAACACCTCCAGGGATGGTGGCTCCACCACCTCTCTGGGCAGTCCATTCCAGTGCCTAACTACCCTCTCAGTGAAGAATTTCTTCCTAATATCTAATCTGAACCTCCCCTGACGCAACTTGAGGCCATTTCCCCTCGTCCTATCATTACTAATTTGAGAGAAGAGACCAACACCAGCCTCGCTACAACCTCCTTTTAGGTAGTTGTAGAGGGCAATGAGGTCTCCTCTCAGTCTCCTCTTCTCTAGACTAAACAAACCCAGTTCCTTCAATCGCTCTTCATAGGGCATGCTCTCCAGCCCTTTCACCAGCTTCGTTGCCCTTCTCTGTACCCGCTCCAGCACCTCAATGTCCTTCTTGTACTGTGGTGACCAAAACTGGACACAGTACTCAAGGTGCGGTCTTACGAGTGCCGAGTACAGGGGCACAATCACCTCCCTACTCCTGCTGGTCACACCGTTTCTGATACAGGCCAGGATGCCGTTGGCCTTCTTGGCCACCTGGGCACACTGCTGGCTCATGTTCAGCTGGCTGTCCACCAGCACCCCCAGATCCTTTTCTGCCAGGCAGCTCTCCAGCCACTCCTCCCCAAGCCTGTAGCGTTGCTGGGGGTTGTTGTGACCAAAGTGCATGACCCGGCACTTGGCTTTGTTAAACCTCATACAATTGACCTCAGCCCATCGCTCCAGCCTGGCCAGATCCCGCTGCAGAGCCTTCCTACCCTCAAGCAGATCGACACTTGTGCTTAATTTTGTGTCGTTTGCAAATTTACTGAGGGTGCATTCAATTCCCTCGTCCAGGTCATTGATGAAGATATTAAACAAGACTGATGTCATTATGTCATTAAACTTTTTATTCTACCTAATATATTTATTAACATTTCTTAACTACAGGAAAATACTAATTGATTTTGCCTCCTGGACGCGCATACCTCCTAGCCATGTTTAACTGCCTAGGTAATTGATGAGAAGTGTAACGTACAGTCAGATATTTCATGGAATATGGAATTGATGGTTGACCTCCTTGTGCCTGATCCCATATTTAGTAGGAACCATCAACCCACTCCCCACTCTATTTCCTTCCAAACTGGAAACCCTATTACGAGTCAATGGTAACAGACACTACAAGGAGTGAGACTGTGTGTTAACAGACATTACGAAGCTCACTCACAGTCCATTCAAAGGCATGCCTTTCTAACACAGGAGCATGAGAAAACAAACAAGACGAGAAAAAATTTGTTTAGAACAGTCCACCAATTTGTGACTTCATTTGTGACCTCATTCTTAATAGAATGAGGACCAAAAGGAAAAGATCATGGCATGTGGTTTATATTATTTTAACCACTAATAACAGACATACATATTTAAAGAAAGCAGGATGGCTTCTGCATTGGACTACTAGATTAGGACACAAAAAGACATAGGTCTCAAAGTTCAGTATCCTTGAAGAATCTTTCCGGCAATAAAAGATTGATGTAACATGCAGAGGTGCCGGGTTGACCTTGGCTGGCTGCCAGGCACCCACCCAGCCACTCTCTCACTCCCCTCTTCAATGGGACCAGGGTAGAAAATAGGATGGAGAAATCTTGTGGGCTGAGATAAAGACGGGAGACTGCTTACTAGTTACCAGCATGGGCAAACCAGACTCAAATAGCATGGAAAATTAATGTATTGCAAATCAAAATGGCATTAGATGTGAGAAACAAGAAGAAAAAATAAAAAAACCTGCTCCCACCCTCCATCCTGGCCTTTTTCCAAGGCTCGACTTCACTTTTTTTGTTCTGGACTCCTCTACCTCCTGACCTGATTGTCACAGGGGGACGGGGCAGTGGAGGCTGTGGTCAGCCCATAACGGCTCCTCTCTGCCACTCCTAACTCTTCACACTGCTGGGGCTGTCACTTTGCTCCTCCCACCCTGGGCCCAGTTTTATCCTTTTTTCAGCACCTTCTCCCAGAGGCACCAGCAGCCTGGCCAAGGGCCTCAGCTGTGCCCTGTGCTGGAACGGGCTGTGTCCGGCATGGGGCAGCCCTGGTTTCTCCTCACAGGAGGGCCCTGGGCACACACCCCCAGTACCTGCTGCATCACCCTCAGGAAACAAGCATTACACTGAGTCTTTGTGGGGTTTTTTCCTTGCTTCTTACTTTTTGTCAGCCTTTTTGCTGTTAATGTTGTTGTTTTAAAAGATATTTGGGCATCTTACAAAATAGAAGCAGCTTAGGTTGCATAATATTTACATAATTGTTCTAAAATTATTTTAAAGAAAAAAATCACTAAGAAGGAAATGCAAAATTAAATGCTATATTATTAGATTAAGACATTCTTAGTCATACACAAGCTCCCACTAAAATGTTGCAAATTGCGTGCATAATTTTCTATAAATCACGTAGGACATTTAGCTGTGCTACTGTTATGAAAAAGAACACCAAAAAAACCTGAGACAAACTGCCCAATAGTTTGAGAGGAATGAACAAAAGGGTATGAAAGACCTATATTCATTTCAGAAAGCAGATGCATGTTAGACTAAAATTAACTATACTAGATATCTCTCACAATTATATTTTTTTAAACAAAAACTAAGAAGGCATCCCTACTAAAAGTAAACAAATGTTCTCTCCTAAGTCTAGGCAAGATAAAAATATTTCTGCTATGAAAGATGATGAGCTGGTACTTAGGCCAATAGCCATAAAAATTGTTAATGTAATTTAGAAAATTCTACAAGACCTAATTACTAGACTTTTATCTGCTATTAAGCTACGTTTGATGATTTTTGCTTGTTTTTTATTATGAGATGGTGCAAACTGCTGTAAAGGCTTAGACCAGAGTAACAGCTAAAGCTGAAGCAGTCAATATTAAGCTAAACAAGAACACAAAATATCATGAGGCTTTGCCACGGGCTCCTCAGCCCTGCACTCCAGCCTCTGCTGGCTGCCAACATCCTCAGGTGATGGCAACTCATCCGTGCAGTCCTAAGGGCACTGGGCTGTCCTCCGTCAATGTATCATGGGACAGAGATTTATCAGCTCTTCAGAACTCGAGAACATCTTGGAGCTGAATGTATTAGATTTCACGGACATAATACACTAAGTCATGCATTAGGGTCACTGGTAAATCAATACTAAAGAGTTATCCAAGGTTTTACAAGCAGAAGATTAACAAATTTCTTAAATTTAAGCACTCAGTAAAGAGGATAAATTGGACTTTGTGAGATTGTTTCTGCAAGCACCATCTAAAAATTCCAGTTGAGGAAAGAAAAGTCAGTAAGGTAGCAAAGTACCTTGACAGTCCAGAGTAGCATGGTTGTACAGGTGAAGCTCTATCAATTAAAAGAGGAGCTCAGTACAAGTGCTCCTGAACATGCAGGCAGAATTTTGTGAAATAACTGGAAATAGTAAGTTTCAGGCTAAATGTTTAAGAATTTCATTCATTTTTGTTAATATTTTTTCATTTTGTACATGTGCACACACACACAAAACCCCTCCACCTCCGTGTGAGGCGTGGATAAGAACGAGGCAGGGTTTGTAGGTAATATGACTTATTAGATCAACCGAACTAGCAGCAAAGAACAGACAAGCTGTCAGGTGCACAGACAAGTCAGAACAGTTAGTCCGATAAAAGATACTGCCTCTCCCTACAAACGCCATCTCACTTACTCTCTTAAACCACTATGATTACAAGGCCAATACTCATAGAAGAGTACCGTTGTTTGGATGAGTTGGATGAGAACCTCACCAACAAAATGACTTAATCATTAAACAACACATCTGAAATTAGATTCTGGTCTTATACGTTCTTCAAGGCCTCTCCTACTACATCACCAAGTAAAGAATTCTAATTCATATATGCACTGACACCCCTAATTTGTGGCACACTAGACGTGTGGCGCTGCTTTCACGTTGTTTTTGTATAACAGTGAGGCATCTTCAAACTAAACCAGTATTTATAAAGAACAGAAATAATTTGTTGTTGTTGTTCAATAGTCCATATACATTAGAGTTATACAATATGGGATATAAATTGTCTTGTCTTGCTCCTGCATTTTCCATAAGTTTCAATTATTTAACACATTACTTAGCATACAGGTATAAATATTTGGGTTACATCATACACACAGTGCAGGTCCTCTTCGTACTCAACTTGGTTGTCTCCCTGTATTCTAAATCACAGGCATCAAATCTTCACTCCTCTTACATTTAATATGCAGCTCTGAAACTGCAGTTATACATAATTTTCATTTGTTGAGGAGTGATATATAATCTGAACTGAAATTAAATAATGTCATCCTATGTTTAGTATTTATTGATACAAACTTAACTTGCTCATATTTCAACCTCCAATCTTCCCCTGAATAATCTGTATTTAATTATGCATTCCACCTCTCTATTGACCTTTGAAAATATCCCTCATGACTACCAATCAAAAATGATATAAATTAGAAATTTTTTTGAATCTTTTTGCAGTATTTATCATTCCACTCCCCAAACTGGTCAGCATTTCAAGTTTCTTTTCAAAACCTGCCTAATACTAAAATCTCAAAATGCCCAAGCCCTTCAAGTTCCCTAAAATATCAACTAATCATTGGCTGATTACTATCCATTTAGCAAACATGAGATAATTGAGAACATGAAGCAGTCCTGAGTTATTATGTAATGGCTAAAAACAAGGAACATTTTAGCATACCATTCTATCTGGTGTCAGACAAGCTTGTTTTTCAAGAAACTATAGCTCTACTTTCCTGTATTAGATCACAAATTATTAGTAACATTTATTACTTGATGAAAGACTCAATTGAAAAAAGACACAACGAAGAAATAAAGTGGACAAAATTCCAACCACATAAATCCATCCCCAATTTATTTACTCACTCTTCAAGATAACGTAAAAAACTAAGCTGCCAACTGAGCTGCAAAGGAACTTTGCTTATAGCTACCTGGCTTCTAATGATTACACAGTACACAAGAGCTGAAATTTAGAATCAACTCACAAAATGGTAACTTACAATGTTTTTCAACATGTGGAAAAAACCAACTATTTTATTAACTGATTTATATGGTCTTACCATGACATTCACTTTACTCTCCCAAAGCCTTAGTGTTCTGACTCTGCTCAGAGAGATAAAAGCCAGTGGCTCAAGGGAGTGAAATCCATCTCTTGTAAACTACGGCCAGGATGTGATCTAACACACAGATACCCCATGAACATGGGTTCTGGCAGGGGTAACAGACTAACGCTTTGTACTTCTCGGAGGTTAAAAAAAATAACATCACAGTGAATTTCCACAACTGGCACTCTGTGCACATGTGAGAAATGGATGTTATTCCCTACGGCCCCAGGATTGGAAAGACAGACTCATGTAATGGACAAGTGATTCAGTTATAGACATTAATTCCAGGAAACACAAGACTCCTACTCCAACTCTTCTATGTGGCAGTAAGCATAAAATACCTTCCAACACTTCACAATAAACACAAGACCTATGCTACAAACAGTCAAGAGCTTCAGAACTACAATGGGCCACAAAGTAAAGACAAAAGCACAGCTTTGGGCATGTTTCACCTAAAAAGTTCCATGCGTGTAAAGAAGCCTAAGGATGTAATCCATGATTTACAACACAGTGGCAAAACAACACCAGTGGCACCAGTAAAGCAGACTGGAGTTACAATCCTTTCCCCCGCTGAATGTGGTAACTGGGTTAATTCTACCATGAGAAGGAAATAGTAGGTATATACCGCAGCAACTTCTCGGTACTGCTTAAAAGCTCAGTCTGACACACTAACAGACAACAATTTCTGATGCTCCCCCACTCCAGCTTTAGTAAGTCAAAGATAAAGGAAATTTTTGGCCTTTATAGGTGACTGGCAATAACGCTGCCATTTGGCTTAATAACAGTGTAAGTACACTGGAAGCATACTGCAGTCCGTATTCCGTGGACTTTATTAAATGCTGCCCCACCCCCAAAATAATCAGGCTCCACGTTGCTTTGTGTTCTAGCAGTTCTAGAGCTTCATTTCTGTGATCGTTAGAAACCTTGGGCATTTTAAATACGGTCTTATCCTAGTATTACCATTTAATTTACATGGTTGTCTTCTCAACTTGGTACTAACTTTTATGCTTGTCACACCCATAAAAGAATGATCATATCCACACACAGGCAGTTGGCTACGTGAAACAGAGTTCCTGAAGTCTGCCTTTCAAAAGCTCTGCCCTTCCTCACAGGACAGATGCTCCGCTACTTTAATCATCTTAGTGGCTCTTTGTTGGGCTCTGCAGTAGCTTTGTGTTTCTCTTGTACTGGAGAACCCAAAACTGGAAGCAATACTCCCAGTGTGGCCTCACTGGTGCTGAGTACAGGGGAAGGATCTGCTGGCAATGCTTTGTCTAACACATCCCTGGATACCATTCACCTCCTCTGCAGTAAAGGGATTCAGCTGGTACATTAGCTTCCATTTTGGACAGCTGTAATCATCTCCCATGTGTTACCCCATCATGTGCTTCAGAGATTAGCCCAGCTTTATCCATATATATGATTAAACCGTGTTGTCAATGAGGTTATGTTGATTGTCCACACCCTCTGTGAATTCCAAACAAGAGGAAGTGGCCTGTGTCCTTGCATTAGCTTACCTTTCTTCAGCTCAGTCCAAGGCCCACTGGTGGTACTGGAAGTCTTTCTTCTTGTGCAGATACATGTACCTACATGTAATACAGCCCTAATCCTGAATAAAGGTTTCATTTTGTAGATTCTTTCTGCTGGACTCCCATTTGGTTTGGACACATATGATTACTGGAATAAATCACATTATGAAATAGTACTTTTTTAATCTGACAAGGTAACTAAACTTTCCTCCAGGACTTTCAGGGTCTTTCACCACAGTTAAAATCTGCCCTTGACACCACTGAGGTCTTCAGAAGTACAGCCTGTCAATATCAGGAGAACACACCTAATGCATTTAGTAGCAGCAAAGCAGTGGATGAATGTTGCTAATATACTGAATATGCCCTCTGCTTGGCTGATAATAAATAATAAGGGGGAAAAAAGCATAGTAGTTGTGCAGGTAAAAGTTTTGGTTAGGTTTATCTTTTGAGGCAGTTCGATTAGATAGATTAAGTTTCTGTGCATCTCTCTAAAGACCACAGTAATAGCCAGTGTCATGACTTTCAAATCCTTTGAACTGCAGAAGGGAATCAAACATGGTTGTCTTTTTATCCCAGCTTTTACTCTTTAGAATTCTAAAAGCTTGCTTTGCTCATCTGTCAAAGGGATGGCATTAAGGGGATCACTGTTGACAAGTGATAGTACAAATTATGCAACACAAATGACATTTCACTACCTCTCCTCTGATATGCAATTCCCACTCTCAATCATTCCCTATTCTATGAAAATATTAAACCACAGATCCAAATGCAGAAAAAAAGTGAAAGTGTAGGTGTCTCTTGATATCTTGCTACTGAACAAAAATATGTTCTGAAGCCCACACCTATAATTATGTTTGTGAAAGTGGGTTCCATTTGACATCCCTGAGCTCCTGTGGGGATCTTTCAATACAAGCACATAGATATCATCACAAGATCAGGGCTATATGGTCTTTTCTGCGTAAATGTTAACTGTTGTAAAAGGTCTTGCATTAAATTCAATGGAAATCAACAGCCAAAATCATTGGGCTGTACTTCATTCTGGTGGGTTAACCTTGGCTGAGCACCAGGTGCCCGCCAAGCTGCTATATCACCCCCCCCCTTTCCTCTCCCTCCTCAGCAGAGCAAAAGGGGAGAGAAAAATAAGACTGGAAAGAAAAAGCACCTCTGGGGGTAAAACAAAAGCAGATTAATGATAATCGGGCAAAGCCAAGCAAGTCCGCATGCGGAAGTGAAGAAAAACAAAGATTCATTCTCTAATTCCCATCATCAGGAGATGTTTGGCCACTCTCTGGGAAGCAGGGCTCCAATACATGTGGCAGCTGCTCCAGAGGACAAAGGAATGGCTCCCCCTTCTCCTCCTTCTCCCTGGCTTTATAGCTGAGCTGACGCCATATGGTCTGGAATATCCCTTTGGTCAGTTGGGGTCAGCTGTCCTGGTTGTGTCCCCTCCCAAGCTCTTGCCCACCCCATCCCACTGGGGGGAATGTTGGGAAGAGCCCTGGTGCTGTGCGAGCCCTGCTCAGCAGCAGTCACAGCACAGGTATGTTATCAGCACCCTTCTCGCTCCCAGCGCAAACCCCTGCTGCTATGGGGAAAACCAGCTCAGTCACACCCACTACATTCATCACAGAGGTTTCTCCTTATGCAAGGAGGAACTGAAAAAATTATGTGCTCTTCCAGTTTTCCCCTTGCCAAAGCCTTATCTCAGAGCCATACAACATCAGGTCCTGATGAGTTTTCTCATATTCTTTCAAGGTTTAGATGGAGAGAAGTTCAACGACTACCTAATGTGCAGAGATCTGAAGAGATTTCTGAGAAATCAGGTTGCAGCATTCAAGCAACTCATGTCACAGCAATCGCAATCAAAATGCCAAGAGTATGTGTGCGGTGGTGGTAAGAGAAGCAATTCCAATAGCTAGGGCACAGCCACAATGAGCATGACTTAAGACAGTCTGCACACATTGGCCATATTGTGCTAGCTATGAAAAAATAGGGTTTCAAGTTTTAGTGCTGCGCTCTTCTCACTACAGTGAGACATTTTAGTCCTTAGACATTACAAATCAGACTAACAGAAGGCTGAAAGTAAACTAGTTTTTGAACGGCCTTGGAGGAGGAAGATTGGAGGTGGGTTTTTTACAGTACGTGAGATCATTCCCTTCCTATCAACATATCTTGCTGTTCTGGTCAACTGTAATATAGATGGCAAAAGCACAGAGTAATATAGATGGCAAAATAATTTCGAGAGTCACCTGAAGAGATTGCACGGGCACCATTAATGATGCCGTTACCAAGGAAGTCTCTGTACGTATACTTTGCCACCCGAGTTTTGTTTATACTCGGAGTCAACAGTATAGAGGAAGTTCGTTTTCAACAGCTTCTGTTTTGGAACAAAAAAGTTGACCGAAAACAGTGCGAGAACATTTTCAGAAGAGTACAATTGACTCATTTTGGCACCTGACCTCAAGACATGTCAAAGCACAGAAATATTGAAACAAACAAGAGGGTTATAGCATACATGAGAGAAAGAGAAATGGGATTAGAAACAGAAGTTTTGCCACAAGGCTGTATTTAGATCTCAAAAGCAAAACAAAAGAACAAATAAAATTGTATTAATCTATTTTTGCCCAAAGGTTGAAAAAGCTCTTGTGTCAAAAATCGTCCCTCTAAGTTACACTTGGTATTCCCATTATATATTATATTAACTGTTTTTTATTAGCAATCTTATTACTGTTGATGTGCACAAGAATGGAAGCAGTTTACAAATGAACAGAATCAGACGGCAAAGAGTACAAACCATATAAATTGTTACAAGTTATTTACTGGCTTAGTATAAATCTGCATATAGATTGAGGAAGTCAGTTGTAAAGCACCTTCAGGTATGCCTCAAAAGATACAATTATGAAGGTACTTGGAAGCCTTGTATGCACACAATGGACTGCTACAAATGGAAGAAAAACAGTTCAATTTGTCAAACATGCTTAGGCATCTCTCTTTATTTGGGAATTATTGTACACTATGTCTTGGAATAAAGGGAAATATAGACCCTGGCTTATTGCTAAAGAGTAAGCCACTGGAGTTCTTTGTCAAGTAGGATTATACTGAATTTAAGGATAAAAATCCCATATTCTAATGCGATTTAGGACACAACTCCCTACGTAACTCTTCCCAACCTCGATCGCTTTTCAAAGCTGATTTTAGTTCCACTGAGTAAATTATCCAAGAATCAGTCAGATTATGCGGATAAAATGAAACTAGAGGGAAAGATGGATGTGTTAAGAGCATTAGAACATAAAATCTGCAGTGTAAGTCACAGTTCGGCTGAACGCTACCCCTCTGAAAATTGATGATAGTCTCTAAGGATGCCTTCTCACCTGCTTATGGAAACCACAGCTACTGTAAGGGAAATAAAAAGTGCTTCCACTTGTTGTGTATAGCACAGTCCGTTCTTAAACAATTTTCATTTGATATTTGTAAGAGATTACAAAAACAAAAAAAAATAGTTGAAGGTAAGTTAGAATTTATTTGATATTGTGGCTCTAATTTATGCTTTAATCCAAGTAAAGCCTGGGCACTAACAACAAAACCAGGACCACGACTTCTGAAAATTAGGTTATTGCATAAAAAGACTAAGTCTTTACAATCAAGCCAAAATTGTTTAATTAAGATAAGAGTGCTCTATAACTATACAGAAGAGGACAGTCAACCTCAAAACATTTGATTTTTGCTGTCCACTCTATGATCTACAGGAGGCCCCTTAACTTCTCTTAAATGTTTGCATCTCTAACTGGGAAGACAATCTTTCTCAGGGAGGTATATTAACATGTGTCCTAAGTTTTAACTGATCACTGCATCTTATTATTATTCATGGGAGTTCTACTGTTAGTGTCACATATAATGTAATCTCAACTATATTAATTAATGTAATTTTGGAGTCATCTACCCTTATTGCTCGTCTCATCTCTCCTCATCCTGTCCCTTGTGTCATTTTGTCACCATGTTGAGCATGGATAAAATTGTCCTGTGGAATATAGTGTTTGAAAAAATCCCCCTTGTATCTTTTGGGCTGTCTCTTGGCTGGGGCAGCTAGCCCATAAGGGAATTATTCATTACCATAGCTGTCATGAAGGATACGGAACCCTCAACAAGTCCATAGTACGTGAACTTACAAAAGTCAATATACCTCTGAAGGGGCCTTAAGCTGTGATATAAGTATTTAATCCTTTGTTTCTTTTTGGAATCTTTACACAAAGTACTCAGCAGTTGAATGCTGATAAAATGAAAAGGTAAACCCTAAGCAGAATGCCTCTGTTCAGATTTTTACACTAAGGTTGTCTCAGCACTTTCAATATAAAAATCACTCTATGAGGGCTTATAACTCAGGCGTGTAAAGGTTTCTTTTGGACTTAACTTGGCTAGCAAGGTCTCCAGCACATTGTAAAACCCCATTTTTAGCCAGATTTCATATATCAAAAAAGCCTTGTTAAAGCAAAGGGCACACATTTGTACTGCATTGCAGGAGAGTATGCCTATCCTAGAACCTTTGGAACCTACTGCCTAACTACAAGTTAGATAAAATGCAAGGAGAATTATTTTCCTGTGTGTTCTGTGGATATTAGTTGTTAGGTAAAGAAGGTACACGTCAACACACAGAGAGAAGTTGCGGTACAGAAGTCACTCATTAGAAGATCAGACAGAATCCCCTGATCCGCTGAAGCTCACTCCCATTGACAGTATCGTCAATTGCGAAATACACAAGTTTAGAAAAGCTTTATTCATAAAAACACTTAAGTGTTTCAGGTAAACTTGCTTGTATACAAAAATCAATACACAATTGACACAGTATGCTAGTGTTTTGACTCTCTAGTGATATCTACCTAAACTTGCTATGCCAGAGCGATAACCTGGTCACAATTAGTAGAGGACTGAAATACATCTCTCCTGTCCCCCATTTCCAATCTCCCGTAGACACTTACATTCTGCTCTTCACTGATGTACTAAGATTTTGCCAAAGTATATTGCCCTAAAAAACAAAGGTCATTCTTCATCAAATAATTTTTTTTTTTTAAATCAATTGTCACTATTGACATGTGAAAGCAACTGAAATTAAAATGAAATGCATTAAGACTTTAACACTGTTTAGGGGTAAGGGTCCCTTCTTTGTTCAAGGCATCTGGGAGCTCCAAAACATAGCGCAGGTGTGTTAAAATGAGATTCCTTTCTCTTTGGAATGCTAACTTTCTATAGACTGAAGTGAGAAACTGCTCAATAATACACACAACACATCCATAACAAAGGTAAATTATTTCCTGGCAGTGCTTTTCATCTGAAGCCTAATTGCAACGTCCCAAAAAACCTTCTGCTGAAACTCACTAAAATTAATTCCTTCCTAAATCTTTTTCCCTTTAGGACTAACTGCAAATGTACTTCTCTAGGACTTTCAAAGTACTATAAGCAAAGAACAGCTTTATCAGCAGAAAAAACAGCAAATTAAGATCTAGAAACTTTTTGTTTTTCCATGTAGCTCTAGAGCTCTGAAAGTTTCTTTTTTTAAACAAAACAAAACACTTATATCTTTAAATAATACCATGTTGTGTCACACAGACTTTTGGGTAATTTGCTCTTCTTGTTTCAAACATGCAGTGAAAATTTTAAGAAATATTGATAATTACTGGTAAGACTTGGGATGTGAGTGATTTGAGGACAAGTATAAAACAGACTTGGTGTAAAAACTTTCACTAAAAGAATTCTTAAAAGAAAAAAAGATAATTGGAGAATATCAACATGAGTTTGGGCAAAAGAGGAAGGAAAGCAGATTAACGTTAGTACAGTTTTACATCACATGCAATAAAAGTGAAGCATCACTCTGGAAGAGTTAGCCTAAAAATGTTAAGGCCATTAAATTCTTTCTTGTTTTATCCTGACTCTCCTGTTGTCCTCTGGCTGTCCAGCTATGTTAAATAAAATACTTCAAAGAAAACAGTCTAAGTGTTCAACAGCTGATTTTGCTCCCAGAGGTGCTGAACTGGCCAAAGTGGAAACGTGCAGAGCACATATAATTAGCCAGAAACTGAGGATGGACTACGAGAGCATTTTAGAGCCAGAAAATAAAACAGGAATAAATAGGTGAGCATGAACTAGGCTTAATTAGAAAGGCAAAAGAACGGCAGGGCTAACAAATCTACAGCTTCCTAATACGTGTCTAATTTATACAGATAAAATTATATAGCCATGCATAAGAGGAAATAACACCTTTCTTCTGCCAGTGGCTGTGAATAAGCTGTCATGTCCTTCAGACTTGGTTCTCCACCGTAATAAGAACAGGTAAGTAGTTCTGCAGAGTTCTGCACAACCCATTCACAGGTTTTTTCATGTGGTTAAGAATCTAAGTACCTGAATATTGGGATAAATCAGTACTACAGTCATTTACCATGTCCTAATTGGAGAGGAATTCCCTCATAAAAAACCCCAAACAACGGTTTATTCTATACCTTACTAAGCTGAAGGTTTGTAACTGATTTGTCATTGGATGAAAATAAGGTTACCTATGGAAAGCTAACCATGAGGGAAAAATATTGTAGCATTTCCTCCAAAATTTCACAAGTATTCAGCTGGTGATGGGGAGATGTCTTTTGTCTTACACTTTAGAAAAAGCAGAATGTGACACCATCCTGTTTGGAAGAGACATGGCAAAGAACGTCTCACTCGGGGACTCAAAGCAAACCACCATAGAAACCAAACCAACCATCACAATTAGTGCTAAAATCTAACATTAGTTTTATGCAGCAGTTCTGATGTCAGTTTTCCAAAAGTGTAATGTTATGCAACTTCAACTCGACAGACAGAGATCATGCTTATATAAACTAGAGCCCAGGCTTGGAATGAGTTGAAACCGCTCTTTACATTACAGTGTATGATTTTTGGTGATGAATTTTTTCACATTCTTATGTGGTGGGCCAACCTTGGATGACTACCAGGAGCCCATGGATGACTACCAGCTGCTCTCTCATTCCTCCATTCAGGGAGAGAAAATAGGATGGAAAAGCTCAGGGGTCAAGAGATTGCTTACAAAGTATCAAGACAGGCTAAACTTGGAGAGAATTAGTTTATTTTATTGCCAATTAAAATGGCATTGGATAGCGAGAAACAAAGACAAAAATTAACATACCTTTCCTCCACTGCTCTTTTCTGCCCAGTCTCAGTCTCACACCTTCACTGCTGTCTCCTCTACCTCCTCCATCCCGACTGGCACAGGGGGACAGGCAGCGGGTGCTGTGCTCAGCCCAGGGCAGCTCCTCTCTGCCGTTCCTTCCTCCTCACGCTTTTCCCGCCATGGTCTCCCCAGGGCTGCAGGGACATCTCTGCCTCGCGCCTGCAGCCCCTCCTGCCCCTGCTCCTGCTCCCACATGGCTGCTCGCAGGGCTGGGGCTGTCTCTTTGCTCCTCACTCCTCACACCCTGGGCAGGGTTTTGCCCTTTCTTCCACACCTTCTCCCTGAGGCGCCATCAGCCCGGCCGAGAGGCTCAGCTGTGGCCTGCGCGGGGCGGCTGGAACCGGCTGGAACCGGCTGTGCCCGGCACGGGGCAGCCCCGGCTGCCCCTCACAGACCCTGCAGCCCCGCTGCCAGTGCCCGGGCACAGACACCTCATATATCTTATTAGATCCAAATCTGTTTTGGAACTATAAGATTTAAAGTTCCCCCAATCTTTGCATTCTCCTTCTCAATTAATACTTAGCATTTTATTTGTTCTTTTTATCTACGCAGCTTTACCAGCCGTGCTCTCCCGCGCTTGCTGGGTAAGCCACAGCTTCACATGCACGACAGAACCCATCGAGGAGACAGTGTTTTCCATTGCTAACTGTGTTGCTCTCCAAGAGCTTCAGTCTTTCCCCTGCCTTGATGCAAGCTTGGGTTGTTCAAGCGATATCTCCTCCCAGTTCCATACCCACATTCGCTTTCACAAACGGAAACAACTACACATTACTGACAATATGAAATCATGCCTTTACTGCTCCCTTAATGAAAAGTCAACTCTGCCCCTCAACCACACACAAAAATCGCAACAATCGAACTGTAGGTCAGATTCAATCATTCATGAGAATTCTGCTAGAGAAAACATCAGCATCTCTCTTTTGGCCAAGAGCGTTACACTACAGAAAACACCAGAAGCTTTGGCCAGAACTGGTGACATCCATTCCCACCATTAGTGCTGCACTTTCTGGGTATCAAAAACTCGACTGGGGCAAGCAATTTATTACTTCACACCCCACATTTCACAGGACACAGACAGGACCATTACACATTTCTGCTGCAAAACTCTTGATATAGTGTCATAGTGCATTAGTTTTCCTGTATCCCATTTACTACACGTCCACATACCGTGATAACTCAGTTCTATAATATCCCATGCAGGCTAACATGAAAATAATTTCCACTGAATAGAAATTACTTATTTTGATTCTGCAGGGGTTTGCTTTGTCAAAATTCACGCAGTAATTAGGAAACTATTATTTGTTCAGTTGTGGAATACAAGAAGTGTAAAACTATCACAACAGAAGTGGAGAGAACGAAAAGAGCAATGGATCTGACCTCATTTGTTTGATTATTAATGGTGTTCCATCTAATTTACAAGGTCTAACTTTGTGTGATGCAAATGTAGAGTGCCAGTGTACCTTTTTATCTCACAGCCACTAATTAGTTAAGCTATATATCATACTATTTTTGCTCTGGTTAAGCAATGGGACACAGAAATTGGCAGTGAAAAGCCTCTAAGAATAATTCTTATAAAATAACATAAGCCTAGAAAGACTGAGAAAATTTGTGACAAATATTTACTGTAATTTTACAATTTGGTATAGCTCCTTCTCCTCAGCTAAAGAGGGAAAAAAAAAAAAGTCATTAAAAATTAGAAGTGAAACCATTCCAGAAATGCTGCATTTACTTAGAAGGCCTTTGTTTCTTTTCCTAAGACATCAATGAAGTACCAGCCATGGGCAGAAAATGGCCCTGTACTACAACACCTGAGTTATAGGAGCCTTTCAGACAGCACTATCAGTGGCAGTGCATGTTGCATTTCAGAGAAAACACATCACCTTCTCTAAAGACTTAAGTAGAAGGGATTTTGGAGATGAGAATAGTGAAGTAACGCCTCACTTGCTACTTCTGGTTACCCACAACAGAGGTGAACCTACTTCCTCTATAATTTACATGTGAAAACAGATGGATTAGCGTGTAGATGTGAATAGGAGCAAAACAAACTTTGCTGAGCTATATAGTTATATGCACAGGAAAGAGAAGGGTGCTGGTCCTTCCCTCTTCCCCAGATTTTGTTGCCTTAGACTTCAGATGTCTTTCACAGCTTTTTTTTGGTAACTTTTGTAAAGTAAAAATCCACATTTGCTCAGTTGATGGATTTTGTTCCTGTGCTAGTTGAATTACCATAACAACCGAGCAGAGCACATGCTGGCATCAGGCCAACAAGCTCAATTTGGGTGGCTTCTATAACACATTGGCATATCAGCAGAAGAGAAAACACATCTCCACAAAACAATTAGGTAAAAATCAGAAGGTGATAAAATGGAAAATTAGTGTACTTAGATAGAATTTAGGACTGAAGCTTTCCTCCTTCCCATTAATCCAGTGATGGATTATACCACTCTGTCCTCAATACATTTGTTTTAATTAAAGAAAAATGAAGGATGGACCATGCTCATTCACATTTTAGGTCAGCACCACTATAGCATGTTGCGCACGTATATATGCTACCTATCTCTCCCCTTATACTCTAATGAGGTGATACATCAGTGCTAAGGGTGAAAAGCTCAAAACCTTTAGTTTTACAACTTGCTTTTTTCCTTATAGTTTTCCTTCTGAAAGTGAAAGGACTCCCCACCCTCACCCCCATCAATAACAACAAAATAATCTCCCTCTTTTCAGCTCTTGTCTTACACTGCCTGTAGAACCTCAACAATGGCAAGATGAGACCAACCAAGTGGCAACAACGGCAAGATGAGACCAACCTTGTGGCTTCCTTCTGCCCCGTATCTGCCCAGTAACTCTGAGACACAACTGCAATACAGACAACAAATGTTTAAGAATGCCTTCTATTCAAGGAAAACAGATAGCCTGAAAGGTCCTGAAATAACATTATTTTAAAAGTTTTAAACATATATATCTTCTCTTCCAATTCTTTTTGTTGTTGCCTCCTGACAACTGGCTATTTTCTGAGTCCTCAGGTCTGTCTGAACTAACAGTCATTTACTGCCAAGACAGCTGTTAGCTGCTCTTCACAATTTCTATACAAAGGGACATGTCAAGGGTAGTCAAAACCACTCATGCCACCAGTGAGGATAAACACTTAATAGCTGATTACATACAGGCAAATTAAAAAACCTGCTTCTAACATATACCGTAACACCTAATTGGTTTTGACAAAGTCATTTTCAAGTAACTATCATTATCAGTATTGCTTTCATTAAGTTTGTGTTAAATTTATCTCCCTACTACTATGTCATTATTAGTTATTTACATTATGCTATAGATTTCCATAGCAACACACCAACTGGGGACACTAGATGAGCTTCCTAAGCACATCAAACTAACCAGAGATCTCAAGAGCTGAGCAGAGGTGGGAGGGTAAGAGGGAATGTGGAATAAAAAGGTGATCCACAGTCTGAAATACTACATGAAAAGTACCAAACAGCAGTTAAGGTATTGCAAGAAAAGACAAGCTGTCAACTGAAGTAGAGCAGTTTCTTCAGAAACAGTAATGCTTAAAGTAAGTTGTGGTATAACGCCAAAAGACAGAGAAGGTTGTCACAAGTAAGGTATCTATGGAAAAAAATCCACAAAAAACCAACGACACCTACCCCACCCCCCAAAAAACCCAAGCCCAACCAAACAAAATCACAAAGCCTCCTTTGTGTCATGTTTTGTTCCCTGGCACTGTGGGTGTCCGTACCTGGGCTATTCCCTAGCAAAGGGCTTCCACAGCTGCTTAGAATTTTCCTGACTGTACCAAATGGGGACAGCCTTCATCCTAGAGGGGAGTGTCTGAGATATTAAAAAAATATTCTTGCAAAATCAGCAGATCAATACTTTCGTATTCAGCAAAACTATATTTTACTTTCCTCCCCTTCTCTTCCAGCTCTGTTGGCCAGTGGGCTCAGGCTCCTCTCTTCCTGACCAGAAATGCAGAGAATTCTCCTACTCTGAAGTCTGATTTTTGTTCAGACACCCAAAAGCCCCGCCAACCTTCAGGTTACAAAAGCAGACTATAAGATTATTTTTATTTTTTGTCTAAGCCCAGTCATTGAACCACTGTGTTAGTTATTTCACTCTTGTCCTTCCTGGCGTGCTCTCTCGTCTTGCTCCTTCTCAGCCTAGCTCATGACACTCTTAATGAACAAGTCATCAGTCTGCTTGTCATCTGCTCATTCATAAGGGTGCTGCTTTTCTGTTGAAGAAATCAATTCTCTCTTCCTTTTTAAGGACCCACCAAACACTTACCATGCAAACTCAACCAACTAGCATTCAGTCAAGGGACAGTGAGGATAAGGAACGTGTAGCTAGAGTAACGTAGCTCAACAGGAGCTTTGTGTCCTTTCTGCTTCTGAAACAAACACCTTGCATCTGTCCCTCACAAAAAAAGTATGTGTAATTTGTCTTCTTTTACCCATCTGTTCACATAGTCCATGACACAGACAGCATTTCTTAAGGTCGTGTGATATATTTTCATATGACTCGGTGCCATGCTGTAATTCTAACCAGAGTCTTCTAGATTCTGGTATTCTTGGATTATTTAGCTGCTGACTTTCATGTTGCTTGCCCTTCACAAAAAACATATAACAGGTAGAAGAAAGTCAGAAGAGTAAAAAGGAAAATGACCAGAAACTCAAGAAAACATCATCTGAGGAGACAGAGCTTACAGAGAAATTTACAGTAAGGAGCAGCATGGGGAAGGTTCATCAGGGTATACCCACTTATCTTGAAGCATTACAAAACAACAAAAAAAGAGCAAAGTACTGCTGTATAACGAACAATCTTTTATTCACAGTTGTCTAAATTGGTTCTAATGTTTTGATCAAAATAATTTAAATAAATGGAACTCCAGGAAAAAAGTAAACAAACTTTTGACAGGCTGTTTAATGACAACGGTTCTCATATTTAGAAAAGTCCTGTTTATAGTGGTGCAACTTTACAAACAGCGGCCCTTCAAACCCGGGTTTGAAGCAATCTGCTGTGCTATCCTGGCTCACTGTTGGCACTTCTGTTGCATTTTAAAGTTCAGACCAAGGTTCTGGGTTGTTGTTCGTTTGTTTTTTTTTTGTTTCAAGGTCTTTGCTAAAATGTATGTACAACATACTGCTGCTCAGTCACATTTATTTGTGCTTATTATCTTACGCTATTATTTTTGCCGGAAAGACTGACTATTATGCATTTGCAGATGTCGTAGATCAAAATCCCCTGAACGCTCTGGTGTTTGCTCTGGGCTTATTACTCCCTGATACTTTTGCTATCAGCAGAATTTGCTTGTTTACCATTGCTATCTCTATTTAGATCATTTCTATAGATGAGAAACAGTGAGAAGTCACACTGCTGACTCCTGGGAGGTCTCATTTGTTATCTTCTCCCAAATGAACGGCAGCTACTTTTACTACTGTTTGCTATTTTAAGCCAGAGCTCCACTCACACCTGTGTTCTCAGTTGCACTTGACATAGATTTGAGTTTAAAAGGGATTAAGCTACGCTGGCTCCAAATTCAGCAAAGGGGAAAAACGTTTCCAGAGAAAAAAGAAATGTTAAATTCTGGGCCAATGACAGGGAGAAGCATTTGGCTTTTACAACCCAGAAGCAGAGTGATTATATATGCTAGCAAAGAAGGAATAAAGAAAACCCAAACAAACCACCAAATAAAGAAACAAAACGAAAAACCACACACACACAAAAAGAGAAAAGGTCAGCTTGGGAATTTTGCTGTAGCAACTTCTCTTGAAGACCTGGGTCCTTCTCAGCAGAGAGAAAAGTGATCAGGTAAAGCAAGAAAGGAATTTTCTTGGGAGTCCAGGTACTGTTCCAAGGAACTGGAGGAGATGTTTCAAGGCCTTTTTAGAGCTTGTCTTTGTTTCTCTTTAAAGGAAGCAGTTGAGTGCAGTTGAGGAGAGTTAATAAAGGTAGTTTCCTATAGATTTCTATTTTGTAATGGGATTTTATTGAGATTTAATGGTGTAAACTTTGAAACTTTGATGGAAATCTTGCTATGGGGGAGGGAAGGAGAAGGGGAAGCAGTTCATATTCTAGCTGCTATTTTTTAAAGAGTGAACATCTTTAAACTATTAATTCTCCATCAGACTTGGCTGAAATAGGCTGATGAGCTCAGAATGGATCTTATTCATCATAACAAATAAAAGTCATGACTAGATAAGACACTTCTTTAAGAAACAAGACTCTTCAAAATGAAATGAAAAGAATTAAGCAGCAATGCCACAAAACACCATGAAATCAAAGCTACTGTTTTGGTCATGAGTTAACCCACCCTCTCAGAAAAGCCTGATTGTTTTTTCATAGTGACTAGATTGACTTGCCTCAATTGAGGATTTCCTACTTAAAGCTAATTAACAAACCTGCAGGTGAAAAGGCAAAAGCTGTAATCTGGCAGGGCTCTTGGGCTCTTGGCCCTGCCTCCTGACCTGCCCAATTTTACCCAATAGTCAACTGATATCAAACTAGAGCTTACTGTCTTGTGTAGATCAGACTTGTAGGAATTACATTCACCTTGTCTTTAATCCAGGTAATTGCATAATCTTGACTATTCTCTTCAAAGTATAAACTACCTGCAATATGTGGATTTCATGGTGGACCAGGAAAAGGCAAGTAATAAGTTATTTTTTTTTTTATTTTTTGTAGTCTGCAATCCCACATTAATGTATTGACCTTATGTTTAGTATGGCCGAGTAAAGAGTTGGGGTTTTGTTTTTCTAGCAAAACTTTCTAACACTTTTCAATTTCACAGAACTGGAAATAAGAACTCTGTGAACAGGACTGGACTTACTGGTCCCTTTCATTGAAACCGCCTCAGTGAAATTAGTGAGGTAATTAAGAACTGCACTTCTTTGACTGCTTCAAGGTATTCAGGTGGGGGGGGGGGCTAGCTGGCAAGCACACTGGTCTCCAAAACAACTGTTGAAAAAAGGAGATTCCCCACAATTTGTGTTCAATATTTTCCAGTCACATCCCCAAGGGTCTATGCCAAAGAGGCAGATCCTGGTTAACACGGCCCTCTGTTGTGACTGGGGTAAAACGTTAGCTCCATAAATTGTAATGAGTGAAATAATGAAAAAGCCTGGCACAAAAAATCATAGCTTAATTGAAAGTCTTGATGTCCTACTGGGCCTCCAGTGCAAAGAAGCAATTTGCTTTTCTACCCTTAAATATATTACCTTAACCCAACCTCTGTCACGAGAACCCCTGACGTTGTGGAAAGTGTATTACAGTATGGAAAGACTCTTTTTATTTGTGGTGACTCTGTGGCAAAGTATAAATCACACCACTAGCACTAATACCACACTGGATTTCCTGTACCAAAAAATGCCTTTTGCTTTACACAGCTCTTCTTTTCTCAACCTTTGTATTTTTCATATCAAGGATTATCTCAGCCCTTTGTATTTTTACGGAGTAACAAAACATTGAAAAAAGAATTACATATACCTACCACATTCTCTTTCACTTCCACGCCTTTGCTTAATCATTACTTTAGACCTGCACACAGTTCTTTTCTGCCATGCTGCTGGACTTTTCGAAAAGTATTCCAGCAATTTATACAACAGGGCTATTGTTTGTAAAACCCTGATAAGCAGACGATGACCATTCTCAAGACATTTTTAAAGCATACTGATGAGAGTCTTAGGGGACTGAATATCTCACGCACAACAGAAGCTCTATAAATATTATGAAACACTAAATAGTGTTTGAGATACACAAAATGTAAACTTTAAGCCCTCAGGCCACAAGGTCCCTTGTGCTTCTTACAGATGCTTCCAACGTTCTTACTGTTTAGAGAGCTTCAGCTCAGCTGGAGGGCATTAATGTACACCCAGGTGTTCTCCTCTGATCTTTGCTCAAAGACTGTCTAATCTTCGTAGTGTAGTCACACTGTACGAGAAGCATTACCCTAGCATTTCAGCCCTTGAAACCCAAAGTGGAAACTCTTTTCTAAACATCTTCAAAACATTGTAGGAAGATACAACAGAGTCTCCTGTTGTATTCCTTAGCAGGCTACCAAGCTTTCAGGCAGCTTATCACAGGATCAAGGAGAAAAGACTCTGCTGCAAAAGTTCTTAGGGCAAGGATGAACACCACAAGCTGACTGCAGTACTTTCTGCAGCATACCATGACTGACTTGAAATCATTACTGAAAGCCATGCCACTACTATTGACTTTGCAATAACTCCATGTCTCAGCTTGGTACAATGGCAGCCTGGATCGACAAATAGCAGCTAAAACTGGCTCTGGGCTTTTGTATCTATTGGTCTTTGTTAATTGCATTTCTACTTTCTTTATCACATTTGCTTCAAAACACTCAGCAGCACAGAGGATGCTGACAGGGCAAGGAAGTTTTGTCCTAAGTTCACGCATAAGCCTCTACAAATAAGACTCTAGGCTAGATGCCACATTATAGAGCTACTCTTGCTATGGGAGTAGAAGCACAAAGCAGTGCAGCTCTTGGCAACAATCCTAAGTACGTAAGGAGAAGAGACAACAAATGCCTCCAGGGACATACTGATATACAGAGTTAACTAGCACTTGAAAAGCCCAACACCTGTGTTCCTCCCACTGCTAGGAGCAGCGCTATGTTGACTCACAGCATATTACTCCATCACAAAGGGATTCATCTTGCCTAATCTTAGGTGCCGATAAAGTGGATTTGACATCTCGGTTAGTTATCCCAGTATAACCAGCGGAAGGCAACTGACACTTCTGCTAAGGCATGGATCATCTTGTCCGAAGAGGGACAGCTAAAATAGGTCAGAGGAACCACAGCCTAGAAGCAAAGATTTTTTTTTTTTTTCAATTTTCTGTTGAGAACTCTGGATGAGAAGTTGCCTCCAGAGGTAGAAAAGCTTTTAAAACAATGCAGAAATGGAAACTCAAGGTGTCAAGCCTATTTATGTCAATAACTAAATCAGACTATTTTCCATATGCCGCATGGTATGGAACAACAAAAATCCTAACATTACCTCAGTTTGTCATTCTGCAACTTCTCTGTGACATACAAACACATCAGCCCAGAACACATCTGTCACATAGGAGAAAACAGTCTCCTGGCTTCACACTGTTATCTCCGAGTGAAAAAGAAAAACTCCATTCCGTGTCTTGCTCCTCTTACACACTCCCGGTCATGCATAGCTACAGTAACTACCCATGCATTAGAGAATACAAGAAAACTGCTCGTACAGATGACAACGCCTCACTGCCAAGAATAGGGGCTGTGACTGCTTTGAGGTGGATGCATGCTTCTTTTTCTCGGCATTCATATAAAATCTAAAAAATGTTTCACAAAAATACAGCTTCTCTCTTTTAGCAGAGATTCAGTTTGCATCTCCACTGCCGTACCCTTTGTGCACTTGCTCCTACCTGCAGTAATCACGTCAGCTTCTCAGCTGTATAGATGTACATGAGTACCTGAGCTGGCAAACAAGGCGGCCTTCAGGATCCAAGGGGGCTTTGAAATTGTATTTCAATATATATTGTCTCTTCTAAATTGGATTAAATTTGTTTCTACTGAAAAGTGCATTACTTTCTAACTACTCTGACATCTAAACAGGCTATTCAATAAAGTCTGCTATGGAAAAAATTCTAAGCTATGCCTTATACCATCAAAAGCATTCCTGAGTAGGTAGAAGATGTGTTGTTGTTTGATCTTATCAGTTAAATAAGAAAATAAGGGGAAGAACGGTATTTCTAATAGCACAGCAGGCCCCAGAACCGCAGTGGATTAATTCAGATGCTGTCCATGAAATCTGCAACACGTTCTGCCCTTCCCTTTCAAAAATCAGAGTGCGCAGTTTTGCAGTGGTAGTAGTGGCAAAGGATTGTTACGAGTTTGGTGGAATTTTCTGTCTTTTGGAAAGGGTTACATATCATAGTAGTTGTTTTGTCAGATACTCATTTCACAAGTCGATATGGGAAAAGCAGACTACCAGAAAATTGGTGCTTTTGTTTAAATAAGGAACACCTCGTAGCCTGGGCACCTTCAAAATGAAACGTTGCCATTATACACTTGGACTCAAGCAGACTGTACTGCTAATTTAAGACCTCTGTCTCTCTTAGACCTGCCAACCAAGTATCAGAAGTATAATGTACATATGCATGCGACACTACAAGGACAGCAACACTTGTACTGGGTTACATGACATGTAGTGATACACAGATTTTTAGAAAGCTTTGTTTTAGAGATGGAAAACTGACCATCCACTCCAATTGTCTGTCACGTTTCACCCAGATGTCCTCTTACTCCCAACAACTTCAGTCTTCAGAAAACTAAGTAGCACAGCACAGGCAGAAAGACTAAAGGATCACGATGCGTTATTTAGTTATGGTTCACTGTACTGTGCTCCTTTCATACTCCCAGCCCACAGAAGAAAACACCTCTAAATGCATTAGCGTAAACAAGTAGGTTGAACCTAACTTGTTCTTCCTTGTGTTTGTGAAACAGGAAAAGTACAACAGCTCAGCTGCTGTGAAGCAGCCAACAAGGATTTGGGTGTCTCAGCACACGGAGCAGGACACTGATAAGGACAGATAACACCTTACTGCCTGAGGTGATGTGGTGGTTTCAGCTTGCCTTAGTTCCCCAAACAGGATCACAGTTCAGTCAAGTTAGAACTTCCATATTAACCACTGTGTTCCGTTCAGGTTCTCATTTGTTAAGCTACAAGTTAAATCTGAAAGAGATAAAACTTTTGAGCAGAGAAATGAAGTACATGGACATGGTTCAGATTTACGCCAGTCTTTTACTATATCCAGGCCTTTTTTATGCCAGCACACTTGTCTTTGATTATATTCCCAGTGTCGAGGCTTTTGGAAGGGACCCAGCACAGGTCTGCCCCGAGCACTGCACTAGCCTGCGCTGTACAACCAGTGCAGCCCTAACCACGTCAGAGACTTTTTGAGGGACTAGTTGCTCCCACCTCATCGGTTTCATAAGTATCCCATAAAAGTTAATGTTTAGTCTATTAATAAAGCTGTCAGAGGTAAACATCACTTTACTACTTTTTTCTTAAGGACACTAGGCACACTCTGAGGGACAGATACAGATCTAAATGAAGTCAGCTCTTAAACTACTCTCCATCTTGTGTAAGAATAAATCTCCTTCAAAAGGCTCTTACAATATGACGGGTGTTGGGGATTGGGGCAGGAGGGAGGCTGAGGAGGTGAGAACAAAACAAAATCACTCCCCCAAAGCAAACAAGCCCTCGTTCCTGACCTCAGACACCGAGGATACAAGATTCTTTGTACTGCTTCAAAGCACTTTCCTATCCTATCTGGTGTTCTGCTCCCAGTCATGGCTGATTTCTGTTGCTTCAGAGAAAGGGAGAAAAACAAGCAGGGTACATATCGACAAGTACCTACTAGAGGAAAAAAAACCCTTCTAATGCCTGTAGGAGACTAAGGTACAAGTAACTGAGTACAGAATCTCAGCCTGAGTTTCAACAGCTTTGTACATTATATAATATGATACCAGTGAAAAAATGAGTTTAAAACATTTGCACTATTTTGATCAGAGACAATTGTTCACCGTCACAAGGCACTAGTGTCGATTTTTGCACAAGATGTTAGGCAATTTGAAACCTGGTCTAGTTCAGCACATGTTCCCTTTTCAAACCTGGGTCAGTTCTTTCTTCCTGTGATGACTTCTAAAGCTTCAGCTTTTTGAGATTCGCCTGAAGTAGTCAGCTGTCTCTCTCCGCCACTCATTTACTAAACCATGAAGTTCTTTTGTGCGAAAGCACAAATTGCGTTTCCAACAATGCACTGAAGAATACTCCCAGACTGACAAACAGATGCATATACAACACAGATAATACACCAGTTTCAGGGCTATCAGGAAAAGTGCACAGCAGTTCCTGTCTGCACACATTAACATCCAAGTCATCTAAGCACTTCTTCTGTGCCTCTGAGTCATCTCGATTGCTATGGATTACCATCTCTCTGGAGATTCACGATGGCATTCCCATTATCCACTTAGCTACATGCTTTTACTATATCACCTACTTTACTTAAGCCGATACTACCAGCTGCCATTACTTCTCTGCTATGAATGCTAGAGTTCATAGACATCAACCTGCCATTCATCCCTCTTTCAGAGGATGTGAAGTCAGGAAGTGTTGCAGCATATAGAATAACGTGAAACGGCAAAACCTAAGCTTTTAAATTGCTTAGGCTCTAATTTTGATTTCTTGTTTATCCATAGGTTAACAACAGTTATTTCAGTACTAATATGTCAAAATTTTCCTGCAAAAAAAGAAACTGTAGATCTAAACCCGAGTGGGAGAACCAGACATGTTCTTCACTCTAGTATTTTGTTCAGTTGGTTCACTGAATGACAGGGCTCTCAGTTTCCACATCTTTCCCCATCCATGTACCAAGCAAGTCACTTAAATCGTGTGTCAAGATTACAAAATGAGTCACAACAGTAATCTGCATACAATCAAAAGGCAAGTGCAATATCTAGATTATTAAGAAAATCTATTTCATTCGAGCGTATCAGATCAAAGGACTAACACAGGACATAAAGAACATGAGTCACATTCTGCATTCACTTTTATAAGTTATCCCAGTTCTAAGACAAGTAAGCCAAGTTTCTAAATGACCTACTAAGCGGCACTACCCCATTAGGTTTTCCATAAAAATCACCTTATTCTCTTCAAGTGCTTTACATCGTAACTCCTAGACTGGATATCCTTCATGAAAAGACAGAATTATTCACTATTTTGAAATTTTCTTTATATTTGTTAGTATTACCTTCATGGAAATTTTGACAAATTTTATGAAGTCCTCATCATGTGTATTAGCATGGCCTAAGTAACTGCCAGACTGTTCTGGGCACTGTTTAAAAAGTCAGAGAGATCATAATCTGAAGAATTTTAAAGAGATGAAAAAAATGCCCATACATAGGAGAAAGGCGTGTAACACACAAGCAGAATGAACAAAATACTGATAACTCAACAGCTTTTGGAAACAAGCAGCTAAGAGGGTGTGAGGTACTGGGGGAGGTGTGGGAAATGAGGGCATGGAAGGCAAGGTACAGATCTAAAGTGGGGTGAAGATACTGTAAAGAGCAGTGAAGATGCAGGAACACTTATGTTGAGGCTGAGCCAAGACTGTACAAAATCCTCAATCCAAATTAGGTATTTACTGAGATGGAGGAAGAATTTCATCTCAGGGGAACATACCCCTCTCTCCTTCCCTGGGGCTTTCAGTGCTGAGCACGATGCCACATGTGATGGAATATCCTTTTGGTCATTTGAGGCCAGCTGTCCCAGCTGTGTCCCCTTCCCAGTTTCTGCTCGTTGGCGGGACAGCGTAAGAAACAGAAAAGCCCCTGACACTCTATAAATGCTGTTCAGCAGTAACTAACGCTGTTTTCATCAGAAGTCCAAAATACAGGACCATGCAAGCTACTATGAAGAAAATTAACCCTACTGCAGCCAAAACGAGCAAAAATGTCTCTGCAAGACAGTAGCATACATGTTAATCCCACAACAACCTAAATAAGGAATTTGCACGCTAAGGACCACAGCCTTACCCCCATACTGAACGCTGGCCCTACGGCCTGCTTTGCTTATTCCACAGGGTGAGGACGCAATCCCTCTTGTCCTCAGGAGTCAGCCTGGAAATCACAGACACTGAGAGGAAGTTGTGGAGTACTTCACAGGGTGGTTCCCGGGCTGTGTGTGTATTTATCGGTCTGTACTATTGCTATTTATTAAAAAGTCTGTCCTCCTTTTGAGTGAAAAAAATATTTAGTTTCTCTGGCTTCTGACAGTCTTTGTAAAGAGCACCGCTGTATTGATTCTTTCTTCAGTGTGTATACAAACTCATTTATAATGTTATGACCTGAACTGTAGAGCACAAATTTAAAATGACCTGTACATATTACTTGGTAACATTTGGATTGCAAGTTAAATACTCCCTGATTAAGCATGAATGCTTTTCCCTGGGAGTACAAGATATCTTATCAGAAAAGCCTTCTTATCAAACTCACCATCCTGGAGGCAGACACATTCTCTTGCAGTGCTGGGAGTTTATAATGATAAAATTAACAACGTTGTATTTCCCAATGAAGTCAGCAGTAGTGCACTGTATCCTACCATTAATCGTTGGAGCCAGTTCTCATAACAGAGCCACTTGCTGGCCCTCAGGCACCTGCATCACTCCCCAAGCAATTCCAGTCCCCAGCAATAACTTATCGCAGAAGCCAGGGATCAAGATTAAAAACCCGGTGAATAATGGGAGACTGTGTGCACCTCTATTCCTCTGGTAGATACAAGCAAGCTAATAACCTCCTTAAAGGGGAAGCAAATCATTCCATATTTTTCACTTTATAGACAAGCCAGAAAAGACCTGTATCTATGTCTCAGCAAAATTTATTGTATTGTTTAAGTTACTTGTTTCTGCCTTGTGCAAGGCATCAGCATGCATAAAACATTGGGGGGGGCTCCTCTGCATAGCACTATTCCAAGTACACTATATTCTGCATTCTGCTTACAATAAAAACTGCAGGAGAAGGAAATTTTAATTTAAATCAGAAATATTGCCAATTTTGCAAAAGCATTTGGGCAAGCAGTATAATCACAGGCCAGATTCCCAGCTGGTAAAAAAAAAAAAGGCTTGAATTGATGTTTGTGCCACAGAGGTGATAAAAGAGCGCTTGCAAATGCATTTCAGCCATGCATTCTCCCCCTCTCCCCTTCCCAGGCACAGGGCATGGTACTAAAATACCAAGTGTTCTACTGCTGCTGCTGCAACCCGGTGCAATGCTCTGGGAAAGAGCCTGCTGTGAGCAGTGCAGCTCACAACTCGCTAAACATACAAGAGAGACGGGCAGGTCTGGAAATAAAAGGAGGATGTTACAGAAACCTTCACGGGAACCTAACTTCAATGTACCTGCTGGGAGGAAAAAAAGCATGCGTGCATGCATACATAGATATGTATGTGTAGAGATAGAGTTTGATATCAAAGTTTTTGTCTCATTCAATTCTCTTTCCAGTCCCTATGCAGTTACCCCAGCTATTCCTATTTTCACCTATGGAGCATATGCAATTTTAAAATTATTATTCTGTTTATTCAAAAATTAATATGGAAAAATATTTGCAGTCCTACAGTAATTTGAAAGGAAGCAAAGGAAGAGTCCGATCTAAGAAGCTGAGACACAGTGTATGGTGCTGCTCTTCGATGTTCTCAAGAATTTAATATCTCAAGTTTTGGGTGTTTTGAGGTTGCTCTAAAGGGAGTGCTTGAATTCCTGAGTGAAAAAACAATAATTACCATGCTTAATGTAATTAATACTTGTAACAGATTGTGTATGAAGTGAGCTGAGAAAGAATTCAAGTATGACATTGAAGACGAAGAGAATACAGGGAATTTAAGGAAGATAAATGTAGAACCGCTGCGTTGGAAGTATCCGGTTTACATAGGCAGTTCTTTGCCTGCCTGGCTATGATGCTTTAGTCAACAGCAATTTCAGACAACACACTGAGCTGAACCAGGGCAATATCTAATGCTGCATCTTTGAGAAAAATGCATGGAGAAACTATAACCGAGTCACAGTTGGGCTGATTTCATAATGAATACGACATGGGCTCAGAGGAGGAATCGCCATCACTGTGGATCTAATTTGCCATTTAGATTATAGGAAATGGTAAGAATTATGGAGACTGCAAATTAATCTTTAAAAGCTGGAACATGTTATCAAAAACTGAGAGATGAGAGGAATGGATACCAAACACGACTACAAAAATCTGTCAAGTGAGACTAGCCTTTGAGCCCAGTTATAAACTGTAAGTGTTCAACGGTTTTCCTGAGAGTTTTAATAAAACAGTTATTTTCGATTGACAGGTCTCAAAAATTCTGCCTCTGATTTTCCGACCTGCTAAATATCTAAGGTTATCATGGTTATAAAAATCTTGATGCACCCCAAAAGCTTTCGAGGCATACACTCAAACGAGATAGAAGTCCTTAACGATTTGCTGCTGTATCTGTAAACCTACATAAAAATCACATTATGCCTAATGATTTAGAAATAAATAACAATATATTAATGTAATGGATGTATCGCTGAGTGGATGCATTTCTGAATACTATGTGATATGCCAGAGTGTCAAACGGTCCAAGCTTTGTGCTATTACCATTACCTCACGAGGTAATTAGAAAAAGGGACAATGTTGATCTGGGAAATGTGTTGTGATCACTCCAACACATGTAATAAACAAAAAAGTGTTTTAATGTTCAATGTCTAGTGTTCTCTTCATAATCTACAGACAGGTTATTTCCACCCAAAATCATCTAAGATGCCGTTATTAACTTTTTCATGTTCAGTTTGTGCCAGGCTGGAACTGAATAATTCTGCTGAATGGTTTTTCCTGATTAACTCTGACAACAATTTGTTTTCCACAAAAATTTAGTTCTTCCTGATTGGATCTTTTTGATAAAAGAATTAAAAAGCATAGTGTTATACACAAGGCTTCAGCAAAATATCTCTACTGAGCATATCTTGGGATCCTGTGATTCTTATTAATATTACAAAAGTCTATTGTAAGGGAGAGAATAGAGAATACTACAAGTCATACAATTACTGGGATTTAAAAATATCATACCCACAAGTGCGTGTCATTTGCTTTACAAATGTGAGAACTGGTGTCAACTGAAGCCTTTAGAGATACGATACTATTAGCAGCTTCTGCACATGTGCTTGAAGGAGGGAAGATCAATGAAAGAATGCCTCAATAGCTGGATACAATTGATGTACTACTGATAGAACAGCAGAGCTGCAGAGGTATTTTGGTCATGTCTCAAGGAAGGAAGGCAACAATCTGCTAAAAAGTGTTTCTGCAGGATTGCGCTTCAGAGAACACAGTCCGCAGGTGGATGAAGAAAGCAGCATAACAAAAAGTTTTTACAAGTTTGTGAGACAGACTGGTAGCAAAGGCTTTTATTTAACAAAAAGAACTGGCTTTCTCACCATGCAGCCTGGGTCATAGGGGTTTGTAAATCAGATCTTTACACCTCACCAAATAATTCAGTAAGGACATAACCACATAGTAGAATCCATTTTCCACTCTCAAGTTAATCCTCACCAAGCAGAATACAGGTAACATGGGTGCCAGAAAGCCCCAGAGCATTCCCTCCAATGTCTGTCTGTTTCTCACTACTGTAGTTGACCTCTGCCTATTCATCAGCTTGAAAGACTGTCCTGTTGCTGACTTGAATAATAAATAATCAATAGGCCCTTTCTAATCTTGCTATCAATTCCTTATTCACAAGACTAAGTCAGATGGAGCTCAGAGGTATCCAGTGAAAGAGCAAGAGATGGCAAGAACAAACCAAAATACAAGAAATCCTATTTAAACATTAGAAAAAGCTTTTTTTTTCTTGGATGTGATTGAACACTGGAACATGTTGCCTAGAGAGACTGTGAATATTCCATTCTTGGAGATATTCAGCACCCACTTGGACGTTGCCCTAAACAACCTGTCCTATTTGACCCTGCTTTGAGCAGAAGGCTTGGGACTAGATGATCTCCAGATGTGCCTACCAACCTCAAGCATTCTGACATTTTGTGATTCTATAAAAAAGATACATGAGTTGACACCTTGTGACTCACCCTGCTCCAATGCCTTCGACTGCAAATTTAAGAGATACCCGTGACTATAAACCAACTGTACAAATACATGTTCCCTTAAATATTCCTCCTCAGGAAGTGGCAGTCAGCTTTCAACACACACTCCTCCCTCAGATACCAAAACAGGCCTTCCTCTCTGCCACCATAATTTGAAAGCGCTATGATCCTAGCTGTACGAGGTGCTGCAGGCTGACACAGCTCTGAAAGTCATTCTCCACAGGAGCTGGACATGTCGGCTACTGGGCCAGAGGGCGGCCTGAGCCAGGACACAGCAGTGACCCCTTTACCACGTGTGGCTTGACAAGAGATGAATCAGATATTCAGTGAGGATGAGATTCATGAAAGATCACTGTGGATGCTGCTGCGGAGAAAAACTTCAGTCTCCCTTGGTCATAAAATGGACAAGTTAGGACCTTTGAGAAGTAGTGCTGTTAAGGAAATGAAGCTAATGTAAAGATACAGTGAAGTATCTGCTAGACCTCATTTAAGACTGGAAGAACATAAGTTTTGATTTAGGAAAACAACAGAGAATATGCCAAGGTCAGTACTCTTTCCAGAAACATACAACGATGTGTTGAATTTTAGGTAACTACTCAGGTCTCGTTTAAGATCTTGCTAATTGTCTTCTCAGAAAAAGGCTCTAAATCAGCATTGCAGGCAGAGACAAAAAAGCACCAGTGGAGACAAGAAGTTCTACTAACAGAGATAGTCAAGACTTTCCAACGCTTTTGAAATTCAGAAGGGAAGAGGAAGAGGCAGGCTGTGTGTTATGTTATGGGGGGAGTGTTAGATTTGCCACAGTGGTCAAACAGGCCAGAGAAAACCCGACAGTTGCTACTCTTGCAAAGGATCTGGCACTGGACACGTTTTTAATTATTATTTTTACTTTCCTCCCCCCTTTTTAAGAAACTATTTTTAATCCCATCGCTCTTAGCTCAATATAATTCACAACTACTCCTTCTGTTCTAGGAGAACAGTAATTTTCCCAAGACCAGGCAGTGGAAAACTGTATTTATGAGCTAAAATGTATAATTTTTAGACTGTTAGAAAAGTTTCCCTAATTGGGTTATTTTTTCTGCAAATTGGTCTAAACATATCGGAATCTTTAGTATTCTTGTAGCATTACTCACGTGGCTTTAAAGAAAACAAAAATAAATAAAATGCTGGTGTAAGATAAACTTAAAATAATACTTAACATTTGATTTTTCACTGGGAAGCAGAAAGGTTGGATTATTCTACTAGGTTTGACTGATGTGTAAAAAAAGAAAAAAACACTATAAAAATGAAAGCAAAGGTTCAATCCTAAAAAAGTTTATGCACATGAATAATTGAAAGACTCTAGAGTAAAATTATTCATGCTTTGGACTTCATGCACAAGTGTCAGGATGCAAAAAAATCAAGTTATCATCTCATACTGAAATTTACAGTTTTATATTGTCTATTTAAGCTTCCTAAAATTCCTGCTGATTGCAATGAGGAGTTTGCAGGAGATGATGATCAGTACATGATCATGTCATTCAAATCCTGCCTGGTTTGGGTACAGAATACATTACACATTTGTGAGATTATTTTCCTCTTGTAAAGCCCCCCCTTGTATTTACAGACAATCAAACTCAGGATATTTATCATTTAGTTGCTAACAGATTGTATTTTTCTTAACTGTTACTTTAGAATTATCTCATCTGCTAATGCATTCCTAGAAATTGTACTTAGATTAAAAACATCTCTAAAGGAAATAGAATAAGATGTTTCAATAGATCCATATTTTTTTGTAATAGTCCCTACACAATGCAAGCAACAGATCAAACTGTTGAACACACGCAAGCGCCAGCTGGTGAAGGCCCTCAAATGTGTGAGCGATTCTTATGAAACAAAAAATATAGACATGAAAGCAACACAACTACTCCGTAGCCTTGACTAAAAATAGTTCTATTCTACCAGAAATTCTCAGGTGTTAAACATAATTCAACTCTTTTTCTCTTTCAGGTGGCTGAATTTTACACAAACTTTCTCTTCAACATAGGATGTAACATGAATTTGGAGACAACGGAGAATGGGGTTTTTTTTTTTAGTTTAAGCCACGAAATCTCAAACATTTTGCTGAGTTAAGATGATTCACTATGTAACCCTGCTTAAGCTCAGTATCTATTTCTGTGTTGCCTATTTTTATTTTAGTTGCGACTTAGACATTGCTCAAGCTTTTTTCTAAGGGTTTCCAACATATAAGCTACATTGCGGTACTTTGTAAATGGGGTTCTGTCTATTCGGCAGACAGATGGCGATTAAGCTTCAGTGACTTGTCTGTGGATATGAATTCTTAAAGACACTGATCTGCAAAATCAGAAGCCCAGTGACAGATTACATTAGTAGAATATTCCAGTGCAGTACTCTTGAAATTGGTGGAAGTTGTGTGCATGAGACTGAGGGGCTGATCTAGCACTCCTCCGGTTTACACAGGCCAACAATTTTCTCCTCTTTAATATTCCACTCTTTGAAAGAGTGGCAACGTGCCTGTCCACTAATCCGATTTCACCAACTTTTAAATGTCTGCAACCTCCACAAAGGTAGCTCTAGCAAAGCATTTTTAACATATTATAGAAATAATGACAAAGCGTACTTCTGGCACAGCTTCAGGAAGTGAGGAAACAAAGGAGGTTTTCCTGACCTGCCCCCAACCTGCTGGCTGATGAACCCTAATGGCAGAGAAAGGTATGCTATGAATGGCCCTCCACGGCTCGGTATGTGCGTTTCAATTCAATATTTTAAAGAGCAAAGCAAATTTCAGGGTTGAGCCAATTTGGAATGTAAATTCAGACTCCACACTTTCAAAATTATCATCCTTAAGGAGCCACTCTGGAGCACACTGTTTGTGTTTTCTCTTCTGAGCAGCAACCTTTGACACAAACAGCTTGTGGATCAATAAGCGACTTGTTTTGCCATCTCCGCGTGCATTGATTCACAAACCATTTGTCTCCTTGCAAACACAATAATAAAACAATTATCACTTAATAATGCACTGTTACATTATCAGTAGCCAATCCGAATGCTGAGGAACCAGAATCTTCTTGTCCCTGTATATCATCTGTATATTGTAGTTCATTCAGTTTCAGAATAAATCAATATATATTTATTTCCATGGCCTAGGTGTTTTGGAAATGCTTGTGTAATTTCCCCCTAAACAAACAAAAAACCATCCGAGAAAAACCAGGTTACTCCACATTTTAACAACTTGGAAATAAATGAAAGAAAGCAGATTTTAAATTAAAAGTTTGTATTGAGGAATTTAGCACACTATTACAACTGATATTCTAATTTTTAGACAGAAACATGCTCCTAGTCTAGAATATACTTTATTCTTCTGCATGCTGTAGAAACCTACAGGCGTACTGTCTTGATAGGAAAGGCACTCATTTGGTCATTTGTAGAACAGCTTGCCAGATATCACTGAAACATCTCCAAAAAGGACTTTTTGAGGTCATTAAATCAAACCTCCCATGGACATGGTGCATAAAGCTTACCTAGGAAGGTTCTGATAATTTTCTTTAAACAGAGTAGACCCTATATTAACAAATTAAAATCCACAAAGTACACACTTCCCAGTCTCTCCTCCTTTATCTAAAGATCTACTGGATCACCTCTGTTTTGTTTATCCATGGCTTTTGAAAGGCATTTAACGCTACCTCCCGAGTCCTTCAGAAAAGGACTGCGGTGTGCAGGCAGATAAATGGAAAAAGGTTATAAAGGGAAACTTCCTGACACAGAAAGGTCAATAAAGGTCAACAAGCAGGAGTTAGACTGACACCGTTGCAAAAGCTGTGCCTTTTTATACATACATGTAATGGATCATCCCCTGTAATTCTTAGGTTGTGCTGGAACCACAAATTACAGCTTCTTTTCTGATTGATACTTTAACAACTACACAAGCATTTGGACAAAAAAATTGTATCCTGGGAAGGCAGGTTAAGTCACCTTGCAAGTAAACACAGTACCTAAGGTACTGGAATAAATGTTCTTCCTCTGTACTTCTTTGATTATAACTTTAACCGTACTTTGCATCTTGTGTTTCAGAACTAATTCTTCATGTTATTGTGATGGTGAATTAGCATACGCTGGTGTTTATGAGGAAGTGACCTAATTCCAGTGACCAGAACCCCACCTGTTTTTGTCACTGCTCCCGTGCTTTTATAGCAATAGAGACCCTGAAAGCGGCAGGGTACGCTGCACAACCACGCTTCTGAAAGTAATTCCTTCCCGAGGCAAATAAAGCCCTCTCACAGCCTTGGTGTGACATAAACCCGCTACTGCTGCTTCCGTTCCGTGAAGCGCACTGCTGGCGAAGGTGGGATCTGTGTTTCCACCTCACACCACAGTAGCCTGCTGCCTCAGAAATCAAAGTTCAACTCCTCACAGAGAAAAACACGTGGTTAGAAGAACAAAGGCGCTGACTGAAGATTCAACCACACACACGTGAACTCTCATACAAAAACTGCATACACTTCTCAGTCTTCAAGACAACTACCTGCAAGGTTACCTCACCGCCAAGGTGACAGAGGAGCTTAGTTGATGCTAACAGAGTAATGAATTAGAATATTCCTAAAGAATAATGGTCCCTGGAGGATATATTAATGCTACAGCAAAACCACGTGAGATTTTGATGTCTCGCATGACCACATAGCATCCTGTTGTAATTACGACCTTTCTATTATGCCTAATGACATTTAAAGCCTACTTCTTTCATTAGACAGTTATTTCTGTAGTACTGGGAGGCAATCAGAGGCCCACAGTTCCAAGAACATGCAGGACGTTAGAGAACAGATAAACCGTGCTGGGTTCAGTGCTCACACGTGCTGCATTCCCCTAATAACACTGGTACAGATGTCTGCTCCATTTCTCTTCATGAGGTAACACACATCTGCAGTTTCTGCTAGTTCCACCTTGTGAAGGGGAGACCCACAGCACTGGCCTTCTTTTTGTTTCGGTTGGTTTTGGGTTTTCTGTTGTTTGTTTCAGGTTCCCCTCCCCCCCCCCCC
>VZZY01014291.1:0-106741 GCA_013400335.1 Eurystomus gularis | reverse complement strand
TTTTTTTTTTACTTCTGAGGGAGATTTCTTGGGAAAACAAATTTGCTCAAAGTTAGCGAGTTCCAGTTCTTAGAAGGCCGGGACACAGGAGTTCCTCACCCCTGAGCCAGAGCTTTCCATATATTCTGTAACGTTTACTTGGATTGCAGTCACTGTAATTTTTACAAGTTAATAAATACTACTCTTCTAAACTGTAGTATCTACCGATCATTGTATGCCCATTTAATTGCATAGGAAAGGCTGTGCTTGTAAAGCCTTAATTAATAGTGCACAATAATGAAATCTGGCCATTCCAAACCCCACTCTTACGGGAGGTTCTCCACATTCCCAAGATATTTTGAGGACTGCACAGGGTACCAGTGAGCTGAAGCAGGGGAATTTGCAGAGTTCTACATGATGTAGATCCTCTGCTCACTTACAAAAAGAAATCAAGCCCTACGTATAAAACCTGTCTTGAAATGAACAGTCATGGAACTGTTTGATAACCATATACTTCTAAGCCCATGGTTGACACATTAGATGTGGATCATCAACACTTAGATTCAAAGGATGACATTAAATTCAGACTTTAAAATACCATGCAAAAATGTGTTTGTACAGCAGCTGACCAGCAAATGATATGAGTTACAGAACCACAACAGCAGCAGCTCCGACGCAACAGGGCAACATTATGTCTGTAATACTGTATTTTTATCTTTTTGGACAACTGGATGATTACTATTTTGTTTGGCAGTATGGTAGACTTTTATGAGTCTTTAACAAAATAACCTCTCTAAGTACATCGCAATGAGCGTTACATTCAGCTGGCCTGGAAAGGATGGCATCTGCTTCTGCTTTGTTTTTTGGCTTGCAGGGTTTCTGCCACTCTCCACGTCAAACATTGCATTCTTTCCTTACATTTCGTTTTTACCAACGCCAGCACCAAAACAATTAAAATATCTTTTAAGGTATTACAGGGTGAGATGGTAAGAGGACAGCTTTTTTCTTTAGAGCAGTTCTGCAGACCCAGTTCAAAGTACTATGCATACTTAGGCAGTTTCAAGTGTTTAGGAATCTAATGTATCTTGCCGCATATGTCATCTTTATTTTCTTGGTTCAACCATGGAATAAACCTCCTGTCTTCCCCAAAGACATTTCTGAAAAAGAAACTTTACAGATAACTGTAGAGATCTCTATAGGAACTGTATAAAACCTCCGTATGTCAATAAGAGAAAGTCATTCGTCAAGATGATGGTTTCTAAAGTAGAAAAAGATTCTATGTTGCTGTTTGAGTTGACCATGCTGGCAAGACAAGGAGCTAGCCTGAGCCTGGCCTAGATGAAAATTAGATGTGCCATAGAACAGCATGCCACATTAATGACAGTGTTTATCAATATTATTTGTAAGGAGATGATGAACTTGCCTGAATTTCCGCCGTGTCTGAGATTTCACAGATTTAGGATTTTTTTTTTCTCCCCTTCCTCTCTTTCTTGAGGAAAAAGCTTACTGGCAAATCTGCATACCTTTAAAAGGGGGAGGGAGGGCTTTTTATGCCTCCCTCTCTCTCATGCGATCAAACCTAATTTCCTTCTCAATTTGCTGAGCCACTATCTCCAGTAATTGCAATTGGAGTGTCAAAACTGTTGGCATCTTGAAATAATGGAATACTACCCAGTATCAATCTCATTTCACATTTCTGACAGAAAGCATGATTTCCCTTTGTCTGTCCCATTTGCGGTAACAAACTACATGATTTCCATTTTCACTAATAATTTCAACACAAGCAGTTGGCTGACCAACATTTCAGATCTATTTCTTTATTCTTGCATTGATAAAAATGTTCTTTTGTATCTGAAAAAATACTGAAGCTCTCCAACACTTTCACGTTAAAGCAAAAGACCAGAAATATGACTTCATATATCTATTTTGGAGATATTTCCCTATTACCCACATGCCAAAAATTTTTGGCCTTTCCCATTTAAACGTCACTGTTTCAAACAGGAGGGCTTCACATTTCAAATGAATAGAAAACGTTAGATCATATCAATCAACATAACATTTGGAAAGAATATTCTTTAAAGTGTTTATCCAACAAGAAGACTCCAGAGAAAGGCTACAGCTATAAAATTTAAAGCCACCGTTAACTCTTTTCAGTGGAGTCTTTTTCCCTTGGTTCCCCTCCCTTCCTGCCCTGGGACTACATTGGGGCCCAGCTCTGGGCTTGATCAAGTTCATCAGCGTCTTGTACTGGGGATCCAAAACTGGACTATTACAAATCTGAGTTAAAAGTGCCAAATAAAGGGAAATGTTTGCATCTCATGGTGTACTTCCTTCTAACTATATAATCTAGCCTGCTTCTGTCTACCAGACACTATCTCCTTTTCTTTAGCAGAAATCCTTATATAAAGTTTTGCCTTCAGAACAATCAATGTATTTCAAGTAGGTCAATACTGCTACCCCTCCCAGTTCCACCAAAGGGAAAAAAATCAATAAAAATTAGAAAATCTCATGCTTTTTTTAGACACGTTTTCCGCCTTGTGCGTAAGTGTGGGGCGAGTTTGTCTGAAGTGCAGGCACTAGCACTATTTTACGCTCCCATGCTCATCAACTCCTTGCAGCTGATTTTTTTCCATTTAGTTATGTGTTTGTCTTTGACTACAACAGGTAGACTGTAATGTAAAGAAGCAGATGACCAATGATCTGCAATCAGGTATTCATATTTGATGGCTATTTCTATTTTGACTGAGCAAATTTTGGTTTTCATATATGAATATATCTTAAAACAGATAACCACATTGTCTATAACTCGGGGAAAAAATAAAGCTTGAACGACCTGTGAGATTCTTTTTGTTAGCATTAAGAGTGTTTCCTCCTGAAAGGAGCCTGTTTGTACTATATCATGCTATTCCTCTTTGTTGCAATAACTGTCATAACATTCTTCTAAAACTGTCTTTTGGAAGATTTACAGACAACCATCCCCCAACTCCTTACTGAGCTAAAAGTGCCTGCATGATTAAACCCACCTAATAACGCTGCTACTATGACTTAGGTGACCCTGCCTGCTCTGCTCAGAAATGTCACGGCTGCTGTAGCATGCTGCACAGAGGAGCTGAGAAAAATTCAGACCCTGCTGCACTCTTTGAATAGTCATACAGCAGCTTATACACAAGAGTTCAACCTGATAGACCTTTCAAGTGGAAAATGCTCACTAGTGTTGAAAGAAGTTGTTTGCATCCCCACATCAGAAAATACAGCAAGTAGAGAATACCCCACTCCTTTCAATTTTAATGACTGAATAAATCTAACATGAATGTTTTGGCACCAGTTTCCTTCCTTCTCTGAGCTCAAAACACTGCTAAACAGTGATTGCCAAGCAATATTTTTCATTATCTCCAATAAACAAAATTATCATTCTCCAAATGCCAAGCTATAGAGAATTTCAGGAGACTTGCATATACCCACAGTTTTGTTTCTTACTTGGCAAGCAAATCTCCACCGTGTAAGATCCATTACCTCTACCAAACACAGCTGGAACACTATCTTCTCTTTTTCATACCATATTGGTTGAACCCCCAGACAACACAGAACAGCATCTCTAGAGAAAAATGCTGCACAACACTTAGGCATATTAAGCTGTCCCTAAAAAGCCACTGTAGTAGTTCAGGGTCTTCCTCAGAAAAGGAAGCTTTTTCAGCCTCTCCTTATGTGTTGTGTGCCACAGGCCCCTGAGCATCTTGGTAGCCCTTAGCTGGACTTGCTCCAGCATGTCAATGCTTGTGCAGTACCCTGAACTGCACACAAGCCTTCAGATGTACTCTCCTGAGTGCCTGCCAGAAGAGAAGGATCACTTTCCTTGACCTGCTGCCTGCCCTCTTGCTAACACAACCTAGCACATTGTTGGCAGTACTGATGGCTTGGTTTCTGGTCCGGTAAGAAGCAGAATGGTAACGCATTTCAAACTCCTCCCTCAGCGCACTACGGATTTTGGCACAAGCTTAGCTTGATCGGAGCTTCCCCAAGTCTCAAGTTTAAGAAGACAAATTTTGAGGGTGAGCCTGCAGACCTGTCAATGCTTTAGTGTTCCCCAGGTCAGAGAGTCTTGCATTAAGAAGTATAACTGCAGTACACCTCTGATGCACTTTTTTCTCCCTCTTATGTACACACACATGCCAAGCAGCAAGACGAAATTATAGTGGAGACACTAGAACCAAACACTGAAGATCTGCATATCTTCTCACCTCTAAGTCTCATCTTTACCACAGACACAATGACCTCAGGGAAAATATTCTATTTCTCTGTGCTCAGTTCTCCATCTGTGGAACTAATATAACACTATCTCCTTCTCTCCCAATTTTTTTTGCATGTATTTCAATTACGAAATCCACTGTCTTGAAATTATTTCTATTCTGTGATGTTACAAGTCATACTGGAATACAACAATTACTCAAAGCAAACAATGCCTCACGCTGCCAGTGATCTTACAAAGTTTTAGCTAGAGACGACATTGTGCTGGCTACTGCTTTGATTAGGCAGCACACTTATGATCCTTCTGAGGAACCTTTGCTGACTCACGTCCATTTTCCCCCTACGCACTTGCTGCCATGAACGCCATTTAGATGGAATGTTCTTTCTCAGAAAGCACAGATTCATCTACAGTTCTACCTGGCAAATTTCAGGGGGCAAAATGAAACTGTTTAACGTTGAAGTCCCTCTTGCGCAGTAAGTTTTTACTCTTAATTCATAGGAATAAGATACAATTAGGAAAACAAGTCTCCCTGCGTACCACCTCCTGTCCTGCTACAAAACAGCTAGAGATTTGAAATACATTTTATGTGATTTTGTTTTTCTTAACATATATTTGCAAATGTGTCTTTTGCATGGACACAATTTTCATTTTGACGACTAATTCTGTAACGAATCTTGAAAAATGCCTTCTTAAATATATGCACCTTTTTACGTGGAGAAAGGGAGAACATTGCTAAAAGTGTATGAAAATCAAACGTCTAAACCAGATGTTCAACAATAATATTAGATTAAAACTTTGGTCATATTTCACACAGTCACCCCAAATCATAGCCTTGTAAATACATTATGGCATAAGACCGGCCTACCTGCTACATCATTTGTGCTTTTGCACCAACGTTGAAAGTACTTCATCATCAAACTGAAGATGAGTTTGTCAGCCCCGGTTTAAACTTCTGTGTCATCTGGACAGTTCACCGAATCTTTGTCTTTCTGTTTCCTCACCTAAAAGAAACACAAAAAGGACTTCTTCAGCAAAAGTAGTTAAACAAGACAATGCAACAGCTGCGCAAAACCAGCAAGTGAAGGTGCTGATTATCCTATTCATTATGGGGAAATAATTACAAAAGAGTTTATCTAACAATGTACACAGCTAGCTTTCAAAACAGTGGATAGCATCTTAGCAGTTCTGATACTACACAAAACAAGATCTGTATCTCTTAAAATTAAAATTATAATTTGCTCTTTTCTTTTTTGTACCTAGAAAATTTTGCCCCTACTACAGAGGAAGATTACTGAACAAGCACAGGTATTTCACAACAGAATTATTCTTAGGAGCATGAGAGATTCATCAATATATTGTCTTGCAGTTTCAAACTCACTCAAAGTGATGGCTTTGAGGAGAGAGAACAATCCTACAGAATGAGGGAAAAACATTCTATTGAGCTTCTGGAGTAAATGCTTAATGTCCAGTGGTGTATCAAGTGCATCTGCTGCTGCTGGAGTCTCCTAACTTCATTGTTTCAACACAACACCCTATGCTAGTGTTGTGCTTGTTCAGTCATCATCATTTTATGCTGCCATCAGCTGCCTGACCACACAGGCCAACACTGAACATCCCCTCACAAGTCTTCTTGCAGACACTCCTACCATAAGTTCCTGTGGGCCCAGCTCCTTTGCTGCCCACTGTGGTGCCAGCATCGCCTGCTGGACACAACAGACAGAGATGGCTCCTCAGCGGCCCTTCACATGGAAGGACACCACAGAGAACTCAGCAAGATGCAACCAGCCCCAACAGAAGCCACACCCAACAGGGAGCTCCTCCAACTGATCAGCTCCTGGTTAAAGTAGCCCTGGCCTCACCCACCACCCCAACCACGACCACCTGGGTGAGGGCTGAGACACAGAGACACAGGTGGGCCAGGTTCTGCCTCTGGAACATGAAGCCAATAGGAAAACCAAAACATTCTGCTAAGTTGTGACTCATTCACACAGGTCAGCTCCAACTTGGGGCCCGCAACTCAGGCCCCAGAACTTCAGCCAAACATAAAATTTTAGTATGTCTGTAACAAATAAAATTCCTGTTAATTATACATGCAAACATGCGACTATGAAACCCTAACTTTATGACCAAGTGAAAATGAACACAAAAATACATTTCAAGGATCTTTGTGTACTACTGGTCAAAAAGGATTCTCTACCTGCTTACCAGGTGCTGCATAGAGAAGCCAATGGACTTAGAGCTAACACACCTAATGAGCCAATTATGCCTTCAGAGGGCCTTTGTCTTTAAATCTCATTGAGTGAATGGTGGGGACACATTTTCTACTGTAACAGAGTGAAATGTTCTCCTCTTCTTTCCCTTCTTTCTTGCATGACAGCACCATCTGTTTATAAATACATCACTGGAATGACAGTGCTCTGATGATGTACTAATATAATACATCATCAAAGTGCCATCAGTGATGATCTAATGATGTATTAGAAAGCTGTTTATCAAAACCCTGTTGCTTTGATGATGTATAGGTGCAATATATCACTGGAATGTCTTGCACCGGTGGCACTGTACTGATATAGACCTTGTGGGGAAAAATGGGTCCTGTTAGGACTCAGCAAGAGAATGAAATGCAGACAGATAAAAAAAGGACAATGAAGGAAATAAACTGTCAAACGTGTAAATGAATTATATTAAGAAGAAGGTTCAAAAGAGAGGAGAAAGGGGTTTCAGAAAACTGAGTTTCTAATGAAACTGGATTCACCAGCTGAAGAGACAGAAATTTGATCACATAAGTGAAACAGAATGAAAAAAAAAACCACAAAAAACCCACCCACTTTGTGTATAATAACTGTTTCACAAATTCCCCATTCTCTTCTACCCTTTCCTCTAATTCATTTCTGCAAGTAGGCTCAGAAAACAAATGAGTGGTTTCAGGCTATAAAGTAGAATAACAGTAATCTACCAAGAAACCCCCTCATGCCCCACAGAGCGAGTTTTAGGGCACTTAGTTTAAAAGATTGTGCATAGTAGTTTTGGTTTTGGTTGTCTGTAGTTTAGTTCTTTCCCCCAGCTGGTGCTGCACTTTGAACTGCTATGCATTACATTGTTCGTGTGACCCAGGGGTACTACCCCGGACCTTTGCGTGCAGCAAAGACAAGCTGAGATCACGAACTGTACTGAGGCTGTTTGGGATGGAGTTTGTTTGCTCTGTAGTGCTGCATCTTGCATTTGTGACCAAAGCAGCGTTGATAACACACCAGCCAAGGAAACAGAGGAAGTTGAAGGCAGTACCNTCTGGCCGTTTTCTCCCGACAGCTAACCACCATTCCCTCCATTTTATTGCTGAGAATGACATCAAATGGTGTGGAATATCTCTTTGGTCAGTTCAAGTCAGCTGTCCTAGCTGTGTCCCCCGCCAGCTTCTTGTCCACACCAGTCCTACCAGTACGGCAGAGTGAGAAACAGAGAAGGCCGTGACGCTGTGTAAGCACTCCTCAGCAACAGATAAAATGCTGGTGTGTTTTGGTCGCAAATCAGAAACAGCAGCACCATAAAGGCTGCTGTGAAGAAAATTAACTCCATCCCAACCAGACCCAGTACATATATGTTTCTGTGATACCAGTCAGCATGGAGGAGGTGCTGGGGCATCAAACGCTCTATTAACAGTGTATGGAAAAATCAGAGTCAATACAATAATCTTCCCTAAAGGCCACAGACTATCCCAGCTTTTTATGTGGGTGATCTCCAAAGCATACAACTTCAAGATTTCTAAAGCGCATTGCTATTCTTGACTTTTTATTTGAAATGCCAGGAAAGAGCTTGTGGGTAACGCAGTGTGTCTGCCAAACAGGTATGGCACAAGCACTGGCAGAACTGGGTTTCCTCACTTTCAACACTGTGCCTCAACCCTGACATTAAAGGATTTTTCAAAGGACACTGTGGTAAGCTACCAATCAGTAGAATTAAAATGATAAAGCAATATTTGTCACTGCAAGCATTAATGGAACTGAGTAAAAATATGGACACATAAATAATACTTTTCACTAGGAAAAAAGTACATCTTCAGAAGACTAGATAATCCCATGCCAAAGACATTGATTAGGATTCAGCCGATCTACAGCTCCCAGCTCTGGCACAAATTCCCACTATAATGTCTCTGCCTTCCCTCTGTAATCACCCTTTTCCTCCCATTCCTCTGTGTCCATTTTGCTTTCAAGACAGGGACTGTGCTAGTAAGACTTTACGTGGCTCTTTGCGTAGCAGGTCCCCAGTTTCCACCATATAACGATGCTGGATATAAATGGATTGTCACGTAATAAGCAATCACAGAAAACCTGGTTTTATCAATCAATGCAAATCATTTTTACCACCCCAGTCCCTCCAATAAGTGAATGGATTCTGCTTGATTTTTGAACAGGCTTCCTTAAAAAGACAACCTAAACCAGAAAGAGCTCTTTAACGCTGTCTGAGAAAAGAGGAAGACTGAAGCATGAAGCGTCTAACAGCCCTTACAGTTCAGAAGTTCCCACACCTTTGCACTTAAACAGTTTAAGATTTCTTGTGTTTGTTTTATTTTTTTTTATAAAGGACATTTTTCTTTCAGATAGGCAGAAGGCAGCTGAGTTTGTTTTGCTGGCACAAAGTGGGCCTCATAAATTTTCAACAGCCATCATGGTAACAAGCTCATTTTATTTCTTTTGACCTCATTGTTATTCATTTCAGAGGCTCTTTACAGACTCACAAAGCATTTTTCAAACAGTGGGGGAAAAAAAAGGCTATAAGCAACCTCCAATGGAAAAACGAGCAAGAAATGGTAAGTCAGCAGCTACTTTTGACAAATCCAGGCCATGTCACATCAGTGACAAGACCCCGTGGTACAAGAGACACTGCTCCACAAAACAGCCACAGGCCATTTCTGTGCTGGGGGGCTGCAAAGCTGAACCAATTGTATATACAGAAATCTCACAGCAGGTTATATTTTCAGTATGTTCCTAGGAAAAGAATATCTATTTTAAAAATTAAGACACCAATCTAAATTTTGAAAATGATTAACTACCTACCTTATTATCTCTGCTTTTCACAACTCCTGATCAGGGGGTTACCAAACTTCTCAGCCTTTGAGCAACACGCCGAGGTACGCAGCTGTCAGAGATCAGTTCAGTAAGTATATCAACTCAGAACAACCAACATTTTTTTCATGTTAAACAAAAGCAAAGAGCTGCAACAGAGCCTGTCATTTTCTGTTCACGAACTGTCTTGCAAAAGAGCCTTTCCTAACTTTGTCACTCAAAATTACCTGTTCTTTCTTTCAGCAAATTATTCTCTCTCCATAGAGTGCCTAGTTACAAAGTGCAAGTAAATTACACAATCCGTTCTGCAATTTATTTGAATAGAATATATCATTTAGCATGTGCATATTTGAAGTTCTTTGCATGACAGCAAAGTACATAGACCAGGAAAAGAAAGAAAAAAAAAGGCATATCTTATGTATCCAACATACATTTTTCGACTGAGTACACAATGCTAACTTACAGGTCACTCTGTATCAGTAAAGAGTTATTGTTTCAGGCTCAAGTTTCCCGGAGTGACTGCTTTTAGGCAGTTAGGAGAGCCTGACTTTCAGAGGCAAAGTCAGTTACCTTTCACAACTTAGGACCTGAGGATTCAGACATCAAAACTAGAATGCTGAATATGACAACTCAGGCCTTGCCACTCAGAGAATGTGAACACGAAGTGACCTTGAACTTCCCTGGTAAGTTTGAAGTTTATCAGGTAGTTGCTATTTCAGATGTAAAACTCTACCATTGTACAGCCTGTCGTATTGTACTGACTAACCCAGCTGCAATACCAGAAGTTATTTGGAGAGGCCAGTACTACTGGGGTTTGATGGCAGAAAGAAGTTTCAGGTTTTATGCCTATCAAAAATTTTCCAAAGACAGACAGCAGCATTTGTCTCTGTTTTACTTAAAGGTGGCAGTTGCAGACTTCGGGGTCATCACAATTCATACGAATACTCTCACTTCTGTGGCTACTCATCCTAAAAAAGTCTTTAAATATCATAGAGGCTAGAACCGTAGAGAACTGTTGTGCCTTTTTTCTAAAAGAAGAAAAAGAATAATTACCTGGACAGAATGATTTGTGTGTGATCTGGTGGAGGCCACTGAGCAGCTCTGAGCCACAGTGGAAGACTGAGAACTCAGCCGGGTGCAGTCAGTCTTGTTAGGACTCGGGTTTCTCACAACAATTTTCATGTAAGGGCACTACCAAGGTGAAGAGAACGATCACTTTTCACAGAGGAAGTAGGTGTTTCTTGATTTAACTTCTTGGTTATTTGATGGGATGTTTGATTTAAGAGATGTTTTGAAGACAGATTCCAGCAAGACACAGATTTGAAGGTTGGAGGAGAACTATTGCAGAGTTACGGCAACTTGCCTGGAGAAAACAGCAGCTGCCCAAAGAACCGGCATACAGCTTTTCCTGCGAGTGTCACCTACTCTATCAGGATCTGGTACGTTACCTTCCAAGTGCTGAAACGGAGGTAAAGTGTTAGCACAATGGTAAGTACTTGAAGAAATGGGTAGATAGCCAGTTACTAGACCTAGGCCTTATTAAGACTTTTTTCTACCATGCTACTTTGTAACAAGGAATTCTGAACGCTGTGCAGCCCAAAGGTTTCAACATGTTGACTACGATCAAAATTGTCTGAAGTTTCCATTTTAGCGATCCCTCTGAATAGCCACAACATTAGCAAGGCCTCAGATACTTCTAGAAATCAGAGCAATGCCTCTATACCCTTAAACCCATGAAGAATTCACTATTATAGCAACTAGTTTAGAGGGAGGCCCTAAGACGGGGCTGTTGTGAAGAGACAGTATGAGAACAAGTGCTGGCAGGAAGATGACCAGCCACTGCACTCCTGAAGCCAGGGGCCAAACTAATAGTGCTGCACAAGTGATTTCTGCAACTGCAGCAACACACTGATTGTCTAATTACATGTAAAGATCTGCATGATAGTGTAAAATTTAAATTCTGATTGTTCTGCAGTAGCCAGAATCCTTGGAAAAGCTGGAACTGTTATATGGCAAAAGAGAAGAGGAATGCCAGTGCCACTCCTAAACAAAATAATGAGAGAACCGATGCTCCAGCGGTTTGAGCTACCTGACCATTAAACTAAACCATGCTTAGAGCGCCTAACTTTTTGTTGTTGATTTCCAAGAGACCAGAATTTAAAGAAGGAATGAGGCTTTAGTTAAATAAAAAGAAAATAGCTGAGCTGAAGGCGACACTTGTAGAACAGTTTTGCAAGCCTTTTTCCTTTCAGAAAAATCCAGAGGCGTACGACAACTTCACATACAACCAAATCAATGATTTACCACCTCATTTCATTTTTAATTTAATGGTTCTGTTCATTCATAAAATAGAAATACTACAAGGTGAAACATGGACTGAAATTTAAACACCTCATTAGAGTTACATATTATTTTGTCTATCAAATATATTGCTTTGTCAATGAAACATGGTGGTTTATGTGAGATCTCTACCAGGCTGTTGCTTTACAGTTATTTGTTTGGGTTTGATTGTACTGTGCAGTTCCCTGATCTACATGTATATAATTTGGTTTATGTGTAGCACACTCAATGATATTATAATGATTTGTAAGGTATTTGCATTGATTTCACTTTACAAAAAAAGTCAAAATGAAATTAATCATAACAAAAAGAGACCAAATGCAATCTTGAGAGTTTTCTCCATAGAAAAACTTATTGAAAGGAGATATAATCCAGAAAAACACTTCAGTTTTCACATTTTAGTTTTGCTTGAAAAAATTTGATTGCTGAAAATATTTGATCAATACTTGCCACTTCTGATTTGTCATTTCTCAATAGCTGCAGATAAAATTCATTGTAACACGGAACTGAAAACTACCAAGATAATTAGGTGGATGCATCTAATCCATAAATGTACTATAAAGAAAATGAATTATTGGGTTTCTAACCTTTTGAAGATAGAAATTGCGTTATTAAAGCAAATCTGAATCTAATGAATGCAGAAAACCGATTGACTTCTATCAAATTAGTCTTCTTATGTTCAACCTACTTTATCTTCAAAACTTTCCAGCAAATTCCCATTTAACCCAAATGCCTGCCTGAATTTGAAAGATCTTGCCAACTCGGAATTTTAAATACAGGAAAAAACCCCTGATGAAATGTGTCATTAAGCTTCTATTAAATAATAAACAAGCTTTCTAGTAACTCTGCTAAATAATCATCTGGTTTACATCGCTCTGTGAACTGGCAAAATTATTAAAGTGGTGGGGTAGATGCAAGCACAGCAGACAGAGCAGAAAGTCAGAAAGGATTAGATCATCGCACCTCAGCAAAATCTCTTCTTACAGAAAAAGAAAAATGGTAAAAATCAACACCAACCATTCAGGTTTTGCCCTTCTGCTTAACCAAGAAAAGTTCAGCAATTCACTGAGGCTTCAAGGCAGCTCTGCTAAATTACCCCCATTGTCTGTCTAGGCATTTTTTTTCCTCAGGTAATGCAAACTATTGTCGTACAGTTTATTGTTCTTTTAATGTGCATTTGCAAAGGGTGCGGAGGAACAAACTTGCCTCCATGTTAACACATAAGCTGGGAGAGACTACAACGCCAACAAGGTAAGGTGAAGGGCTTTTGCTACCAAGAGATGGCAGACTAAATTTTAGTGAGAATAATATTGGTCAGTGTCCCAGCATTTCCTACTCCCAACAAAATTAAAATCCATTAAAATAAGGGAACAGAAAACAGAAGCAGGCTATTTTTCCAGGATTTATGTTGCTATGATGCAAGTCCAAAACTAAGGCAAATGAATCAATTGAAATAGCTGGTTGTAAATCCACAAAAGTTTAAAGTCATGCCAGAGGATAAGTCAGAAGGCCTGTTTTCCATTGTTTCCCTCCTCCCCTCAGTTCCTGTGCTGTCTGGCTGCTCTCTCAATACTCTCCAAGACCCTCTCTCAAGAATCATAGAATCATAGAATGTGAGGGGTTGAAAGGGACCTCTGGAGATCATCAAGTCCAACCCCCCTGCCAAGCAGGACCATAGAATCTAGGGCAGGTTACACAGGAACGCATCCAGACGGGTCTTGAAAGTCTCCAGAGAAGGAGACTCCACAACCTCTCTGGGGAATCCGTTCCAGGGCTCTGGAACCCTTCCAGGAAAGAAGTTCCTCCTCATGTTGAGGTGGAACTTCCTCTGCTCTGGCTTGCATCCATTGCCCCTTGTCCTATCACAGGGCACAAGTGAAAAGAGGTTGTCCCTTTCTTCATGACACCCAGCCCTCATCTATTTATACACATTAATTAGATCCCCTCTCAGTCTTCTCTTCTCCAGACTGAACAGCCCCAGGTCTCTCAACCTTTTCTCATAAGGCAGGTGTTCCAGTCGCTTAATCATCGTCATAGCCCTCTGCTGGACTCTCTCCAGTAGATCTCTGTCCCTCCTGAACTGGGGAGCCCAGAACTGAACACAGTACCCCAGGGTGAGGTCTCACCAGGGCAGAGTAGAGGGGGCAGTGGCATCTCAGACCAGAGAGCTGTCTCTCCTATCCCAAGCTTATAAATGAGAGTCAGCATCAGGGATAGGAGCTGCATTCCTTTGTCACTGTTCCTCCCCCGTCCTCCACCTTTATGATTGCCCAGCCCTTATGGAAAAGGGTTCAGGAATAGCAAGAGCTTGAGCCCACACCATCAGCAAAAAGAGACAGTCAATATATCATATCATGCCACCTAGAACACAGCCCCACCATCTCCATAAAGATACATATAACTGGACTAGAAAGAAGCGATATTGTCAAAAGTAATGCATGGACTATATTTCCAAAGCTCAATTTTCCCTTTTTTTTTTTTAATGGAGATTTGCCACATTTTCAGCAGCTTTCTCTAGTCACCAGGAAACTGAAACATCAGTCACTGAAACCCCCCAAAATGTTTAGCTACTTAGGATTGAGCAATAGCAAGGTCATGTTAAATTTATTTTGCTAGGAGCATTTATTCTACTGAAAAATAATACGACAACACTATAGTTGCAACCATAATAAAACCAATAATAACACTGACAAGTTCCTCCTGCTTCACTTTTCATAAATTGGAATCTGCGTTAGCCTATCAGAATAAGATTACATTCTAATTTGAGACTTATCATTAAAGCGATACGATTAACTACTAAATCAACAAATGAGAGATTATCAACTTCTTTTAATACAAAGCCCAATGTAAACCAATACTACTGCCCTACGCTATGGAACACCACTTTTTGGTACATAAAAATCAACATAAATCTAAAGTTTCCAAGTGCTCTACAAATTAATCCATATATTTATGTAGAATGAGTAATTTTGACTGAAAATATACTTAACAGGAACCAATACAGCTCTTTGACATAACAGTATATTACACCTGTAAATTGATGTGCCTTCTATACCGTGTAATTTAATAACATCAAACAATGATATTTTTATGCAAACTCATATTTTACCCTTAATATGCTAAATTACAAACAAACATTGATCTTTCCAGAAAAACACTGGGTATTTACATGGATAGCACTAAACACGTGTTCGAAATCTGCTTTACAGAAAAAGAAATTCATCCCTGCACACAGCAGGTACACGATTCCCAGTCAACTTTGGTATCCTACTGCGGCCCTACCCATTAATTTGGGGATTCAGATGTCCTTTGGGTCAGCCATCTGCTGAACTCCTTGCTAATTGACTTTCCATACTGCTGGAAATGTTACTGCTTGAAACAATGTTGTAGCTGAAGTCACCGCACAAAGCAAAACCAAAACAAAATAATGTTCATTTCCCACAGATAAAAAAAATTAAGCCTTGAAGTGTCTCAAAATCCTGATGTATCAGTACACTAAGTTAGTAGTGTAACAAATAAAACAGGTACAAGAACTACAGAATTGTGATAAACTCTCAAGGGTTAAGAACACATTCATTAGCAGCGAACGTCTTTCCTATTCCTGCTTCATCTCCATCCACTGACGTATAACTTTGCAAGTACACAGTAAACCAATTAAAAGTGAAACAACAGCGGGCGTGGCTGGCGATCTACAGTCTATGTAGTTCACAACACATTTTTCCCAGAAATATTAACCTTAACAACTTCAACTCCTGCAGGAGCTAGTGGGATCCAATGGGATCTAGCCTCAGTTAGGCACCCTCCTGATATCTCTGGATGATTTGGTACTAAACTTTAATGCAAGACATACTTTCAGGTAGAAATGAGTGTCCTCTTGTCTGTGGCCATTGTTTTACAAGCCTACAAGCCAAATACATCCTCTGTTACAGTTACCATGTCCTCAACCCAATGAGCTACCCGTGCCACAAGAAGCTTTCAAAGACAGTCTGTTTGTCTTTTACCAAAGAAAAAGCTGCTATAATGACAGTTCAGTAAGTTATCATGCTTAGTTCAAGAGTCCACTGTTACACACTTCAAGCAAGATATAACGTGACTCAGAATGTCCACCAGACTGTAATTCAAGAATTGATACTTTTAAATGCATAGAAAAACAAGGCTGAAATATTTTTTGTTCTGCTGAAATGTCTTTATATTAACAACATATCCCAATATTTCTTCACATGTCTACATTTTCCCTTATTAAAATTAACAAAGTATTAGCAAAATGCTTACATTACTTCTCTACTGATAAATACGTTTTGATTCATTAATAGAATCATCAAAAACATGTGATACTTTGACAACACTCAAAGTAGATTCCAAGGAAAGTAATTGTAAACATCAAATTTTGCATGGGAGCTGAATTCACCCCTTCAACATCTCAATGAGCTTTTATTAGTTTTGTGCTTTCACCAAACCAGCCACTACATCAGTTTTCATGAGCTTCACGGCAACAACACCACTATTAAAAAATGGCTATGTTTAAAAAACCCACCAAACAAAACTAACTTGAAATTTCAAGGACTCCACATCACTATTCTTTCAGACAAACTGCAGAACACCAGGGAGGGTTGGCCGAGTGAAAAGTGCCGGGGCACGGCAAGCTCAGGAGCTTTTTACCCACGTGTGTGGTTTTGGCCCAAAAAGAGCATGCTCCAGTCTTACCTAGAGCATCCTACCACCATCCGCACAGGCCGAACCCGCAGCTCGAGCTAACAAACGGCTTTGGCAGTTCTGTCTGTAGCTGAACGCATCCAAAGGGGCAAACACACAGCACTGTGCTCACCAGTTTCAATTTCCCAGCTGAGGTGATCAGACGGTTGTTTTTACACTCAACTGTAAGGGGAGGGGAGTTTCACAGCAGTCTGGAGCAAACCTCAGACGTTGTGCTTCTACACCTGTAGCAAGATGCCATTAGTGACCACGGGCAAGGAGCCATTTGATGCCTGTCTGCCATACTTGGTTTTGGTATGTGTAAATGCTGATCAGAGACAAAGAAACATGCAGAGATACTATTAAATGACTCGAATTTTCAACATTAATATGGGACACCTCTTCCTTCTGTCAGTTTGGGATTATCCTTAATGTTTTCCAAACTAGTTCTTAGACTTACATCCTTTCAGTCTTGATTTATGGTTCCAAAATTGCTAACCTAAGTAATGAAGCAGTGCAGTAATAATAAAGAAGTTATTCTTGCCAGAGCAAACATCTAAGTCTAATTGTTGATATTAGCTTTCAGTGACATCAATATGAAATTCTGATTTCTAGCAGCAATCTAGCGTGTGAGTGTGAGTGGTGGGGACAATTTATCATGGAAGAAGGAAAAATGGTACACCCTGTCACATCATGTATCACAGAAGTATCAAAATTGCTATGGAAACTGTGCACTTTTTATAGAGTAGGCACATAAAATTCACATAATATGTCAGAGAATGTTATTACTGTCTTGAGGCTGCAATAAGATTTACACTCTTATTAGTGAAAAGATTTGACAGATTTTGTTTATAATGAATACTTGTAGCCAATGAGTTAGAGTCAAAGTCACCCTATTTTGACCCATCGACTTGCTTTTAGGCTTCTGTCCCCCTTAGATACAGGGGGAATGCAGACTAATATAATCTCCAATAGTTATTAGATCCCATTATAGTCACTTGTGAAACGACAGGGAAATTGGCTGCATCTAGGTACGATATTCCAAATTATTAGGAAAAAATACCTACTTAGCCTTGGATTTTCTCTTGTATTATACAGACCCATTCTTAGCATTTACCTGTTTTGTTTACAATTTGTTGTTGAAGACAGAGCAGAAAAAAAAGTTAGGATTCATTTGATATGACTGCAAATAGAAAAAAAAAACAGGTTTTAACACAAACTGTTTAAAAGTATTTCCTGTGAATAGCCTAAACACTGCAGCCCTTTGCCACCCTGATCTCTGCGTGACATGTTTCTCATTGATTGACAGCATCTTTGATGGGTTAGGTTGGAGAAAAATGAGCTCGTTTAGGAGAGCAGAAGATACTACAATTAGGTTTTGCAGTCCAGAGATATAGTGACTGGTAAAAGAAAGCAAAGTGGAGAAAAATGGTTGTACATGTAACACCCTGGGGTGCAAGGGTACATTTATCACCTTGTTTTGTATGACACAGCGGATGAATGTTGATGAAGATTGTCAGCATCAATGTCAGCGAAAGCAATTCCACAAGTGAAAGAGTTTGTATTAAGACTCTCCACCAGGAGGAAATTCACATGATTACTTTATAAATAACCTGCAAAATGGAGCAAAGCAGATAAAGCAGATAACTGTTCATTAAAGATCTTTTTTGGTTTGTTCTAAATGTGAGCTGCTATTTCCTGAAGACAATGCAGCTGCAGTAAGGATACAGCAACAGGACCAAAGCATTGAAAATAACAGAGACATTGAACAAGCCGATGTAAAATGCATACGCTACAGCAACAACCGGGTACAACCTCAGAAGTGTGCAGTGGGAAGAGCGGGACTGCACTACATGTAAACACATTTGTGTTGGACGACTGCAAAACAGTGTAGTGCCTATTAAACCATGTTGTATCAACTAACAAGAGTCCAAGTTCGTATAGTAGTGGGTCTGGCTGAGCTGGTTTTCCCCACAGCAGCCCTCCTGGTGCAGGGGTTTGTGCTGGGAGCGAGAAGGGTGCTGATAACACCCCGTGTTGTGAGTGCTGCTGAGCAGGGCTCGCACAGCACCAGGGCTCTTCCCAACATTCCCCCCAGTGGGATGGGGTGGGCAAGAGCTTGGGAGGGGACACGACCAGGAGAGCTGACCCGAGCTGACCAAAGGGATATTCCAGACCATATGGCGTCAGCTCAGCTATAAAGCTAGGGAAGAGGAGGAGGAGGGGGGGGCCGTTCCGTTGTCCTCCAGAGCAACCGCTGCGCATCTTGGAGCCCTGCTCCCCATGGAGGGGCCAGACATCGCCCGCTGATGGGAAGTAGAGAATAACTTTGTTTTCCTTTGCTTCCGCACACGGATTTGCTTGGCTTTGCTTCTGTTATTACTAAACTGCTTTTTCTTCCCATCTTATTTTCCTTCCCCTCTTTTTGCTCTGCTGAGGAGGGAGAGCAGAAAAGGGAGGGGTGAGAGAGCGGCTTGGTGGGCACCTGGTGCTCAGTCAAGGTTAACCCACCACAATAGCACCCTCAAATGAAATGGGAAACAATTCCCGGAAACGCGAATTGCTGAAATCATTACTAACTCCTACAAATAACCTGTGGTTGTCTATTAAAACAACAAAAAGCCACACTCAATAATAATAATAAAAATTAAAACCAAAACCAAAAAACCTACTGCAGAATTAGGATTACCTGATGTACTCCCAAACGTCTTCAGTAGAAAAACCATTTAAATGCTAAGTTTTTGAAGATAGCATATAGTGAATACGGAGCCATCCAACCCCAACCATGCATTTCTTGAGCAATGCTCCATTACTCACTCATCTTAACAGGAATTACAGGGACCGTTTTCTGTGCTCCACACACACAGCCTCACAGGAGCTACGGCAGTTCCTTCACATTCCTTCTTAAAATGTTATTAAATGCTATGTCTTAACTTCTTCTCCATTAAAGCCTCAACCTACAGTCACCTTCCTTCTAAAGTGTGAAAAGGGTTGTGTCTTCCAGCTGAAAGGGCCTTCCCGACATGACAGTGAAATGAAGTGGTTTCTTCCAAAGTTATATCGCGATTATAAGAAGGGCTCAGCTCCTCACCAAGCAGCAGGGCTCTCCCGGGGTGCTCCATGTCGCACTGAGCCTTTGCTGAAGTGCTGCAGCTGATCCCTCCAACTTTCCCTACAGAACATCCACCACACCGCTGTAGTGTTTCCTACGGGCTACTGCAAGAGCCAGGGAGAGAGGCGGGTGATGTGTGTGCTCACACAGGTATCCACACCTGCTTTTGGAACTTGGGAGTTCTTCCTCAAACCTGCAACTGCACACTTGAAGGGATCCCACTGAAGAAGTACAAGTCTGCATTAATACGGAAGGATTGGTTTGTTTCGACCACACAATCATTAAAACTTCCATTGGGAAAGCAAGAGGATATCACCTCTTGTGCCAAAACAAAAACAAAAACAAGTTTCATTTTTCAACAAACTTTTGCTATTAAACTCTGAAAACTTATCCTATTTTCCATTAGCTATGGAAAGACAAACTTTTGAGAAAAACTGCTTCACTGAAACTTCATTTTAAGGACTTCAATTTTTATGAATGTCATGCTTGCATGTATCTATACCCTCTATTAAATGCACAGCATAAACTTTTCAACATATTTAAGGAAATTTAATGAGTTTAATAAACTTAAAGGGATGTTATGTCTGTTCACTTGGTAAAGATTGTTTATTTCAGGAAATAAACTATTCCGAAATGAGTAATATGACTTTTAGAGTTATGACTATCTCATTCAATTAGTTTCTGTAATTATTGTCATTCTGCGCAGTATATGCGGCACTAAAGGAGAAAATACATTTTCAGGAATTACAGTGTAGGTGTACAACTGTTATTGCTAATGAGCCATAAACTTTACTCTCCTGCTCTGTAAATTCATGCCAGCGTAATGTAATTTGACAAAATAAGCAACAGTTTCAATTGGACAAATAATGTATTTTAATATTTTCTATGAGATTGTTATCCTCTAACGTATTTCATACAATTTATTTTTCCTCTGTACTTTAGAACATCATCTTACTTTTAAAAAGTATTTTGCAATAGACTCAAGGAAGGTCTGAACAATACTGAATTCTCACTGCTCGGTTACATGCTACCTGAGCTACAGACAAGGAATTTCTAAGACATTTTTGCCTCTACCTAGCTTTGCCTTATCTGGATTTCAAAGAGATACTAATGAACAAATCAAACGTATTCCTAGGTCTTCACAATTTATGGACTTTGGTTACATTAGCAAGTAGTCCAGTTGAGCAGGTGCAGGTCTGTAAGTGAAGCAGTTAGTGCTGAGGCCCAGATGTGTGTATAAAAGTCAAAACTAACTCTAGTCTAATCCCATGGACTGCGGTGCATTACGCATGCTCCTGGAGAACATCTTCCAGTGAAGTTTCATTCGTTACATATCCAAATCACATATTCCATGACTGCTCCAAAGCAAAGTTCACTAAGGGAAAAATTGGGAAATTTCCTTCATGAGCACACCCCAATCTGGACTAAAACAGTAGTGCAGCTGCACTTTTAGTGGCTGAGCTCAAAATGCTTCGTGGCCAATGGAAGAAACAGAAAGATTTTTGAATCACACCTAAAAGGTCTGAGAATAAACAACAGGTTATGGTGCCCCAGCTTCTCCCTGCGCAGTATGAGAGACCCCATGCTCAGAAAATGACATCTTGGGGGAGGGAAAAGAAAGAAAAAAACACATTAAGAGTTGAGTAAACATTGGTACAGAAAAACAAATCATCACTGGAAAGCGACTAACTCTGATGAATGATTTATCACTTGGAGCTCGTGTTACCCAGTGCCTTGCAATTGGGAACGTCCCCACTTCACAAGATAGCTTGTTATAGTTTCCTGATAGACCCTCTTAGGTTGGCAATACCCATGTCTGCCAGACTGTGCGTGGGGAAAGTCTTGCAAACTGAGAGGCAAAAATTGATTGCAAATATCATAATTTGCAGTCTGCTCATAAAACAGGTAAAAAAACGAATGTTCTTTGTACAGGAGAAGTTTGGAATTGTCTGGCATCTCCAGAACCTGGCACTGAACAGCCAGATTCAGGACTCAATATGCTGATGAATGTGTCTGCTGCACTGTGAATAGGTGTTGTGCTGTTACGCACAGATCATGATAAAATATTCATCATCAAAAAAAAAAAACCTGACAAGAATCTGGCTGTTGTCATATCACTCAAAGGAAAAGCTTTGATCAGTAGTTTCTTTGCTTCAAGTTCAGGAAATCACTGTGGACAGTTTAAAATTAGTAAAAAACAAGCACCATATTCTCTGTTTTGATATACGAATTCAAGCTACATTTTTTCATTGCTATACACCTTTGCATACAGCGTATCTGAGGCTTAAATTCAATAGAAGACAGTTTTCACTGGATCTTTTACCCTATGAATATTGCAACAGCAAGAAACATGGTTAGCACTGTAATCACCATACCCTGTCTGCGTTCCAGTTCCTCTGAGAAGCCCATTGCTTCTCACAGTTGGTTGCATCCTCACCATAAATGATCTTTTCTCTCCTCAGCTTGTGACAAAGCAGGATAAAGGCCACCTTTCCAACATGTGGAATGCACTTTACGTGCTGTCTGATGGCACACTTCCTTAGCAGCAATATTACACAACAGGGCAGCACAGCAAACAAAGATTTTCAGAAGTCATAGACTTATTTAGAATCACTCTTCTGTTCATGATGGAGGTCACATCCTGAAGCAGACCCAGCATTTAAGGATGAATACTCAGCTATCCTTGCTAATCAATCAGTCAAAAACACGGTAATGAAACAAAAGTCACCTGTCACTTTTGAAAAGCTTATTCATAATGCACACATTTATAGATTTATGTGAGACCTTCACTTAATTGAATCCACCTGCTCTACTGGCTTTTACAAATATTGTTATGTTGGTATCAGAAGTTACTAAACTAGTTGGGATAAGGCAGAGGCATTGTCAACGTCAAACAATTTACACGGCTACACTTGTGGCTTCTCAGGGTTTCAAAATCTAAGAGTTTGGGATTTGTTTAAATTGAACGATTGACAGAGTAAGATTAAATTTCTATGCTTTTAGAATTTATTAAAAAAAAGAGAAGGTAGGTTGGAACACTTTTACCTTTATCATGGTTTAGCTAGATTATTCCATTAAAATGGATATCTTTCTGCAGATGTTACACAGTTTCAAAATGATATCTTTTTAATGTACCCATTACTGTCTTTAAGGCAATTGTTAAGTCATTCAGCAGCTTTATCTGGAAGGACAAAAGACCAAGCTGTAGCTTCAGATACTGTGTCTAAAGCAAAAAGGACCTGGCTTTCCCTAGTTTTATTAAAAACTATGATGTCAATCAAGAAGGTGTTAATAATCATATGGGAGGTGATGGAACATGAAAGGGTAAGACAAGCATTTCTTCTATGATTTTTAAGCTACCTTGTTATCGGAAAAATAAACAAACACCAGGATCTCAGCCTTCAGGAACAGCCCTGATAAAAATCACATTTGATTTCATTGATGATTATATGATCAGGAGCAGCTAAAGCCTCACGTTGATTTCCATCCTGCTCACATGAAGCAGAGAAGTCTACCTGCACATTTGGAAGACCTGGGCTTTAGCCATCTTGTAGATACAACTTAATTCCTTTTTTCTACCTGATACTACCTCTTGCTATAGCATTCTGTATTGGTAACCCTATGCACATACGACAGAATTATACTGCCTAATTTCTTTTATGTGATGCAGTGGTACAAGATAAATTCTTCTAATCAATTATCTATATAAACACGTTGTTCAGCAGAGGCCCAACTCTTTCAGAGTTCAGTTAGTTGCTATTAAAGAGTTCAACATCAAAGTTAGCATCCAAGAACACAAGAAACAGAGAAACCAGAGAAAACTCCAGTGAATCCTCATTCTCATTATTTTAAACTACTTTAATAACATCTTAATATTTAATTGCAGAGCTAGCTTACAGAGAAGCAGTAATGCAAGCAGCACACTGTACTCAGTGTTTCCTACACTGCACATCAGACATGCATATTCAAAGTAACGAAACGCAGGAGTCACAGCATTAGAACTTGTGCTTTCCCAGTTATGTTCCAACCATAAGAAGCATGCAGTAAGCACACAGTCAGCACCTCTCAGGCTACAAACTTGTCTAGATTATCCTGCTCCATCGATATCACTTTCCACTGAGATGAATTCATTGGCTTGCATGGAATATAATTTGAGTATGTTCCAGACAAGTCTCCTTTAGTATTTCTACTGCATTTTTAAAAAGATCTGTTCACTTTAAGTTCTGCCTTCCTAGGAAGTTATTGCTATGCCATAAACTACACAAAAATTCTACCTCAATTGTCACTTTAAAGAAAACTCAAAACAATCAAAGGAGAAGCACACTATTCAAAATTTCCTGGGTGCTTGTGAACCACATAGACCCTTTCTTGAATTCCTTCCATATTTCCTTACTGCAAGCTCGCAGAGACAACAAATGACACATTTAGAGGATGACTGAACTCTCTCTACAACTGTTAACAATGGCAGAGCAGCCAGTTGCTCAGCACAGGTGGTATTGTAATTGAGATGCATTGGAAAGCTTCTTGGCATTCAGTGGCCCTCATACTTTCACAGGAGGACCACATTTAGCACACACTCTTGAACCAAACACACATGCAAGAGTAAGGTGAGCAAAAGGCTTTGTTCAGGACTTGACACCCACTAACTATGACATGACCATAAAACCATAGAGCAAGACAGATCTGATCAAAGAGCTGTGGCTGATCAGTTGGTCTCATTTCCCCTCCTCCCCACCAGTTTCCACGAGGACCATGAGGCAGACAAATTTTGCCCAGAGTACCTAGAGGTGCTAAGAAAAGTTTGTTAAGCCTCTCAGGGGAGCAGTCAGTTGAGATCGTATATAAAAACACTCTTCCACTCCCCTCCCTTTCTTTTCAGATAGCTCTCAGGTAAATAAAATTACTTATGGCACTGGCAAGTTACACCTGACTCTGCTTTCCATGCATCCCACTTAAGGGCCACCGTAGGCCCAAGCAGGTGAAGTACAACCCAGCAGGCTAGAAAGTGGGAGGAGAGGGCTTTGGGATCTTCAGTTATGCTGGTCTTGTAACCCCCAACAGGACACGTGATGGAGGATGGAGGGATGGCAGACCTTCTAAACCACAGGTTGAAGTGGCAGCTGCTGAGGGGCTCTGCTACACCCAAAGGGCAAAGACGCTTCTCCAAGCCTCTTCCCTGCTTTGCTTTCACACCACACTCTAGGAAGAAAACGGGAGCTGCAGCTTGCGAGGAAAAGAAAATGGGAAAGCCAACTGCTGCAGCTTGTGAGGAAGCAAGAGAAAGAGGGACTTGACATACTGTACCTATAACACAGTCGAGGTGAAAATTCCCAGTTTGTAATCTGTCCTTCCATTAAACTATAATTCAGTAAATCAATCAAATTATAATTAAGTAAATAGTGTAACTGAAAATGCACTATTACTGCTTTTCAGTGCACAGCTGCTATTCTTTATGGATTCAGATCTGAAACAACACAATTTACATTAAATGGAAGAAAAAATTTGAGTTCTCCTCTCTGACATGTCACAAATCTTCACACATAATCATTTTTGTTATTTGCTGAAGATGAGTTTTCAGTCATTCACTTTGGCAGTAGACAAACTGTAGAGAGGGCAGTGAATTAATACAAACAAATGGATCACGATCTGTGCCTGAAGGACTGAGTTCCTAAAACCAAACGCGCTTCCATCTAACAAAGCTTATGATTTCTTTTCCCCCATAAGAACACGCTCCCTCCACCCTCTACCACTTCAGCTTTATCTTCTCATTTCATAAAAAGTCTCTTACAAGTTTTTCACTAAATCTCTACTGCACATTCATACAGAATAATGAATATACCATGTTAAACACAATAAACAGAAGCTCTTGTCAGCTAAAGCTGTATCATACATAAATATATCCACGAAGAAGTTTTGTAGCATCTGGGAACCTAGATTCAAAAAAATCCCAAACAAACCAAGATTTAAAAGTGGCCCCACTGAATGAGAACAGAGAGTGAAAATGCACTTGGTTCCTACTTGAGGCAGAGCTCGCTTCTGAGAGAGTTCGGAGCGAGCCTAGGTACAGCTTTAGAAGGGAGACCTGGGCTGGCTGGGGTTTTTGTGCGTACCCAGGAGCTCCAGGCAGCCGCATGCCAATACACAGAATTATCAGCACATCAAAGGCATTATATTTATCAAATCCTGCCACAGCACATTTACTAGCGGTATGATGGATGTTGTTGTAGCAAGCAAGGAACACTTTGATGTACATGGCCTTCTTTGATTAATGAGGGCTCTTGCTGAGAAGCTGCATATGGAGTAAATTACTCTTTTCAAAAATGGCTGATTTGCACTATTGTACTAATTATGTCACAAGCTCAGAGTCAGTTCCAGATTCAGTCACCCAAAATAAAGAAATAAGGATTCACATATACAGGTCACGCTTTTGTCACACACATGCATCAGCTCAAAATCCTAATTAAATTGGAGTTTCTTTCCATCTGCAGAGAGCACTGGTAAGTATTTCCTCCCTCCACCGAAAGTTTCTAAAATCTACTATCTAGAAACTAATTCATTTCTCTGAAAGGAATGCAATTTTTTGTAAATTCTGTTGTATTTAAGGACAATATAAAGCCATTGAAATTTTAATTCTTCACACACAAAAGGCATAGGGAACCACAAGACACAAAGTGTGTCTCTTAAAAGCATTTTCGAGGTTAATTCTACTAGCAAAACACTACAGAACTGAATTTATTCCATTAGCCTCAATTCTCCAAGCATGTGATGCCTTAAGCAATTTATCCACTTAGCTTTAACAACAAAAAAGTATTTCTTTTAGAGCATTAGTGTTACTTTCCTAAAATTTTGAACAGTAAATATTTTATCATGTTAATTAAGTATGTTTGCAAATTCCAATTTGTTATTACAGATGGCAGAAAGAGTACTCTGCTTAGGATCTCATGGAGTGCACAGATCAAACTCTGATTTGTATCATCGGAAATATAAGCAAGACGAAAGAGAGCACAAAGAATGTTCCTGCCTGAGGGGTGACATGCCACAAGGTCGACATTATTTAAGTGCACTTTCTGTTAGGAAATTCAAGTTTAATCCAGCTTTGGTTTCATAATTCAACACTTCTACACAACACTGTTTGCTATAGTTGCATGACAGCATAATTTTTTTTTTTTTTTAAAAAAAGAGAAAAAGCAGTAGCCATATTAACCCTATGGCTTAGGCAATAAAATATCACAAGATACCCTGTCATGTCACACATCAAGCTAGAATTTAAAAAGCCTTCTCTAATTTGCATATCTAATTCCGTGGAGTGAACTGAACAAAGAGGTTTGCATCTGACACATACTGGTTTCACCTTTCTACAGCACCATCTATGAAGTTTCCATGGACTCCAACCAGCCAGCTCACAGAGGCCTGAACCACAGTCAGGGGGTGCGACGTGTTTAAATGGAGATAGATTCCTGTGCAAAGTCAAATGTTTAGATCACACGTACATTGCACAGGTCTTCTGCATGCTTACTCTGAAAGAAGTCAGGCACGTTGCCATTCTGCTCTAAAGACCTTTACAGAGATTTCTGAATTGCTGCAGGGAAGAGAACGAAAACAGATTCCATGAAAAGTATGGTTCCCGTATCAACAATAAAATTGCTTTCAAGTTCTCCAGGTATATAAAATGCTATTAAGTTTCCTGAAGACATTATCCAGAATACCTACACTGCCAATAAAACATCCAAACTTGGGTGTTTCCAAATTGCTTAGAAGGTACCAAGGTATAACTTTCAAAACTTCTCTGAAAAGACATTTCTCTTGCCGTAGAACAAGCTGGAAAAGTTTTTTTCCAGAGCTGTATTGGATTTGATAGCAATATCCACAAGGGGGAATTATGAGGGGAAGGAGCTGAAGAAGAAGAACATTCAGATCTTTGACAGGTCTCCCTGGATGTGCTTCTGAAAGGTTAGGAGCTAGTGCTGGGAAATTGGCACTCACAGTGAAATACAGTGCTGTCACTGGACAGCCCACAAGGAGTTCCATGAACTTGCTCAAAATATCTGTAAAATGTCACATATCAGCACCAAAATAATTCTTGGCCTATTTACAAGCATATCAAGCAGGTGGAGCTGTACCACGTGTTGCATTAAAACGGAACAGAATGGCTTACGTAGAATCCCTAGCTGAGCAGAAAACAGTATAAACCTCTTTGGTACTATTGCTACAGAGGAAACACAGTAAAAACAATGATAACATTAACTGTTCTTGGCTGTCTTTTTCAGATAGTTTCACTATCTGCTTCTTCTAGACCTCCTGAATCTCTTTAAATTTATAGCACATTATTTATAAAAAGTATATTAAATATTAGCAATTAACATGTACAAGACATTATCTACTAATGTAAAAACAAAATACTAAGTCTCTAAATACTTGTTCTCTATCAAGTTGTTCAAGCTAACAGACAAACAGATTAAAAGGTTATGTTAAAATATTGCTTAAATTTCTAAAGATGAGAATGGTTCTTATTCACCATAACTGGTATCTTCATCCCCAGGTTTCTCTGACTTCCAGCCTTAGAGGCCATGAGCAACATAGACCATGTTATCTGCTGCTGATGACAATTTTTTCCCCAAGAATTTTCCAGACAAAATGTTTTTGTTTGGAATTCTGCCCAAATTGAAGTTCAATATTTCATCTGGTTCTAATTCCTAAGCCAAAAATGTCTGCCCATGAAAACTTTCCTATTATTTTATATAATAAAACTACTTGGTGCCAATCCTTCTGTTGTTTCCCAAGAATTTCTACCCCTAATTTCCTCCATTGGGTAATAAACTAGCAAATTAGTTTCCAGAGCAAAATTGGAAATACTATAGAGGTATGTTCTCAGACTATCACATTTTCTGTAGAGAAATGTCTCATTTCCAACCTTATTCTTGTTTTACAAACATTTTAAAATAAATAAATGAAACCGTGAAGAACACAAGTTTTGTTAGAAGACAGCTATGACTTGCGCTGAGCTCACAAACCCAAGAAAATAAAAATGCGATAGACAAAAGGATCCAAAGCTGACCTCATATCAGTTATAAACTGCTGGATCAGCCTGCGCCCTCCAAAGTCACTCATTTGGCTTCAAGGCATTTTAAATAAGCCTTTGATGTTGGAATTGCTGCTGTATAGCTGGAGAATAGCAAATGTTGAATTTAAGCAGCAAAAAAGAAAAGCAAGTTGTGTAACCGCAAGTTGTAAGTCTAGCAATGGAACAAGGAGAAAATTTTGTGGTAACATTTCAGAGGATGCTCCCTAAATATACTGGGACAAGAAAACTGTAAATACTGAGAAGGAAAAAATTAACACCTGAAGGCACTCAATTTATATCTACTTGTCCTGCTGTAACTGCAAGTTCAGGCCAGTGATTAGAATGGGTTTTTACTGGTCTAAACCAGCTTTACAATTAACAAAAAAAACCCCAATCCAAACAAAACCATCACCTCAACCACCACCACCAAAAAAGCACTAACAAAACCTGTTAAAGCACTGTTAAGATGGTGTGTACCACTGAGAAGCACCAGCTTCTGGGATTGCGCCAGCTGCAACAGCAAGGGACCAGACTCAAGAACTCAGGAGGTATCTTCCAGCCACATACTCCAAATAATCATCTGTAATTTAGTTTAGTAACCTATGATTCATGGTTGTGGCTGCCTATCTGGGGAGCTAAGAATAAAATTCTGTTTAGTAAGGAGCACATTTATTTTTGAGGACAGAATGCTATTTTGTAGTTGTCATACGTCTTCTACGGAGTACCCTGATGAGTAACAAATGTGGCATAGATGTTAAAGTTACGGTTAGTAAGAATTTGTAGCAATCATTACTAGTATCTACCAGCATCTGCTCTGAAGAAAAAATAAAGGGAAGGTAGGTGGGAACGATCAAGAGGTGAGAAAATAAGCATCTCACCCGATGGCCTTTTGACATACTAGAGCTAAACTGACAAGTCCCAGCACCTAACCCAGAAAGGAGTCCAGGCACTACTTATTTCCTCCTAGACCTTCTAATGGAGCTGTGGTAACACTGCAGCTGCAGAACTGGAATCAACAAAGCAGGCAAGCAGCCCATCAGCCAAAAGCAGGACAAAGTGTAAGGCTGCTCTTTGCATTATCCCATCGATGGTAAGCGTGGCCAAGCACAGCAGCGTATCCATAATGCAGCCACCTGGTTTTACCAGGAAAACTGACAATTGTCTGGCTCTGACCACGACAAATGAAAAAGCAAAGGCTGAAACCCTGACTGCTTAACATCTTTTCCAAATATTCCCATCTTCCGTGACGTTCTTCTGCCAGGAGAGTCTCACCAGCATCATGCATCTCCCACAGAGTTTGATTTGCTATGATGAGAAGTGTAAGGGGGCTCCTGCTTCAGCTCCTGAGACTTAGCCTAGCAAAGACCTGGGCTTCATTCCAGTACTGCATGGAAGTTAATAAGGCCATTTACAGTTTACAAACTACTTCCACTTGCATTGACCATTGTAAGCCTCAAGCAAAGCTGTCATGAGGCTTTCGTAGGGGAAACCTTAAGAGCTTTGGTTAAGGCTTGCTGTCAGAAAACTGCCTGAAATGAATTCAAATCACCAGGCTACCTTACTGAAGGTCAAACAACATTTGCAGGCTGGAATTGCCAACACAATAGCAACATGAGAGGAAAAATAAAGACTCATCTGAGAGGAAGACACTGGCTGCTGTTAGCATTGTACCTTCAGCTGGGGAAGAGGAGGAGCAAACCGGCAGGCACAGCTATGGGAGGGGGCAAGCAGAACCACAGGCTGTCTGGAAGACAGGAGAGACTATGGAACCTTCAACCTTCAAAACAGTTACACCAAGTGTCAGAATTTACTTCAAAGGCTGAGGGGAGAGTGAGCCTGCGACAGTGCTGCGGGAGAAAGTGGGCCTGACCATGTGCTCCCTGTTTACCATGCCTCACCATGGGCAGGTTGCCTTCTGGTGAAGGGAAATCTCCCCATCCAGCAATATGAAGGGGAGCCCTGACAGCTCCTGGCAGGCACCCACTGGGCACCTCTGCAGCCACCATCTAACAGCTCCCACCCATGACTTTACACAGCAGAAAAAGTTAAAACTTTGGGTTGCTCTCCCTTGCCCCATGAGCCCTCCTGCCACACACCATGAGATCATGTTGGTTCCTGATGAGCCAGGATGTCCTAGATGAAGTGCTGTGCTGTATGACATGAATGCCTGCACTCATGACTGAACTCAAGACAACAACATAACATCCTCCCTCCCGGCTCATCCCGTGACACTGGCTCTGGAGTGACTTCCAGAAGGCTGCAGTTCACTTACGTGAATTTCTTCTCTTCATTCGTACTGCTGCTGGCAGAGGCGAGAAAGCTTCAGCACGCACAAGTTCATTATGAGGAGGTTCCTCTAAGCAAACTTCAGCTTGTGGAGGGGTTGTCAGGGAGCTGGGAGCGGAGGGTAACCCCAGAGCCAGCCATGCCCTCCCCGACAGACTGCAACCCCACAAACTTTACCTGCCTCGGGCAGAGCCAGGTGCCCTGCTACCAGCCCTACATAAGGTCCACCCAGGCCCATGGTCTGTCTGCAGAGGGAGTCCTGCCAGGAATAGGGGCCTGGAGAGGAGCCCAGTGCAGGTCCCCAGGGCAGGGCTGGCCGCAGGTACCCCATATGGCCACTCAGGCCAGCCTGGCTGGAGCTCAGCATCACTGGGGCTCCTGGGTCCAGCAGCAGAGCATGGTTAGGGCCAAATGAGGCTGTTCAGGGCCAGTCAGACCCATCAGTGCCCTCAGGGCAAGCAGCCCATAGCTCTGACAGCATTCTTCAACTTTAGTATGATAGCTCGTAAAAACCAAAAATGAACTAGCACATTTATCCAGTAAATAATCTTGCTTTGTTTCTTAAATAATTCACCTTTTGGGCTTAGCTTTGGCCAAAGGCCCAGATTCAGGACACTCTTCCCTTTTTCTACTCCAAATAAAACAGTTATAAAGAAAAGCATTTAAAAAGATGTGCCAATTCTGTCCACTCGGAAGTTCAGCCCTAGTGAATACATTTTTGGACATCTTTCTAGAAGAGATATATCTTGAATATTTATCTGAATTTGTATTCAAAAGACTCATTTGTAGTGAGCCAAGGTCTAAATCTTAGAAAAAAACCTGAAATGTGTTGAATGAGAAGCAGAAAGCCCATTACCTGTATGCGGTGGAGCGTGCTGGCTCAGCAAGCTGCTCACATCCCCACAAGTGAACGAGACTAGCAGGAGTGGCCCCTGGGACCAGAATCAATCTATTAACCAATATGATTTGGAGCCTTCAGTCCTCTCTCATATTTTCTAAAAATGGTGGTGTTGTTGAAAGCAAAATCCTTATGGTATGACTATCTCAGGATCACATCAGCATTTTTCATATTATATGGAAATGATAAGAAACTAAAAGTATTGAAATGAAATCAGAGGAAAAAAATCTAGACAATTGAGCAAAGTAAAAAATAAGAGTATATGTACTTTGGCAGAAAACCTTCTAGTAGTGAAAAAAACCCATAAACTTATTAAATTATATTAAAAGGATATAAGGCAAAGTTGTATAGGCATTAGTAGTTATATTGAAGATGCCACATGCTACAGAGAAATTATAGAGTAATGCATAAAATGTATACATCTGGAAGGATGAAAGCTAACTAGAAGCCAGCTCTTAACTTTGTTATCTCCTAAGTAGTGTAGAATTCAGCTGGCAAACCTACGCACGTGGATCAGTAGTTGCTAACTAGTCCGCACAACAAGAAGTTTCTGTTCAGAATGCAGTATTTAAAGTGGCTAGAAAGAAGACAGAGAGAAGGGCTAGGTTTCAAAAGACCACAGGTCAAGCTTACAGTTTTGAACTTGAAGAGCCTAGAGGAAAAATCCTGAAAAGTCATACATGAATGACAACAGCTTCTTCACTTGCAGTGAAGAATGCCAGTTGATCATGATCCTGAACATAAACATTTAAGATACTCTGAATAATAGTAAATGCCAAAAAAAACCCCCAAATACTTTTGATGAAAAAGCACTGCAGCCCCTTAACACGAAATAACTGCTTAAAAATACCCAACTGCAACAACCAAAGCTCTCGTGCTTGTCCAGCAACCTCCCAGAATAACCTTTCAAATAAACCGGTGTATTCACCGTGATGATAAATAGTACTTCCTCGCCCCCCCCTCTTTTTTAAAGAAAAAACAAACAACAAACCAACTGCTATCCCATTTGATGTGTTTTGGAAGCAGCATATTTAATGTTTGAGATCAGGTATAATCCCCTTTATCCATTCCAAAAGGGCCTATCATTATTAGCAATACTGCGATACCAGTCATAAAATATTTAAAGGTAAGATTAACACCTCATTTTTCCATAACAGTTTCAAACTCCCTGTTATTTTACTACTTTTTAATCTTTATTTTCTCAGTTAATTCCACTGCATGCATTTCCTTAAAAGTGTGACCTGACTGTTCTTCTCCTTGCTGGGAAGGTAAGAAATAGGAATCAAACACATGAACCTTACCCATGAATGGGTTGAATTAAGGAAACCAGACTAAGAGAAGAGTGGGGGACTGAGCCTTAAGTCCACAGAAAACATGCTAAATGGCAATTTTGAAGGATTACAGCTTAAACAGATGGAAGGTTAGGCCTATACCTTTCCCAAGGCAGTATGCATACATGCAGCTTCAAAGAGTTGTTCAAAATTTATTACAGCACTAACAGAATTAGTTATCATTATTCCTGGGAATAAGGAGGGTTGATTCAATACTACTAGAAGACAAACCTAAGACTTGAGAAACAAAAAGAGATAATTCTATTTGAACCTGGCAGCTGCTCCACTGGTCACCAATCTTTGGCTTTTATTGTTGATATTCAATGTTTGAAAAACATCCTGGAAAATGTTTATGTTTGTCTTTTCTCTCTGTAGTTCCCACCTAGTATCTTCATGCATAAAGTCCAAAAACCAGGAAAGAACCTTTATTTTACTTAAGGTAGCCACAGGTGACCTTGAAACAGGGAGGGAGCCTTCCTGTAGCGGTACATTTGTTTCCTTTTAATAGCAGCCAGAGCCTAAATACCACATTTGGCTATGTTGCCCTTTTGCAAATAAACCCTGAAGGAATATGAGGAACAGATACTGTAGTTAAGGGCTCTACAATGCCTGCAGTAACACCAATCTATGCATCTTACTGAACTGTGCCATTTAACAAAGGGCAGATAGAGGAATAGGTAGAAAGGAAAAAAAGCTACATTCAAGCTTAATTAATTTAAAATGAATAAAAAAATAATAAAAAAACCCCAAGACACACAACTGGCTGTTTTCTACTTCTTGCTGCTTTATTTTTAGTAGTCTTGTGGCCAGAGTGGTCTCTGTCAGCTTAGTTGTTCAACTCAATTTTTAAATCTCACATATAATAAATTTAAATCTCATATAATAAAATACAAATCACGTTCAAGGAACATTTTATGAAATAAAAAGTAGACTTTATCTACTAAATTCCCTAATCCTTTTCACCTCACAGGTGGCCTGCAGCTTGAAAGCATATCGCCTATCTCACCAGACTCACCCTTCTTCAGAGCACATGCTATATGGCTTCTTACTGCCAAAAGTGTAGTTCATCCCACTGGAGAAAATTCATTCTTAGAAGCTTTGCTGGCCTGACTCCGATACCCTCATTTGCTCTAGGAAAGTACATCATACCTAGGAGAGAGTACGTCACACCGCCAGTATCCCTACTGACAAAAAATAAACTATCAAAAATTTAGGAAGAACTAAAAGGACCTAGCAAGGATCAAACCAGCTGATGTGAAGAGCAGCCCACCTTGAGTAGACTCCTGAGCTGTACCCCCACGAACAAAAGATGTTAGCAAGTGATGCTGTCCCTATAATTTTAGATAGCAACAGGTTTATAAGAAAAGCATAGGCTGGGAGGCAAAGAGAAACTTCATTCTTGGTTTGTTCTTCTCATAACACTGAATATCCAAATTTTGTAATAAAGAAAATACTTTGTTTCTGAGAAAATAAAACATTAACTACTTAGATTTAAAAATATTTTCATATAAAGAAATATAAAGGCTTAGACAGGTGGTCTCTTTGCTGGGTTAGAAACTGGTTGGATGACCGAGCCCAGAGAATGGTCATGAATGGAGCCAAATCCAGTTGGTGACTGGTTACAAGCAGTGTCCCTCAGGACTCAGTTTTGGGACCAGTCTTGTTTAATATCTTTATCAATGACCTGGATGATGGATCAAATGCACCCTCAGTAAATTCGCAGATGACACAAAATTAAGTGGGAGTGTTGATCTGCATGAGGGTAGGAAAGCTCTGCAGAGGGATCTGGACAGGCTGGAGCGATGGGCTGAGGTCAGTTGTATGAGGTTTAACAAAGCCAAGTGCCGGGTCCTGCACTTTGGTCATAACAACCCCCAGCAACGCTACAGGGCTGGGGAGGAGTGGCTGGAGAGCTGCCTNTCTGGAAAGCATGGCTTATGAAGAGCGGCTGAGGGAACTGGGGTTGTTTAGTCCAGAGGAGGCTGAGAGGAGACCTCATTGCTCTCTACAACTACCTAAAAGGAGGTTGTAGCGAGGCTGGTGTTGGTTTCTTCTCCCAAATTACTAATGATAGAATGAGAGCAAATGGCCTCAAGTTGCGTCAGGGGAGGTTTAGATTAGCTATTAGGAAGAAATTCTTGACTGAGAGCGTGGTTGGGCACCAGAAGAGCCTGCCCAGGGAGGTGGTGGAGTCACCATCCCTGGAGGTGTTTAAAAAACGAGTAGATGTGGCACTTGAGGCTATGGTCTAGTGGTTAGAGAGATGTTAGGATGAAGTTTGGGCTTGATGATCCTGGTGGTCCTTTCCAACCATAATGATTCTATGATTCTATGTAACCCCAGGTTTAGAATTAGAGCCTGAAACCAGAAGTCTCATACTTCCCTTTGTGGTGACACACAGACACTCTGGCTAACCCTTGCAACAGAGACTCTCTTAAGCAAATATAAGCCTTTAAAAGCCATATAATAAGTCCAATTCTTAAGCCTGTGATTTCAGACTGAACTTCCCAAGGAGATCTGTTTTATCTTTATAGCAAATAATGTGAAATACTTTAACTTTGGGATGTCATTTTCCTCAGAATTTTGCAGAATCCAGGTACCTTTTGTCGCATTGATTCTGAGGCTCGGCTTTCATTTTTAGGTGAAAGAAAAAAAAAAAGTAGTAATTGCCATGTTCTCGTTACCTCTCTTGGAGCTCCAGCTGATCTCAGGCGCGTGATTTTAAAGATGCAGTAGCATCCACTGCAATGGCACAAATCCTGTCTTACACCTGTGTAAATCAGGTCAACCACCTCCTACAATATATATTCTAATTAATCATAGAACAGTTTGGGTTGGAAAGGACCTTAAAAATCATCTAGCTCCACCCCCCCATCATGGGCAGAGAAACCTCCCACTAGACCAGGTTGCTCAAAGCCCCATCCAACCTGGCCTTGAACATATCCAGCATTGGGGTATCCACAACCTCCCTGGGCAACCTGTTCCAGCGATCTAATCCTACCTCTCCAATCTAACACAGGAAATCAAAAGGATTCAGAGGGCCATGGGGCCGTGGCTTTTGCTTCTGCTCCACTTGTCTCTGTGAACACTGGAGAGTGAAGGGAGCTCATTCACTCCCGTTAGTGGAGGCCACTGTGAAGCAGCATATTCCTGGTCTTATATAAAGGGGCAAACAGCCCAAATGTGCTGTCCTATAAAAATTCTTGCTACTTCCCAGGAGAGAGGCAATTTTTAAAAATGTTTTACTTTTTTTTCCTCAGACTGCAGATAGGTCAGCGTAGTGAAAATAAAATGATTACACTCTGTGTAATCGTGTGCTTTTTCCCAACTAAAACCTCTGTCGTCTATTTTAGGAGGTCTCACACGTCTCTTAGCTGTCACTTCTGATAAGTGTACAGCTACTCTGAGGACATTGTACCAGCGTACCTCCCTCCATCAGATCTGGCTCTGCTCATTTTTTTCCCTCCTCCTTTGCACGAGTTACCTTAGGTGCCAGGAGAGTTCCCTCACAGAATTTATTGTAGTGATCTTAATTAAATTAATATTCCTGAGTGCAAGGCTACTGGGATCTGAGGCTGGTATGAGGTTCATCGACTTTCACTTAGAGGGTAAAGTTTCCAGTTTTCACTCTCACGAGGCAATATGAAAAATTTATGACAGAAGCAGGAGAACTCTTGCTAGAGGCAATGACATCCCTGTGCAATTAAAACACTTTCAAGTGTCTTTTTTTCCTCCCTTCTCTTTCCACTCATCTTAGAAAACAATATACGGAGCAACTTTATTCTGCACCACACATTTTTAACTTAAAGATCTGTAAGCAGTTGACAAATTATAACCTGATCATAAAAAATTTCTTACAGTTTGAAATGTAACATATTGTACAAGGTTATGGCCAGATGGTAAGGAGCTTTTTTTTTTAAGAAAATCAGTTCTAAAGCTTTCAGGCAGCAGAAGAAATTCCCTCCACAAATAGCAACAGAGACCCTGACTTGCACTGCTAGGAGATAACAGCAATTTTACTGAACCCCTTAATGAGCCGTTGCAGGGAAGTGAGGGCTCCCAACTTTTATTTATGCTCTGTAGTTCTGGTGGAAGAGGACACTGGCACAATCCTGAGAGCCAGGCTGAGGTATCAAACCACACCACGTTGTGTCATCTTGCTGTAATGTGCGCACAAGCAACACCCCTTTAGAGAACCAAACATTCAAAGCAGCAGGGAGACCCTACGACTGCCCAGCCTGCCCCATGCTCTTGGACAAGGCACACAGTCCTTGGAGAGCTAAGCTTTTGAATCTGAGCAGCTCTGGATGGGATGCCTTTGCAGAAAACTTCTTTATTCTTTCTCAATTTGCTCAGCTATGTTGGTGAGAGCTTTGGGGCAGTCAGTCTCTTTGTAAACTAACATTCAACTATTTCTGTGACTGCAAACTATGGGGGATAAAAAACCAATAAATACTTAATAACCAACACAATGCAATGGTTCTTCCTTACCTCACCAGAGGACACCATTTTTTGCAAGGTACCTTGCAGAGCACACTGCAGTAGTAACCAGAGCTGTGTAGCTTGGAAACAATGGAGACTATGCTTTCAAGGACCATGTATAATTCCCCTTAACAGCACGTGCCCCAAGAGAAGAATTTACTTTAATATCCCTTGCTTAACACTGAACATGCTAATTTTTGTTATCTCTGGATAGTTAACATTGCTGCAATGCAGTAGTCTTTAACCAATAACATTACTTATTATTCCGAAAATCAGTAAATAATGAAGAAGGAAACCTATAATTTCTTAAACTCACTTCAGAATTTAGACCCGAGTGGTGTAAAGAATGTAAATATTACAGATACCCACCAGCTGATCTAAGAAGCAGAGCTATACCCTCTTAAATCCTATCTTACTCTGATCATAATGGCAGCAATATTAATGGGCCTTGCATTATACTTGCAGAATGCAGCACATGATGAGAGATTATGAGTCTAAAGTTCACTCTCATCCTAAGGTAAAACTATTGATTTGTCTTTGGAAAACATTTTTTTTTTTTTTTTTTAAATCTTCTTCTATTCTCATATTCATTTTATATGTCTCTGCCCTGCCACCTCTTCCCTCCTCCTCCCTCTCACAGTAAATTCAGTCTCTCTTTTGGCAATGTTTCAGAATTGGGATAGTGCTCACAGCCACCTCAGAGCCCCAAACGAATCAACAGCCCACACCTCCATCCTCAGTCACAAGCCCCATGGACCTGTCCTGTGACCCAACAAAGCTCCCCTGGTCCCAAAAGACAGCTGAGCAACAGACAGGTTCTTCTTCACAAAGCAGCAAGAGTGACCATACTCTGCCGGTGCCCAAACCTGTACCTGTGGGCTCAGGCCACCCTGCTCTTTATCAAGTCAAAAGCCAGCTCTTGAGGCAGCAGTAATGACTACTCTAACTCTCAACTAAATACCTTTGGCTGTTGTAGGAAAAAAGAGTTTGTGCACCTCATGAAATTAGCACAACATCTTTGGTATGTACTAGATTAACAGCACTACAAAGGCAAGATGTTGTTTATCACACTAAACAGCAATGTCTGTCTGCTCCCTTTTGCTGCTGCAATTGACTGGCGTCCATCTGTTCTCTCTCACCATACATTTTGATCATCTGCTCTTGTAGCCTCTTGTAATTTTCACTACCACACAGGCCCTTTTCTCATTCTGTAGTCTTAAGGCTCAACTATTCCGTAAACAATAAAGCACAACATCCACCAGATCTCGCTTACCTTGGAGGCACTTTGTCAGCGTTCAAAGCCCACGGATTAACAAAGCTCTGCCACAGTGCTACCAGCTATGGTTTCCTGGGGTAGAAGCTCCTCCTTCAAGAGGCATTCTTCCTAATTTTCCACAGCTGCACTGACTAATACGCCGCTTCAGGTGTGCAAGGCTTCCAGGTGGTAGGGAGGACTCCAAGAAAGGGCAGTAGCTTTTAAGCGAGACGTATAAGAGGACAAGAGGGAAGGGAGCTCAGCTTTTTGGTGCAATTGTAACAGCTGAACCACAGTGAAACCCCACCCTACCACGTTTGTAAAATGGAGGAAAGCAAGCAAAGTACTACCAAGCTCTGAGTACGATAGATCCCACCTCATTTTCTCACATCAGGTACAGTGATCATGTCAGTCAGAGCTTTAGTTTAAACATGAGCACAAAGAGTAATGGTTGATGCATTGATCTGATCCTGGCATATGGTATAACTACATTACATTGCTTTACGTGTAACTGTGCTAAGCTCTTCAACTCATACAAAAAACCTGTGCAGTGTACGCTTTTTAAACCTCTGTAAAGGTAAAATTTCTTAAATACATAAAGAAAGGGTGGAGGGAGAGAGGGAGAGACCACTTTGATGATTGTGTCACAAGCAAGCTGAAATGTCGGTTCACTGGACAAGAAAGAGAAGACTGAAACGCTGCCTTTTTTGAATGCCCCAAAGTATTCAACATACCAGCTGACATAACCTTGACTCAGTTCTAACCATGCTGTCAGGAGACTCCAATGATAAAGACACACAAAGGTAAACAGAGACCTCAGCTCAAAGCTGAATCTGGAAGAAAAGGATGACCACTGGATGAAGTAACTCATTAAGGTATAGATGGAGATGACAACATAAAGTACAAAAAAGCAGGAACTCTTTTGCTCTCTCCAGAGCATCCCTGCTAACACTCGATGCTTCTGTGTAGTGGGAACTGCTTTGCTTATCACAAATTCAGGAAAATTTTGTATAATTTTGTTTTCCCCATGAAGTAGAATTCACATAAAAATCTCTGAATGTTTCAATGTCTCCCATCTTGTAAAGATAAAGATGGGGTTTTAAAACAGACACACGACACCCCCGCTGTACACTGCCCTCACCTGGAAGTTATCAAATGCCCTCACCTGGAAGTTATCAACCCCACAGCTTGGTGCCATCAAGTCTGCCACCTTTAGTAACTGGGCAAACAAAGAAGCCCTAATCAACAAGCTCTGTGTTAACCGCAGCTGAACACACCCACACAAAGCAGGAATGCCCTCAAGTGTTTCAGCTGCTTTCAAAATGAGTGTGTGTTTCTGTCCCAAATTAAGAAAACCTGAGGTTAGGGCGTCAGAAAGGTCAAAACGTCTGGATTCACATTCCTCTCTCTTGGATGTTATGGGAAATCTGGCAAACCGTGCAACTTCACTGTGCTTCCATGTTTCCATGTAAATGATGAATACAGTACTACCTTACATCGGGAGGGATTTATGAGGATAACTGCTTCAGAGAACACAAGCACCTCAGGTAACGCTGCAGCCAGGAACTACACCAAATAAATACAGGATAAATTGGACAAAACCCGAGACAGGCACCTTCACTTTTTCTGACATTTTTTTTTCCCAGCCAGTGGACAGATGAACTTCAACAGTTGCTGCAGCCTAGTTAACAAAGGCAGGAATTTGGGGCACCAAGGGCAATTGATACTGCATTATATATTTTGCCAATTTAGCCTCAGTGAAGAAATCTATATTCCCCATCTACACAGTGTTTTGCTAACACAGCATAAGACAAATAGTAACCACCAGCTGTAATAAGTGAAGTGAGGGATGAAGGAATTCATGAAGTTCACGATAGTTTCCCAAAGGTCAGAAACTCACATCACCAAAACAACACTGGGGGAGATCTGGGACTTCACTCTGAGAGCAAATACAAGCTCGAATGGAAAAATCCTGTGTGAGAGAGTGTATCATAATTGGTGTTGTGGAAAAAAACCTCTCTTCTTAAGGCAGAAGAAATAGACAGGATGATAGAGGTCATAAAAGGCATCTTGCACTGTAACTGACCTTGAAACCCTCCTTTTCTCTCAGCCTGATTAAGGGAAAAATACTTACTTAGATACTCTCTTTGTCCTCCACATGGATAAGCACAAGAAATAAATAAAAAAAAAAAAAAAAAGGAGAAGAGGAAGAAAAAAATCAATACAAGCTGTCTTCAGTTTAACCAGAATGTTACGGTGAATAGGTTTATGAAACCTCCAGTAAGGAAGAGCACAATTGCTCCCACAATGGCAGAAGTTGCTAAATTTTAGTGTAGTGTTACTTTCTTTGGTGTCGTATAACAAAAAAGAAAATGCAGGAGGCGTTCTTACTGTCCAAGGACAGTACTCGTATTAGAGTGTAAAAATTACTAACCTGGAATAAACTCATCTGATGTAATGCAGTGGCTGTGACAGCAATCACTACTTTATGCTCTACAAGAATATATAAAACCTACCACACACATAGAAACAAGAATAAATACAGGTAATAGGAAGTATCTCTTTCCATCTCCCTCAGCAAAAAGATTTATGCTTTCAAAGAAGCACAAAGGGAAGAAGGGTTTACATCCCATCAACCCTTTTTGGTTAAAGATTATGGATTTAGAACTACACAAAATCATAAATGTGTACAGTTTCTTGATAAGTAGCTCAATCAGCTTAATGAACACTGGTGAATTCCTGTCCTTGGTGGTGTCTTGTTCCATGGGGAAATTCCATGCTGCATGAAAACACAGTCCCGCTCTCAATTTCTCTCTCTCTTTTCTCTCTTCCTTACATAGATACATGTATATAGATAGATAGATATTCTCATTGAAACAGCTGCATGATCCTGTCTGACAAAAATGAGACAGATACCAAGATACAGAAATAGGGGGTAGGGAAAATAAGCAGATGGCCTTGCTTTACTATGCAGGTGCTGTTCAGCAATTTTTCCCACCAGTGAAGCTGCCGTATTTTGCACAATGTTTTCCCAATTCACTAGACAATCAGGAACAGAACACGAATGCTCTGTTCTGCTACGATGTGCTGAGACAGCAGGTTATCGTTGGTGACTCTGAAGCTTGCTGACATCTGACATGAAATCCTGGCATGCTGACTTTTTAAAAATCGATGGGGACAGACCTCAGAGTAACAGAAATAGCTGTGAAGTTTAACACTGCTGAAAGTGTTCAGGTTTGATTGGCTGGCGAACATGGAAGGTCAGAAAGAGGAGCACTGGATCCTCATCAGTAGGAACAGAAGCAGATTATTATAGAAAAAAATCACTCTGAAATTTCATAGCTTACTGTTCCTGTGAAATAGCCGAGATCAGGAGATGCATAATGTGCAGCAGACCTCTTCTTTATTAATACAACCTTAAGCTAAGGATGAAAAATGTATATTGGCACACAGAAGGGCTCAATGGAGTGTTATAAAGCCATTGCTTGACCTCCATTTTTGATAATTTTAGAGCACTTCCTAAAAACTTCTGTTAAAGGATGTTGATGCTAATCAGATTTCACTCTTTGGAGTGGAAGTGGGGAAGGAACTGTTAAGCTCCAGGACAGAAGTACCTATAAATTTAAGTTTTACTTAAAACATGGATGTAGCCTTATTACTTGCCTTGTTGCAAACAAATTAATAATATAAGTGTCACTTCAATCTAGACCAAATTATGCACTAAAAACTGCAAACCACCTTACTACGGAATTGATTTAGCACAGTTTCTCATTCATCCTGATTGTTTATACATGCGAAGGAGGCTCACATAGAGGGAAACTTTGTTGAGTTAATGGAAATTTAAAGAGAGATCAGCAAACCTGTTTGAGAAGCTTTGAAAAGATACCAAAAATTTATGTTGTAACTTCCCTTTCTACATACAAACGGGAATAAACATTTTATATTTATGTTGTTAAAATATATGTAATTGTAAAAAGCAGCTAAAAGCATCCTTCTTAAATGAACAAACACTTATGGCTGCATAGAAGAGCATCACCCTAGTACCTGCTATCCAAGCAATGTGAAAGCATTTTAAAAGCTTTAGTAAGATTCACTTGACATACAACTCGGCTTTTGTTGCCTAAAAGGAAATCAAAACAGCTGAAAAGGAAATCAAAATGAGCTGAAATCTCATACCTGAAGTATGAGGTTGGTTAGCAACATGAGGGCCCACCATTGATCAGGGCTTCCACGGTGGTATTAGCTACAGTAGTCTTGGTGATATGAAGCTATATTAGTTCAACCTCCTAACACTAACCTCTTTTTGATTATGCAAAAATATGTATTGCTGAAAATTATTAGACATTAAGAGGCAAAGCAGGTGGTTGCTTAACACAGTCAGCCCCTCTCTCCCACTCATTCTACCCAGTGCTGTTACCGAAGGCTGAATCCAGATGTGTGGGCGAGCCAGCTGTGGTGGAAGGGTCCCCTGGATGCAGCACTACTTGCAGCATCCTTGTCAACGGCAGCACAGCAGCAGCACATTCTGCACAGGCCCTCTGTAGTCTTGCAGAGATTTGCACCCTGGTCCTACATCTTTCCTCTTCTCAAAGGCACATACAAACCACGAGGCCTCAGAACACTCTCAGCAGTCTTTCACAAAACAGAACTAAGATTAATAAAGTCTGCTCCTGAGAAACTTTTTGCTTCCTTTCTTCCCCTAAAGCTTCATCAGACTTTGCTCCTGGACCTCTCATAAACCAGTCCTAGCTCCCTAACCAAAACCCTCCGGTATCTCTCAGTCTCCAGTGAACTTCTTTGCCCCAAAAGCCAGTGATAACACCCAGTCTCAGTCTCATCTCTGAAATCTATTAATCCCTGTAGGATCCTGTGCTGCCAACTCAACACCTGTGGGGCAGGAAAAGTTTTGCCTACATAGCTGAGAAGACTTGACCTGATTCTGCTGCTGAATGTTCTGCTAAAGGGACCATCAATAATAATAGTTGGAGGTAGTCAGAAACTGGATGGCAGAAACTACCAACACTGTAGAGAAGTGAAAGCTTTTTTGTCGGTATTTTTTTGTAAGATCCTGCTCTTATAGATTAAATAATGGCATCATGCTCTAGAATGCAAGTAGTTTAATAATCATTAATACACTTTAGTGAAACTGAGTAAAAGGACATTGTCAAGTGCTGTTACACGGTTTCTAATGTAGGCATTTCACTCTCCATTGATTGTGTAATACCTTCTCAACAGTTTCAAAATAACATCTCTTTCTCTACTTGTTCTCTCTTACACTAATTGGTAAACACGATTTTTGTGGCTATGGACCACCAGCCAAAATAGTAATGGACTTCTAATTTCAGTAGTGGCCAAAAGGTGTATCAATGGTAGCAACCAAGGCCACAAAACATTAGCTCACGTTCCTGGAACCGCTGCCTCTGTATTCACAGGTTTGTGGTTGTGTACTAACAATACTTATTTAACGTCTCCTTTCTTAAAAAGTAAACTTTTTAATTCTTCTGAAAAGGAGAAGATAAAAGAGAGAAATATTTTTCACACAACACGTAGTGTGTCATGTATGTAAGCCGAACTCTGTGTTCATTTCTGGTAGCACAGCATGTAAGGTACCTATTCTAGCAGGGCAGAATGGGTTCAAAATGCAATGATTCAGCTCTTGCTTGCGTATGAATAGCCAAGAAGACAAAAAGAATGAGCTTAGCAGAGTTTTCTCGCAGCTTTCATGAGGACAGACCTTTGCAAACTGTTGGGAACTCATTTTGCCCCCCTCATAAGAGGGGAACTGCCTTTCTTTATGGAATCTCTCTTCCACCTCTTTCACTGTCTTCCAACTCCTGAAGGGTTCTGCTCTTCAGAAGCTGAACTGTCTGAGAACATAGAGCTGTACCTCCTTCAAGTATATCAGGAAATAAGGCACCACATATATCCCAGAGAGAAGAGGCCTTCTCGAGAGGACTTACTGAGCTCTTTGTAGAGTTACGCCCCTCATTATATATGGTCAGGGAGAGAAATACGGTGCTCAAACTTTGAGGATAATGTCTGTGAACTCCTTGCCGTGTAAAATACCTGCATAATAAAACTGTCAAGTGTATTTGAGGTGGTTATTCAGCTCTCCTAGTAAATCATCCATTCCATGTATTTCCTATTTAAATACCTGATGACTGGAGATTCGTTGTGGTGAAATTACCTTATCTAAAAATATTCCTAGCAGGGAAGTGCCTCATTTATTTACTCTTAGAGAATTTTCTTTTCAGCATTATTTTGTTCAGTACTATTTAAGCCAAAGCATTTTAAAGGGAAACCCACACAAGCATATAAAACCAGAATAATTATTTGCCACACGGAAGATAGGTCTTTGGGTGATTTTCAAACTCAAAAAAAAGCCACTTTGTCCTTTACAGTTTAACAGTATAATTCTCAGGTAAGCACAAAATGGGTCCTCAAACTCTCACTCATCGACATACTGGGCTTACTCCTGTACCTCCCCCAGAGCTGTGGGAGGAAAGAGAGGCAAGTTTTCTACAGGTTCTAAAATTACAAGTTTCTAAAGGCTGAAGCTCTTTCATGGACACAGTAGTAATTTTCCAGTGACCACTCAGTGATAATCATTTTGCAAGATATCTGGAGACAACTGCCTTAATTCAGGGTTTATTTTTAGACTATCAGATTTTAGAACGTTCTGGATACAATATACAAAGAACATGAAATCAATTCCAGATATTAAAAAAAATAAAAATGTGATTGTAACTAAACACAACAATAATCATTACTGTACATTGCATGGTGATGGGCCAGAACACATGATGCCCTAGGCAGTACCTTCCTATTTATTTTTAGAAGAACCAGCCATCCTTTTTGAATACTAAAATTTGATACATTCACTGCAAAATTTGTGGAATATATACATGTCCTGCATCTCCAATGTCCCTGAAGAGCCTCTTAATTCCTCCTTGGCCATTTTTAATGGTTGAATCCCTAGTGCCAGACACTTCAATAATCAGAGCATTACTTCCTAGCATGGTTCTCTCTGGAAATCAGAACACAGTTCACTGTCTCTGAAATATCAAGCTCCTCTCTCAGATGTTACACCTCCTACTAAAACAAAACCAGGTATTTATGGCAGACATCAGTGAAAAACAGCACAATAGAAAAAGAATGATCTAAGCATAATTTAAAAATTAAATTGGTTTGGGGAAGACAAAACCACACAGTGTAAGTGTCCTTTTCTTACTTCTGCTTTGGATGACATGCACAATACAGATTTTTGGCTCTGTGCTGTTGACAGCATTTAAGAAAACATAAATCCCAAGAAGCTCTTAAGACTTGAAATTCTAGGAAACCCACCAGACGGACTGCTTTAGTGTGAGGGAAAAAGAATGTGACTATAAATGTCATCATTTGAGGCTTTACCTCAAATTGAAAGTTTAGCAATTGAATTCCTCTGTTTCTCTGTTCCACTCTATCTATGCTTCTAAGAAACAAACAAAAAGGACCTATCGGGTCCTTAGGATTTCAAGGATAGTGGGTTATTTCAAGAGTGGTAAATTGTGAATGCTTAGAGGCATAAATGCTTTTACTGTCAAGTGATGATTTATAACACACGGGCAATGAATAAACCCAGTGAAGATCTGGATTGAGCAAGAGCAGATCCACTTACAAGATAAAGACCCGTGTTCACTAAAAGTGTGAAACAATGACAAAGTTTCTCAGCTAGCAATAATGAATTTGAAAGTGCGGAACCGTAGAAGCAGTTACAACTCCAGAGTCACATCCATGGTTTTCTCCCTGCATAGGCTCATGTGGTTGGTTTGGAAACGTGCAGTACAAAGTCTACAATATTCCTAGCCCTGCCAAAGGTGCAAACCTTTAATTTCTTCAGATCACTCCTAGAAGATTTCCCCCAAAGACATACAGTAAGAACAACCAATGCACAAGTTTCAGGGTAGGCAGGATGCTGATAGTAGCTCCAGAGGTAAAGCATCACGTATAAGGTCACCAGGGAAAGTTAATGTGCCTCAGACAGGACATCACAAACATCCAAGAGAGCGCTTGAGGCCTTCCCAGTCCCCAGAGCACTTTGGAATCAGGAGCAAGACAAGATGGTTTAAAGATATATAGTCTTCTCTTCCACCGGGCTTTCAGTCCTTAAAGCACATTACAGAGTCAGTCCTTTTAATCTCACAATTCAGTGTATAATTCATATCTCCCTCCAGACCAACAGTGACTTCAGCAAGTCATTTTTGCAACTTTCTAAATAGATTCAAAGAAACCTAGACCAGAGAGGCTTAAAAGGAATGGGTGAGTTCAGGCAAATAATTTTTTTAGTAGTGAAACCCGAACATGGAAGTAAAATCCAATGTCTTCCACATACTTATTTTTTAAAAACTTCATTAGCCGATTTTATTGAAATACAACTTGTTTTCCTTGATTTGGTCACTTGATGATCATTCCACTATTACCTAATTCAAATAGGTTATGTGTCCATCTTTACAATCCAGGTCCTTTCTACAGAATATTCTGTATAATGAACAGCCATGCAGCAGTTCAGGGCACAATAAGACCCTTTATTTACATTTCAGAGAGCCAAAGTTCTGTATTTGGCTTTAATAGGTGTTAATTATTGCAGATAGCACTCTGAGAAATTTTCAGATTTGAGTAGCTGTTTAACACTCATGAATTAATTTACTTTAATACGTAACAAAATTCAGTTACCCAGAAAATGACTATTGAGGAGGCTGGTGCACAGCTCTTAATCTCAGCATCCATCACTGAGCTGTTACGGTGCATTCTGCTGATGAAGATCCCACCGCCCAGGCAGAGTTAGACAGCAGGATCAGAGCCTGAGCCTCAGCTCCTGCTCACTCTTTTCTAAAGGCTACCTGTAACGTTGGGCTCCCTGTACTTCAGTCCCCCACCTCTCAAACAGGGATAATACGGTGACGAGATCTGGGGAGTTCAGTTACTGTGGAAAATGTGAGAACAGAAACATCTTTGACACTGAGGACAACCTCTGATGTCAGAAATCCAGGGACCTGCTGTCCACAAGTGGTGAATATGATGTTAAGAGAAACCATTCTCTAAAAGAAAGCAAGAAAGCAGTCTCCTTTACTGGCCCCTTTGATTTTATCACCTGTCACAGGATCAAGTGGTCCTTTCAAATTTTGTGAGAGTTGAAATATTATGGCCCCACAACAGCAGACAGGAAAAATGACTCTCTCTCTCTTTTTTTTTTTTTGCAATATAAGCAGGAGACAAGTAGAAAAACCACCACATTTTAAAAATGCTTCTTATAAAAATTAACTCTGAGGACAGAGCTACTACAGGTAAAAAGTATTTGTCTCTGCTGTGACATTGAGTCATTCTCTTTGAAGCTGGCTTTAGGTATTAAAAACATCAAATGTCAGCCTGCTAACTTTTCAGGACTAGAATTCTGCTATTGACTCAGAAAAGAAAATATCCTGATTAGGTAGTTACCATTAGTTTCTATTAAGAGCCCCAGCTGGCAGGAACAAAGACTGAGAATTAAAGCAATGATAATATTAGGTTTTGCTTTATGCTCTTTCACTTATAAGCACTAGGATTTTCATGAGACTGTTCAAGAGTACGAAAGAGCGATCTTTTTTTTTTTTTTAAGTCTGTCTAATGCACTATCTATCTATACAGAATTGTAATGCGAATTATGTGAAAATGTTACTAAAGCTGGGGTTGGACAGTCAGCCTTCTTCAGGATTTTTGAAACACAGTGACATTCCTTTGTAGGAGGTTTTTAAAGACTGTTCATTTGTATTATTCTCTTGCAGAGAAAACTTGCTTGTGGATCAGAACTTTGCAGTGCCAGGCACAGAACCAAAGACCATCACCATCCCACAACCCACAAAACAAGCTACATTCCCCTTGCACTTGAGCTATTTGTCCTAAAGCATATATTTAAAATAGAGGACTGGATATTTGGAACTGCATGAATGGGAAACAGAAAACATAGATGTAATTTTAAAAAGCAGCAGCGGAAGCCCAGACACAAATGAAGACTTTGTTTTGAGAATATGAAAGAAAGGTACATGACAGAGTTTTTGGACAAAGCTCTACCTGGAAAGGTGCTCAGCTCTTAACACAGTCAAGACATAAACCTCTGAGCAGTGTTCGTCAGCGAACAGCTTAGATACGGCCTGTACAATACACAGGTTAGATGCACCCTGTATCGTTTTCAGTTTTTCCACCCAGTAAAAACAACTCACAAACCCTCACATTTTATCTTCATTCCAAGGCCAAAAGGTTTGTTGACATGACAGAACAAATCGTATCAGAACCAAATCACACTTACTCCATCTCAAGAGTCGCATCAGACAGAACAGTTGTCGTCTAAGAAGCTCTTTTGCATTTTATACGTACGCATAGAAACACATACAGTGGAAAAAGGAAGACTGCCATCCAAACTGGACTACTAGCATTCTAGAAGTGTATGATTTCAATTGCAGATTCTTTTATTTTGTTTGTGGTCAATGGTTGTTATATTCCAGAAGACATATGAAGTATGCTGCTTCCAAGGAGCTGGTCTCCCCAAGTACAATGCAGGGTGACCTTACTTTATTAACATTTTGAAGATTTAAAAGCATATCAGAGGACTACACACTCACATCAGAAAGACACTTCTGTTTCTCACTTAAAATCAAATGATTCACCTGATAAAACTCCAAGCTTTTTCCAGCACTGAAATTCAGTTCTCTTAATGAGGACCAGTAATTGTAGATTCAAAGACTGCCCAAACCAGTCAGCAGGAGATAATATGTAATATGTAACCACAGGAAAAGCAAACTGGAAAAAGAAAGACCACTGGCTTTCATAAATCATTTTTTGACAGGAAGGTTATTTATCATGGGAAATAAGCTTAATCAATAATAGAGTGAAACAACCTTAATAAAAAAGGGAATCAAGCTCTGTTCTGTTGGAGCATTATAATTAATGTGGGTAGGGGGAGCGAGAAGAGGCAGAAAGAATTGTTACAGAGAATTGTTATTATCCTGACAAATGGATTCTGGAGTGTTTCTAAAAGTTCATTTTCATCTTGCAGCTTTGAATGAGAAAGTACCAAGAATTGCATTGTATTTTCTAAGAAGTAATGAGAGCTTTTGGGGGAGGTACCCAGTTAAGAAAGAATCACTCATGTGATCAATACATCTTTATTTGGTCTCAAGTGAGTGACATAACTAAACATAACTGTATTAAAAACCAGCTTCTTTAAAATATGTGGAGAGACCAAGTTTTTTCAATTTATTGTTACAGACAAACCACGCGTTAGCTTTTCCAAAAGTCATCATTTTTGTTCTGGGTTGATTAATTTTACAAATGTGGAAGGAAAGGAAATCACTCAGGAGACATTTTGGAAGCTTGATGAAAAGAAATGTTTTCATCAATATTAATACACAAATTGTTCTGTACTTATTGTTTGGTTCAGTCACTTTTCATTTATCTTTCCCACTATTTTTATAGGTAGATGACAATTCCATCACATTTTGAAAATTTAGTAAATTTTTTGAAAAACATTGCACAACTTGACCTGCAAAAGGAAAAACCTACATATACCTACAAGGTGAATATGTGCCAATCACAAAGCTTCTTTCTCAATCCACTTGGCCACAACATCAAATACAATATAAAATTAAGGAATTGATAATGGTTAATAAATTTTAAAAAAAAAGACAAAAATCCTATCTGAAGCAGAATTACCAAATGAAAGAAATACCAGTCCCTAAAGGAAGCTCCTAAAGGATTTTTTTTTCAATTTTTTTGTGGAGGACATACAGTTACAATAACCACAAAAATACATTCATAGGGAGAAAGAAAGAAGGTATATGTAAAAGTAAGAATGTGAGTGGAAAAATGAACAAATTTGCATCACTGACTTAGATTCTCTATTTCAGTTAAGTCCAAAATTCATGAAACTCAGAGTTTATCCTAAACCATAAAGGTAACTCTCTGCAAGTTACCCACCCCAGAGGTTTTAGTGATCTAATAATTAATTCAATAACTAACACCTCTAGCTTAGACTTTTGAATTTCAGAAGAGTGGCTCTTTTGCCAAGCCTCTCTTCTACAGAAGACATTTTGTTCCTGTTCCCAAAGCCCTTCCGAGCTCCGCTCACTATTCCACTGGGTATTTGCACACAATCTACAGACAAGGCACAGGTCATAAAAAGCAGAGCAGCAAAATAATTCTTATCCAGGAGATCATTTAAAAGCCTCTTAAAGTGTTCCCGGACAATATGTGAACGAGAAGAAAAAGATTATTAGTTATCTTACCTGTCAGAAATTATTCAGCAGCTCAAAGATGTGGAAAGCCAACTGGTTTTAGAAGACAATTGTTGGAAATAAAATAATTTTTGATGCTTTTATGTGCAATTCTTAACTTTTTCTTTTATCTCAGGATCAAAAAATGTTTTCAGGTAACTTTTTACACAAGCCATATCATATACTAATCTCAGCTTTTATTTTACTTGATCCTATCAGGATTAAACTGATGATGTTCATGTTGACTTCAGAGATGCAGAACCAGGACTTTTATTCTTCAGGAACTCATTATTTTTCCACTCCCAATTTACATTAACACAGTGTCTTGAAAGCTGTGGGGTTACATAGAGATAAAGTGGTAGAAAAGTAGTATAAGTATTGGGTTTTCAAACTGTCGTACCCTAGGCCAAATTCTTCTTCAGGTTCCACTGGGAGTAGCTTCAATAATCTGATGCATAAAAACAACCCTCAGAATTCAGCCTGTTCTTTTTGCTCCACCCAGCATTGTCACCTAGCCATAGCTTCTTGGTCAAAATTAGATGCTCAGCATTTGTTCCTTCATATTCTCTTTTACTGCACAACATCAATGACGAAAAGCTGGGCTACTGTTAATTTAATTACATGGTAGGATGGAGAACAGAGCACGTTATTGCAGTGTTATTGACAGTCAGTAGCAGCACCTACTGGTACCCTCTGGAGAATGTACCACTTCAGTCACGCACACTGCAGCAGTGCAGATGTGCTTTCTACTCTCTTGCAGCTTTGTAGTTCCGTGTTTTCTATTTATCTCTTCTAGAAACGTGTGGACTCTGCTACTTATTGTAAATGTGCGAGAGTCACAGAGATGGAACCCAGTTCTATATTATTACATATTATTAGTGTGTACTTTTTTGCAGAAGCCATTACAGCTGCAAAAGAAGAATCTTTATTCTGCTGGGAAAGACATGGCAATAGTGACTGACCATTTCTTTTCCTGGCTTGCGTGCAATAAAACATTTATTCATAATACATGTTTAGTGCTGCAGGTGGCATTGTTACTGTTCAAAGAACCCTACTCAGCATATAATGTGGTCAGCACTTCATCTTCCTGAAAATGAATCTTGAAAACTTCTTGAATTATATATCTCCTCCTGCTTTCCAGTGGATCCATAATTTTCTTCAGAAGATAAATTGCGGACAGCAGCACTGATGAGAATTAAACTAGCAAGGTTCATGTTAAGAACATAGTCAGTAAATCAAAAACTGAAGGTAATGCCAGAGAAGCAAAATCATAGACTGACAGTATCCTGAGATACTAGGTATGATGGAGTCTGGTAATGAAGTCATGAGGTTAAACAGCAGGCTTTCATAGACAGCCACCTGCACTCCTCCTAGGAACAATGGAGGAGAAGGAAGCCTCAGATAACTAATTCTAAAAGGAAGAGCCTATATGCACTAAAAACCAGAGAGCTAATCTCTTCAAGTGGTGTTCCCCAGGGGTCAGCGCTGGGTCCAGTCCTGTTCAATGTATTCATCAACGACCTGGATGAAGGGATAGAGTGCATCCTCAGCAGGTTTGCTGATCATAAAAAACTGGGAGCGGTGGCTGACGCACCAGAAGGCTGTGCTGCCATTTGGCGGGGCCTGGACAGGCTGGAGAGTTGGGCAGAGAGAAACATGATGAAATTCAACAAGGGCAAGTGTAGGACGCTGCACCTGGGTGGGAATAACCCCATGTACCAGTACAGGTTAGGGGCTGACCTGCTGGAAAGCAGCTCTGTGGAAAGAGACCTGGAAGTCCTGGTGGACAACAGGATGACCGTGAGCCAGCAATGTGCCCTTGTGGCCAAGAAGGCCAATGGCATCCTGGGGTACATCATGAAGGGTGTGGCCAGCAGGTCAAGGGAGGTTCTCCTTCCAGCTCACCTCTGCGCTGGTGTGGCCGCATCTGGGGTATTGTGTCCAGTTCTGGGCTTCCCAGTTCAAGAGAGACAGAGAGGGTGCAGAGAAGGGCTACTAAGATGATGAGGGGACTGGAACATCTCCCATATAAGGAATAGCTGAGGGACTTGGGTCTATTTAGTCTGGAGAAGACTGAGGGGGGATCTCATCCATACTTACAAATACATAAAGGGTGGATGTCAGGAAGATGGGGCCAATCTTTTTTTCTGTGGTGCCCAGTGACACAAGAGGGAATGGAAATAAACTTGAGCTCAGGAAGTTCAATTTAAACATGAAGAGGAACTTCTCTACTTTGAGGGTGGCAGAGCACTGGAAGAGGCTGCCCAGAGAGGTTGTGGAGTCTTCGTCTCTGGAGACATTCAAAACCCACCTGGATGTCATTCTGTGTAACCTGCTCTAGGTGGCCCTGCTCTGGAGAAGGATTGGACTAGATGATCTCCAGAGGTCCTTCCAAACCTACCATTGTGTGATTCTGTGAAATGCTGATAACACCAAAACCCACAAAGTGCTTTGTGAAATTACCACTGGGGACATTCTGCAGCATGACAATCAGAAAGCCATGTCTTCAACTACAACAGAAAGAAAACTCCTTAGCTTTAGAAAATCATTTTTATACAAAATAAAAAAAAAAAAAAGAAAGAAAAAATTATCCTAAAAACGTAATAAAACCTCTCACTCCAAAGCCAATCTATTCACCTTTAGGTGCAATGTATTGACCCTGTTTAACTGAAATCATTCATTGATATGTGTACATGGTACACATATCAATTTATTTTACAAACATCTTAACGACACCTTCTGTTTTCTTGATGACTAACTGCCAAAATAATTTGTGTGCCAATCCCATCAGCTGTCTATGTGAAGCAGATATTCTGCTTCAGTGGCTGTTTCCTTATCACCTCTGGAGGATAGTGAAGACCTCCAAGAAAGGTAGAAAAGAGGATTCACATCCTATACATTTTACATTTCTACCTTCAATTACATTCACGTTCCTCTCCTTGTGTCATGAACATTTCTATTTCTCTGTTGACTAATAATTTGCTGAGGAGACACACACAAGGGCAAATATTTAGTACAACGTGCAGGGGTTTTGGTGTGTAACTATGTTAAAGTTAATGGGAGCCTTGCAGCTACCTCCCTGTGCACGCATGGGTTCTACCTCTGTACAGTGCTTTAGGCTTTCAGGAGTGTCAGGCTCGAGGAAATTGATGGGCTATATTCTCATCTCAGTGCACCCAGATCTCTCTGTACTGGATTTATGTGCAGAAACCTACATGTGGCAAGATAGGACAGTATTCTTAGTTTATAGAGGGAACCATATTAAATCATGAGATGGCTGATGTTAGAAAACTCACACCTATATGCAGGACATTATTCTCCTCTTTTTAAATGTGATCTTTGAATTTGCACACGAATTTAATCCTCGTGGAAACAGACTGCCAGCTCTAAACATCATAGTTCTCATTTTCCTACAGAACTGATACAGGACAAATGGAAGCACCATGACTGTTCTCCACAGAGTACAGCAAAATCTCTCAACCTTGGCCAGGATAAGAGGGTAATTCAAACCTCCTGTCAATAAAATCTTAATATGTTTACTGACGTTTCCCAGTGCAATGGTGAATTCTGTGGCACGTCAAACATAGGGGCTAAATCAAATCCAGCAATTTTCCACTGCTCTGATACATGCTTCCAAAAGAGGGAGAATTTAACAAACCTGAGCTTCAGTTGATATAAATCAGCACCATTCCACTGAAGCTAATGCAGCTGCATTGATTCACAGCCACTGAAGTCTTGGACTCTGGTCTCACAAATATGATAGAAAGTTCCATTTGCTAATGTAAATACATATTGGCGGTTTAACACAAATTCATTCAGCAAAACGCATGAATCAGTGCTGCTTTTTTTGGTAATAAATTGCTATAACGTGTAGGAATAAAATCTGAGCTCTTAAAGAACCCAGTAATATACGCACTTCAGCCACACAGTAATCCTGCAAGTACACCATTGCCTTTAAACCACCGTTTTTTCTTAGAGCCCCTCTCCTGGTGCAAGACCAGAAACTGCACAACCACTTCTATGACTGTGGACAGCAAATTTAAAACACCCTTAATTGGAAGCTGAAAAAACTATGCGTGCTGCACAATGGCTGAGACACAAGACTTATGGTTGTTTACTGTAACACTAAGACAGTCCCATTAACAAGAATGATGGGAAACTGCATCCTGGCATTATTCTTAGCAAAAGACTTGACAAATATGTTTTGTAAATGAAGGAGCTACAACAGAGAAAACATATAATACACTTTTCCCCCCTTTTTCCCAGTGAAATGGTTGCATGTTTAATGCTTTATACATTATTCAAGGCTCCATTTTCCAGGGTTCATCAATACCCTAGTCCACAGCAGCTAGAAGCTTGTAACAACTGACAAATGTAGACAAAACATCCTGCTTAACCCAAGAACAGTGGGTCAGAGAACAAACAGGAAAATTTATCGTCTTTGCTATATTACTGTTGAAATGGAGAAGTAAATGAATACCATACGTTATAGCTTATCACTTACAGTATGAGTGTATCATGAACAGCCCAGCATGTCCTACTTAAATAATACTGATGGATAACATGCAGGCAGCTTTTGTTCACTGCTGAGGTTTTGTCTTGTCTACACGTTGTTTGTACTTATTTAGGATGAGAGGAAGAGACAAAAGAATAGGCAGAGTCGTGCTAGGGGCTCACACAATCCCCTTCCTCTGCGGGTCCATGATGAATCTAGACTGTGCTCCTATAGAAGTTATTGCAAAGAAATAAAAAACTCTTCTTGGGATAAAAAGTGGATTCCACAATATATTCTTAGACCAGACATCATATTATTTCCCAGCTGTACTTGTAAGCAGCTCTGCAGAGGACAAAGGAGAAAAAGGGGAAAAGAAAAAAAAAGGAGGGGGGACAGGAATAGCAACCTGAGTTTTATTGCCTCTGCCTCCTAGAGAACCGTATGGAGATTAGCAATAATTTTTATATTCAGTACAGTATGTCTGAAGGTGACTCAGGAACTTGTGTGCACCAGAATTCTAGTAGAGTATAAGCAACCCCCCACAACGGTGGTGGTGCTTATGTCTCACCCTCGGTACACCGTACCCCGAGCAGTACACCTCTGCCGAGCAGGCCAAAAGGCTCCTCTCCATTGCAGTGACGTGGCTTTAACATCTCCAGGACCATTTCCCAGGTTTCCAGTGTGAGGGGATCAGATTGCCTGAGGATCTCATCCCCTGCTCTCTGCGCACTATTTCAGATTTTATGCTGATGCTGTGCAAATGGGTAGGACAAGGCAGTGTGTTCTTAAAAATGGAATTCAGAGTCATTTCACATTTGCCCTGCTAGTGTATCATGGATACTGTAAAGCAGCATAGAATCAAGCCTAACCTAAAGGAAATAATTCAACAACTTGAGGGATTCTTTTAAATTATTAAGCTTTTTGCTATTCCATGGGAAAACAGAAACCAAAACACACACCTCAAAAAAGTAATTTTTCCCTAAATAATTGAAGATATTTGAGACTGAAGGGTCAGATTTATAATTTTTGGTAATTTAATTAAGTCACTAACATTAACCACAGGAATTAACTTGGTCTAACACCTTTACAAGTAGGTTTTTACCAATAGAAAGATGATATTCCCACCACAACATGAATTAAAGAGTTCTCGTCTACTCACTAAACTGTATCATTTTAATTAAGATTTGGCAGCCACCACTTATTAATTTAAATCTGACCTATATCTCAGTAAGGGAATCTAAACTAACAAGTCAGGTTTGAATAGATCGGAGCTCCTTACACAAATCACAGTGATTTTAATGAAGCAGCTTGATATTCCATCTGTATTTACTCTAGCATAATTTTGGGATGTACAGCAAGCCTCCAGTGAAAAGTATTTCAAAAAGAACTCAGGAAACAAGATAGGATGGGTTCAAAATGTGACTCGGGTGTCCACTTCTCAGGAGTCCAAATCTGATATTGGTCAAGATGACTATACTCAGCAAAATATCACATGGTGGTGATTTCTGTGCATGCATAAATTGGTTCTTTAATGCATACTGCTCATTGCTATTGGTAGACTTATGCCTCGTGTAAATGAAGGATACAGATGTTTACTGAGGTACAAAAAACCCAACCAACCAAACAGACCAGACCTTGTGGTTTCTTTACCTACTAAAGGGTTATTTCTTTCCCCCTGCTGCTTCTCAGCATTCATTTTCATCCCAGTGTCCCAGAGATCTGTAGTTCCTTACGGCTGCCAGTCAGACTACAGTAAGACTCAGAAGCTCTTGTGGGATGTGGTCACCCTGGCATCATATGTTTCCTTTTCAATATAAAAAGTGAGTTCACAAGGCTGGCCAGTATAGCTCTGAGTAATGACATGATGAAACAGATGCTATTAAAAAACATCCCCAAATCTCCTAGGGTCTCCACATGAGCATGCCTACAGAGACAAGCTGTAGGTCACTAGCAAGCACTTAGTGTATAACTCCAAATTCTTGCTTTTAGCTACTAAGTAAGAACGGCATTGTTTTTATTCCAAAAAAGCAAGGAAGATTTCTAATTCTGCATTACCCCCAGCTGTATATGCAGTCCCCAGCATCTGTCTGACTTGTATTTATGCTCAACACTTACAATCCATTCCCACTTTCCCTACACACAAAGCATATTTCTTTCTTCTTCTGTAATTCTGTGGTTATGAGGGACTGTACAGGATATGTTGCAGGCTGTAGGATGTCCTGGAACAAGGCGGCCAGATTACATGTTCCTGTATTCCTGGCAGGACTGTGCTACGCAATAGATTGGAGAAGGTTGTAGGACTGAATCTACAAGACATAGTACCAGGAAGTCTTCTACTAGAATACTGAACATCTGCTGCCTCAAATCAGAGATGGTAAGAATCCTGCCATTAAAATCAGGCAATTTCAGCACTGCAAGCATGCTGCAGGTATCAAAAAAGGTCTAGAAAAATAAACATGAGTGAGGGAGAACTGCTGCATGCAATCTGTAGAAACTTATTCCTGTTATACAATGTACTTTTGTTTTAAAGCCTAAAAATCTCTGGGTGTCTACACAAAGTTGAACACTACTAAATAGAGGTGCCTAAAATATACCTGGCAGAAAAAAAGACGCCTTACTGGTAACATACAGGGAAAAAAATTAGCTGACCCTGACACAGTCAGGCCCTGCAGGTTCTTGTAAATTTAGAAACTTTGATCTGTGATCTTTGCTGTCCTCTAGCACTCAGGAAGGTCACACAGATAGCTAAGCACAAATATGGATCTCCAAGCACAAAGGGTCTGAACTAACCCTTGCAAAATAACCAAGCGATAAACCCTCATGCCCAATCTGAACTTTCCAAGCCATAATACACGATCTTTGCCCCTGGCTGTGCTGCTGGTACTAGCACAAGAAGAGCTTGGATCTGCCATGTTTGTAGCTACCTTTAGTCAGAGGCAGCTACAGATTTATTCTCATCTTTGCTGTACTAAACACGGGCAGGTTCCGCAATGTGCATATACAAGATGTGCTCGAGGCCTCCAACCATCTTGATAACCCTCCTCAGCACCCTGCCAGTTTCCCAGTATCCCTCTAGCACTGTAGATCTCAAAACAAGACTCATGCTCTGAGTAGCAAGACCAGCATCACAGAGAAGGTTGTAACAACTTTCCTGAACCCGTTTTCCACACTCCAGCTGTTGCAGGAACATGGTTTGTGGTACTTGTGACCAGAGCACACTGTTTGTTCTGCTCTAAACCTTAGGTCTGTTTGAGCAGGGCTGTTCTCAGCTGATCAGCTCCCAGCCGGTACCAGCGCATGGGCTTATTTTGCTCTAAGGTGCAGAGAGGCAGCCAAATACAAATCTCTTGATGGCAATATAAGACCTTTCAGGTCTACATGCATATATTATCATCAGGTATTAAATAATGTCCATGCTTCTCCCATGATGTGCAGCCAGAGTGCCTCAGTGCATCTTATCTATTTGCAAGTTCCATTTACCTCCGTACTAAGAACAGCAAAATAGCTACTTGAAAATAAACCAGTATCAATTTGATTGAAAGAACTGGCAAGCCTGACAGTGACCCAGTTACATTCCCTTCTGTCCATTATGACATTCTGATACTACCTCTGGCTTCTGCAATTCATTTGCCCCCTACTGTGAAGCATTTACTGAGAAATAACCTTGAACTTGACTTGTCACTGTTCTCCAGGCAAATTATTATGTCTTCTTTAGATTCCTTCACCTTATGGCATTTAACAACTTTGGTTTCTTTGTCTGGGTTCATTCAGAGCCTCAAAGTGCAAAACAAAAAACCAACAGAAATGTACAAGTAATGCAGCAATTTTTCAAAGATATTCTATGTGGAACATAGCAAGCGCAGAGTAGAGGAGAGAAAATTGCTGGCAACATAAAAGCCGACAATGCTAAATGTAAAATAATAGTCAGGCTACCACTTTGCTTTATACAAAATAATGTCGGGTCATTAACATCATGACCAATTGGAAAACACGATTAGTACACAGAGTTAAACACAAATTCAATTTAGATTTTGTGAGGCTCAGAAATATTTGCAACACAGAACCTTGCACAAGAAAAGCACCAGGAGACTGAAAGAACGGTGAAGTTCTGCTTCCCTGCTGAAATGCTTTTTAAAAGAAAGTTATCTGATAGGAAACGGAAGCCTGCTCTACATGGCATTTGTGATAGACAAAAGCTATTCCTCTGTCCACTAGATAGTAAAACCAGAGACAGCAAATCTCTTCACTGTGTCACACACAACTGGATAGAAGGAAACCTCAAACCATTTTTATTAAAAATATCACTATCTGAAAAATGGGATGGGAGGGATGATAGACGTGATACACACGATAGATGCTTACCAGCAAAGGGCAGAGCTATAGCCAGTCTTCTGCAGAACTGTAACCTTTTCTTTACTACCATTTGGCAAAGGCTGATGTCCTACAATGGGTATAGGGGGGGAAAAACAGTCCTTAAAAAGAAACTGCCTGTTGGCTGAAAAAGATGCCAGATTCAGGCAGTCACTGTTATATAGATATTTAATAAAACACCCATTTTGCATCAATTGTTGTTTTAAAGTAAAGTGATGTAACTGTTTTTGTTCCCACTCATTCGTTTACTGTGATGTAAATTTGTACAGTTTCAGAAGGGGGATAAAACCAGAAGAAAAACCTTAAGTTGCCTGGAAGTAACAATTCACTGTTTTTTGCCTTACTGCACATAAGTGCAGCCTTATTGTTGCTTATAAACAGATGTAAATCTGTCCCTACTATCACACTTAACTCTGCAAGGGTAAAGAACAGAACCCTTCTAACAGCAACTGCAGTGATGCACAAGGGTTTTTTTAGTCTATCTAGTCCAAACAGAGTCAATCAAAGCGATGCTTCAAATAAAGCTAAAACCATTGACTTTTGCTTCACAGAACACTCTAGCCAGGTAACAACACGGCTCCATGTTCATTTGCCCACCTCCCCCAATTATATATTAACAAAAATGACAGTTATTATTTCAAAACGTAGCAATATCTTCTCCTAGATGTTCTTATATGATCCAAAAGCCCACCAGAAGATGTTTTCCCTCTGCACCCTCTGACTCTCTAATACAAGAAAACTGTCAACTCTTCCATGCTCTCACAGTTCCTCAAAAATACTCCTATGAACCTGCAGCTGAAAGCTTAATGCAGTCTCGAAGTACCTAAGGCTTGGATCCTACTGAGACATACCACCCATGGCTGAGTTGCCATGTGTACACGTACTTAGGCTAAGCCAAGCACTGGAGACATTGCCACGCTGCTTTCCTTGACCACCAGGTACACCCACGGATGACGGCTGAACGCAAGCCTTTTGAGCGGCCTTTGATTAATCTTCACATTAAAAGAAAAGAAGTATACAACACTAATTTATTTTCCAGTAAAAGACTTTTCCTGTGTGTTCAGTTCAGAGGAAATTGAGAACTACAGCCTAATCTGACTGTGTTTTGTTATCCTGTGTGGACCATGTCTTCGGCCAGCACCAGTTGGATGGGTGCAACATGAATATATTGCAGTTGCCTGATTTTTCTCCGTGATGAACCTCAGGCTCTATGCTGTCTCCAGTCCTCGCACAGAGCTTAGATGGAAGTCGCTAGGAGATCTGGTTTAGATCAATGGTATTTTATGGCCACCTATAAATAGAGGTCTGCAGGTTGAAAAATAGTCATTAATCCTTTTGCTCATGAGGCTCTGCCAGTTTGTTATCTGAAACTAATTTTTCTGGAACCTAATTATACCTTTGACAGGGCTCCAGATGACATTATACAGTGATAAAAATAAATTTACCTTACCTTCTTCTAAGCATCTTAGAGACAATACCATGTCTTTGGCGGTACATTCAAGTGAGTAAACTAGTGAGTTCTTTAACAGCCTGACCCTAACTGACTTTTGCAGCCCTGAAGCAGCATCCTTCAGTTCTGAATACAATGGGTATAGGTCTCCATGCAAACGTGTGCCCATGGGGACTGGCAAACTGGGCTAGATCCAGATTTCAGTTACATTAGGGTAAATGAAAAGGTAGCTCCATGCAACTACTAGAAGATTTGCACAGCCTGTTTGGGATTAACTGTTTCTGGAATTATTCAGTACAAAAAATGGTTTATTAAATGCCAAAAGATCCCATAAAAACAAGAAAGGTTATACTGGATAATTTTACTTAGAAAATGTGCACAGCTAGTTATGGTCTTCGCACTGTATACCCACAGAATATATAAACTGTTTCCCTTCATTAAAAGGAATGCTATCCCCAGCTTTGATTAGTTTTGTTATTCTCTAAATGGAACATTCATTCTCCAAATTAATCTTCTGCAAAGAGAAGGGGCAGAACAGAGGCATCACTGGTCTGAGAGCTCCCCTGAAGGGTATATGAAGGAACGAGCTGATGAATATTTTATTAGGGAAAAAAATAGTGTAAGAAAATAAAATTGAATTTGAAAAAAAACCCACCAAAATCACAAGATAAACTCCTTATATCAAAAGTTAAAATTCTCCACTTGCTTTTGACAGCTGCTGTTTTTATTATTAAAGGTTTTGCTGAGAGTCTGCATTTTGATGTTAACATATGAAAATACCTTGACTGGCACAGAAAAACAAACTCATAAATTTCAACTTTAAGTATCTGTTTTAATGTATTATTGTACTTTATTGGCAATATTCCATCAGCAAATGTCTTTTTATTATTGTGTCCCCTCTTTGCAATAAAAAGGAATGCTATTGACTGGCTTCTACTTTGGGAAACATGAAATCATTGTTTCTTGCTAGCTATGGGCAAGAAATAGTTTTCAAACCATGCTAAAGTTACAAAAGTGTGCTCAGAAAAAATATATAGTAAGAAATATGTTAGTACCTTTCATAAATTTTCAATACATGGATACAGCAAGATAATTTCCAAGCATAAACAGACCAAGCAAAGAAAATATATTATCTTAAATCAGATATCCTTCCCCTGTATGAGGAAAGGTGGGTTGTTCAATAGCATAAAACAAGTAGACCTCAGTCTAGCACGGCATGATACTTGAAATAGAAAGAGAAACTTTAATATTTTACGTAAGTATTCTGCCATCTCTGGCTAAATCCTTTATCCCTAACAGAAGCAGAACTCACTTCGGCTTCAGAGAAATCTTTGCCTGTCTGCATGGACACTCTTGAATTATTTCAAAACTTTGGAGCATTTCAGTAGCTGGAAAACCAGTAAACAGGAGAATTGAGGCATTTATCCTAAACTGCATAAAGAAAGAACAGTTGTGTAAACTATGGTCTTTGTGAGCGAAAGGAAGCACCAAGCCCCAGACGTTGCCTCAGAAGCTCCTGTCAGCCATGCGCTCAGCAGCCAAGCTCAGAGCATGCACCAGGAGCTCTACCAACAGCCAAGTGCAACACCTTCTGCTCTTCCTTAATTTTCTTTGCTCCAGTTAATAATGCACAAAACCCCCTTGTATTTTGTCAAGTGAATGGTTCAACAAAAAAGCTCTTAAGATAAACGTTGTGATGTTGCAGGGTAATACCATCATTACCACAAGTTGGCAAACTCCCTTTCACGGGACAAAACCTCCTGTCACACTCTTAGTTGTGCAGCGGTTCCCCCCACACCAACACACGTACACACCGGGCTTCGCCCGTGGCATACCTGCCTCGACCCGCTGCCTTCTCCTTGCTCCATATGAACCACAAGACCACTGAAACCGGCTCTCTGGCCAAGGCAGCCCGAGGAAGGGCTGAGAACTGCCTTCTGCCTCAAAATCTACCTTAAGGAAAGGCATAACCTAGGGCCACCTGGTAGACAAAGTTTTTCCTGGTGAGGTGCAGTCCCGCACAGGCGCTCAGCCTGCATGCATGTCCTTGAAGCTAGACATTTTCCGTGGAAGCTGAAAAATGCCATGCCAGCCTGCAATCCATTAGTTAGCAGTCCTACTGCCGTAGTTATTCAGTAAACAGATGGTTGAAAACCAGCCATTTCAGATGAGATTTGCGCTCCTCTTGCTGAAGTTTATTTATGATTAGCTAGGAAAGGTCCATTACAGACTGCACAGGTCTAACTTAAAACCTAGAATCCGTTATAGGCAATATTTGCATCATTTTTAGAGCAGTCCCTTAGCATTTTTAAATTTGTCATATGCAGCAGTTGGTATGAATATTTAAATTACATGCAAGGATCCACTAAAAACCTCAATGATTTATTGACATATTGAAAGTTGATTATAAGAATAAGGCACCGACCTACTCTAAGCAAAAACTGATAGTTTCAGTCTTGTTCCCAGTGGATACGGGTCAATTCTGCTGCAAAAATCTTTGACACTAACTGGTGATCCTCCAGGTTAGGTTATCGGCAGTGACCTATGGGGAAATTTCTTTTGCTTTTGCTTGTATTATGCTTGCTCTGTGGACAGATAAAAAGCTACATTTTGGAGACCTGTGAATGTAACATATTTCACAAGCACTAAATTCAATGAAAACTAAACGGATACCTAAATTCAGATATAAATTAAGCGACATGGCTGTAGAAATGAATTGGTTCTCAGTAGCTGTATTTACTTCTGCAGTAATCATTCTATTTGGATTTTAAATATAAGACCTTGCCTGCTGCTGCATGACATACAGGTCCTGATCCAAAACCTGCAGAAGTTATTGGGGGAGTTCATCTGCATTATCAGATAGGGATATTGCCCAAATAAAATACAGGTCACATTATTTTTCTGACACCTGCTTTGGACAGACTTAAGTCTCAGTGACATCACAATCATGCATCATTGAACAAGACAGTTCTGTCCAAAAGTGGAATTAACTTTATATGTGAATTCCTTATGGGCATGTATGTTGTCTAATGTAAAAAGCAGTAGTAAATTTGTGTGTATACATGTGCGCACGCACAAATATTTAGTCACTACAGACTTATTGCAAAAGAGCCTCTTATTCCACAAGAATAAGACCAAACAATGAATTAAGGTCTGAAATGACAGTCTTCCAAATTTGAGAAGACCAGGCAAACGCTGAGCTCGTTTTAATTTGTATTGATGTATTTCAGTCATTTCAGATCCTAATTCTATAATTTCAGTGGAATCTAGACACAATCTCCTATTTTCCAAAGCACATTTGTAATGCTTCACTTTTCTATGTTCTCTGCAATCTCAATACCAAGTATCTTTATAATGAAATCAAGAGAGAGCCTTGGGAAGCTCCCACGGTCATTTATTACCTAGCTTACACAAGCAGCTTAACTGGGACTCCTGTGATCTGGGATTTCCAACAAGCGATATGATAATAACTATAGGATATGCAATAGTTGACAAATTGGTAAAATGATAATTACAGTGTTGTCTCAGAGAGCAGATGAAGAGAAATCTAAAATTTTTGCTTGCTGCAACCACTGCCGTGCATTAAGGACGAAACGGAATCACGCATGTAAACAGCTAGGACTACGCAAAAGGACATTTGTTTAGGCAGAGGGCAAGTATGCAAAATGCTCCACTCCATTTGCCCTTTTCAACACAAGGAAAGGAACATGCACAGGCAGTTCCTGTCCCATGTTATGATCCTGAAAAAATCCCAGTAACTTGCAGTCTATAGCCTACCTCCTCTCCCCAGTCCAACATCTCAAAAGACAGAAGGTAACGATACATCCACACAGTGTTTTTAGGCAGCTTGTTCTCTTACTGACACTTCTTACTGACTTACTAAGGAGTCTACCTCTAGTCTGTGCTAGCAGTGTGTTTTAATCGTTTTCAAGAAATAAAAAAGCCCTTGTTGTTGTTCTATTTGCATCCATTGTGAACATCAATATTACTGCTCAGAGCCATCATGAATATTTTTTAATCTAGCCTGAAATAAACTAATTACAGTACTACCATGCAAACACAGAAAAAAACCATGGTCCTTCTCTCTAAAACCTCGCAGTCTAAAAATGTGAATGTAATGAAGCATAAATAACCAACTATTGATCAAAAAGCAGTTCTGAACTATAGCTTCAGTGGGAATATACAATAATGACCACCTTGGAAGCACCAGAAGAAAATGTATGTCTCCACCAAACATTAGCATAAGAGGCAGAGATGAAATGACGCGGCTAAACGCATAACAACTTTTTGTGCTTATTTGTTTGTAAATTGGAATTTAAAAAATCAGATTTGCCCTGGTTTCTGAGCCATTCTTCCTTTCTCAGTGGAAGGTCCCATTAGCTAACAGCATATCCCAAAGACATCACAACACCCGTGTCTCAGTCTCTCTCAGTTACACTCATTACTCCCATCATTCTCAAAAGTTATCTGAACCCAGAGTCAGTCCTGATGAGTTCAGGTCAACCATGCTATTACCTGTCCATTCATCTTCCACTATTTCCAACACTCACCAACAGTCACCGTGTGACCACTAGGGAAAAAGAAGCTACTTGCCAAATAACAACTAGGCAAGGAAGAAGATACCATATTAAAGGATAAATAAGTAAAATAACAAACAAATCTACTTTTGATTTGCAAAGAGCCAAATTTACAGGTGGATAGTTGCTGAAAAGACAAACGCAGCTTATCCTTTGGAAACTTTTACTGTCATTAAGATCACTTTAACAATAAGGATTGAGGTGGAGGCAAAAACCTAAAACCTGAATAAAATACAGGCTGCTTCCTTTCTGAGCTGGTACATTCCACTGACAAACAGATAAAGGGAATTTTTAAATGCAGCTTTCCGTATGGTTAGATTCTGCGTTTGTCTTTATTCTCTCCAATACTTTGTTTTTAACAGACAGATGAATGGGATGACTTCCCTTGATTCATTGGCACTGCTAAAGCACTGACTTCTTTAACAGCAATCATAAATGGTTTCAAGATACAAAACAAGTGTTCCAGCATGGTCCATTGAGCAGAATGGAGAACAATGCCTTCCCTAGTGTCACTGCACATGATATATTTAATGATCGCTACCGTATGTTCGGATCAAAAGTGCTTTTAGTCATGTACTACATGGGATTCCATCTTGTTTATATTCTCTGAAAAGCTGCACCGACAGTAGTAGTTTGATTTTCTGGATTCAAAACTCTGAACTGCTGTTTCATACATCAAATCTTCCTAGATCCTTTTCTTTCCTTTTATTATTATTGTATATTTATACAAACATATTGAAGTACAACACTTAAGCATCAGAAAATGTTAATTATTGGCTGGAAAAGAGCATTGAGTCTGCAACAATTGGAGTTTACTATAGCTATAAATGGATTACTCCACCATTCCGCTTGCAGCTGTTCCTGAAAGCCACAATACACTACTGTCATTCTCAATATCTTGAAACATTTTTCAACAAGCAACGTTTAGAGCCAATAGAGAAAAATGAACTTTTGTTTATCAGGACATTTCAAAATTTTGTTTCTATTCGTTCAGAGATGAAAGCTAGTATTTTAAAAACTCCTAGAAAATAGTTTCAATAAATTTTTATTCATTTGAAGTGTTGTATTTAACTATGGGGTAACATTCTTAAAGACAATAGTAAATTTCAAAAATGTTAAATACTTCAATATCATATCAAGTAGATATTTATATGAATTGAGAAGTCGATTTGTGGAGATAAAGTGTTACAACATCATGAAATTTTTCTTGAGCAAATTCTTTGATGCTTTTTCTTTCCTAATATCTTTATTGGGCTAATGCAGCTGATCAAAAACCAAAATCAAATTTAACATAGGAGTCAGAGTTTAAATATAATCTACATCCATTAAGGAATAGTAGTATAATTTCTCATTTGCAGGAAATAGTATTTTGCCCAATATTTAGCTGCTGAAGGCTTCTCTCAAAAATCTTAATAGATAATTGATAGGATGAGAGGAAGCAGCCTCAAATTGTGCTGGGGAAGGTTTAGGTTGGATATTAGGAAAAATTTCTTCACAGAAATGGTTGTAAAGCATTAGAACATGCCGCTCAGAGAAGTGGTGGAGTCACCATTCTTGGGGGGATTTAAAAGAGTGAAGATGTGGCACTTAGGGACAAGGTTTAGCGGTGGACTTGGTGATGCTGGATTTATGATTGGACTCAATCTTAAAGGTCTTTTCCAACCTGAACAATTCTATGACACTATGATTCTATTCTATAATTGAAAACTGACCCATAGGCAACTGTGGAATAAAGATGTCTCACAGTGACCAAGAACAACTGACCTATGGGCTCTCCTTGTGCAGACCATCTTCTGGCACCCTGTCCCCAAAGCCTTGCCAAGTACTGTCATCTTATTTCTCCTTCAGACTAGGGGCCCAACCACGGAACACGCTTCAGAGCATCTCCCTCCACTGTTTGCATGCACCTGGCCTGTACCTTGCATGGAGAAATTTGGGGCAATCAGAATCAAGCATAGGTCAGCTACCAGCCAACTCCAAAGCATAATCACAACCCTAACCAGCCTCGCCACCAGTCCACAGAAGATGCCTCTCTGTACTTCTGTGGAGATATTAAAAGTAGATGGACTTTCAAATTGCTCACAAAAATAAAGATCAAATTTACCACAGCCACTTTATAGCAGGGATTGTGTGGTGATACATCAAGTGTCTTTCCCCAAGTCCTATGTGCAATACAGTATATCATCTACACTGTTTCTCTTTTCAAACACACAATGATCCAGTTTAAGTCCGCTCCTTTGAGCAGCCATTTTGTAGCCTATTGAATGACTTTTAGAAAAAATATCTTCATTCCAAGTAAAGCAGATCGCTTATTTCTGAATGATGGTTTCTGTTCTCAGATTATATACTGTATCCTTAATTGTGCCGTTTGATAAAGGTACTTGATATCCTCAGGATTTCTCTAACCTTTATTTTAGCACACTCCAGGATAGCAACACTGTAATCAATTAAAGCATGCTGATGGCACATGAGGAGCCCTAAATCTCCTATTGACAGGTCATCAGGGAAGTCAGCACTTTTTGGTAATTTTCCATTTAAATGATTCCTTGGTGCAAAGCAATCTCAAAGACTCTACACAGTTTCTTCACTGTCCCATAATCCTGAAAGGGAGTTTACAGAATGCTGTGTGATTTTATGCATCTTTTATATACCTTCAGCTTTCTTGGTTTGGAATTTTTGGCTTTGTTGACGTCACAGAGATATGTTGGCTCATCTCCACACAATAAAAATATCTGACAAAACTTAAAGATGAGTAGTACTCTTGTTTTTTAATTCTGCCCTTAGATTTTGTGCTATATTCTCCATGTTCAGAGAACTGATGGAAAACACAATTCAATTTAAAAGAATTTCATTTCATGGGATGCAACCTATAGCAGTACTTCATACACAGATATACTGTATAAATTCAGCTACCAATCCATTTTGGTGACCAAAGTATTTATATTTAAGCTTTCTAAATAATCAGATAATACCCGTGAAACTAGTTACGTATTTTCTTTTCTATAAATACCACAAATTCTTGATCAATGATACCTTAAAGCAAATGTCTACTGTATTAGTTAAAAAACCCAACTTAGCAAAATTTTAATTATCAAAACCACCAGCAAGACACATTAACATAAGAAAATAGCTGTAAAAGTTCTTTCCAAATGCTGAGCAGCGCTGTAGACAGCACAGACTTTACCCTGTGAGGAAACCTCACCACTGTACATCGGAAATACTTGGAAATAACAAATGTCGTTTTATTAGATATTTATTACAAAGTACTGTATAGAGAAAGAAAGGAAAGGTGAAGCCTTTTATTAGCTGAGACTCACTTTCCATGCAACTGTAGTGCCGTGACATTTGCAACAAAGCATAAGAACACAATAAATGTGATATACTGAGAGAGCTTTCTGACATACCTTTTCTATCCTTGAACTCTAAACAAGGACTCCTGCCTCCCTCTCTGTCATTACAGACACCCTCTAAGTATTAAAATACAGTAATATCAGATGGATTTAGATCATTGTGTGGCAATGAATTGGTATTCTTTGGAAATAGCTATACCTATTTCAAAGTGAGGAATGTGAACTATCAATCCAGAGCATTCACAGAGCCTTATGTAAAGGTCAGTTAGTTTCTGTTGTAAATGCAAACATTCTACATGGTGCCTAAATTTCATTTTCACTACGGAAAATAACACTTTCGGCAGATGAGAAAATATAATTAAGAAAAGGAAGAATCTATCACAAAGGCAAAAGCTGATATAGCAAGTGTTCTTACTATAAGACAGGAAAAGTAATAAAATAAAAAAATTCAAGCACATTTTGAATTCTTATTGCTTGTCTCATTATGCCTAATGAATTGTTTACCCCCCAAAACAGTCAAACTAGTTTTGTTAACTTAAAATGGTAGCTTCTCCACATTTAGCTTTTTTATGTAGAGAGACTTAAAGAGAAGACCTTGACCTCAGAACACCCGACAAGTATGAATGAAAAGCTTTTCAAAGAGAAAATCATCTGACATCCCTAAGGCCTGCTCAGTTGCAAGGTTGAAGATTGGTTGGTTTTGTTTGTCTGCTTGAGTCCAAAGCTACAAATTGCATCCACTTTCTGTAAAACTGGATGTGTGAAACACACTCAACTGGGTTTGCAAACAGTAAGGAACTCCAAAGTCTAGTGAGCTGCCCAAGCTGCAGTCTTGCTGGATAAGAGATTACTTGCACATGATACATTACCAACAACGTGTCTAGGTGTTTGCATCATAAACACACATACACACTTACAATTAGACCTCCTATGAATATAGAGTAATTTAACAGTACCTGAGCTCGTTGTGATTCATCGCATGGGGAGAGGGCAGAAGGTCTAATGGACGTGGTACTGAAGGAGAATGGCTTTCTACTTCTTGTTTCAACACTGCGTTTTGCCCCACACACAATTCTGCAAAGGAAGAGAAAGGATCATTGTAAGAACAGCTACATTTGAACATTTTCTTAGAATATGGAAGAGGAGATCATCTGTTGTTGGGAGAGAAGTTGAAAGTCTTTAGTGAGCATGTTGTACCATAGCTAAAATAACAGCCAGGGTAGGTCACCCAATATCTGGTAAAATTATCATTTAAAACAATTCCAGCTCTCCCATGACATTTAAAGTCTCAGACTCAAGACACGAACAATAGTCTTCCTATGTAATGAAGGCAGAAAACCAATCTGAAACTCAAGATACAATTTACTCACATAAAGAAACCTTATTTGCACAACCAAGACTTTACGTCACTTCTTAACATTCTTTAAACCCACAGATTTTACAGAAAAATAAATCCAAAGGCAGATTTTCTAATTACTGTATAATATATTATCAGGTTCAAGAACACTTAAGAATGGCATTATTGAGTAAAAGATGGGTTACATTTTCAATCTGCGGTTGCTATTGTTACTGTGGTTATACTTAATAACCTTTAAGATGATTAAAGCCAGAGTCACAAGGTTTGACTCTATCCCTCAGCTTTTCTGTTCATTTTGGTTTTCATATTTTTCCCTAGTAGAGATTTTGTGGTGTCACCTTGCTTTACAGCAATGATTTCACATAAAGATGAGGTCACCAGAGTGAAGCACAAGGATGTGCTGACAGCCTTGCAAGGAAGTATGATATTTATTGTTAACTTTAAATGTAACTCCCAAATAAAAGCTTCCTCAGGCTGGAAAGAGCAAGTTTAGCAAAATTCTGCTATGTAGCTTCATGTTTGACTTCAGCCACAGTCCATGATTGCTGCACAGTTCTGTCTTTTTGGAGATATGTAACAGAGATAAGAAAAACCCCTGGAGATTATAGAGTATCAATAAGCTGAAGTAACTTTATTGCTTCTGATAGAAAACTCTCCCAAGGTTTTACAGAAGCTTAATAACTATGACCAATGCAATCTTTGTGGTGCAACACAAAACATATGACAGTACCAGAAGATTTCCCAGTGCACAACTCCTCCATGAGTTATCAGGGAAGTAATTAAGCAGTTAAACTTTGTTGGTCCTGATGAAATAGTCCCACAAGGATACCCTTGACCAGCAACTAGGAAGAAACATATCCTGATTCTCTTCCCTTTTAGGCTGGTATATTTGTAGTGCTTTTAACTGCTTCTGATGTACAAAATCGTAAAGGCAGCAACCGGACGTTTACAGACTGTGGCTGGCTCACTGTGTGTGTCTGATAAATTCACTGTTGTCCATAATTCTGATTACTGAGGACATACGAAAAACTTTCATCCTGGACAACCTCATTCACACTAGCCTTCCTGGATCATTATTTCTATCTGCACTTCTTACTCCATGACTCTCGGTTATTATTATAGGTAACGTAGTTACTTTGAGAAAGATCAGTCAGTCCCAATGATCCCACAGAGTCAGGATGTAAAGCCTGCAGATACAGAACTACCACAGTACATTGCTGCAGTGAAGGCAAGTAGTGCCAACATTAGTCCACAAACTTTACTGTAAATCTCTAAAATATTCCAAAAATGTTCCAAATATCCTTCCTTCTTAGATATCAACTAATACTTTTTCTGAGAGCTCCGAACATTGTTTCAGGAGTTTGCTCAACTCTAAATCTTAAATAAGGTCTTTATCTTTCTTAATATAGCCATGTAACACTTTCGACTTCAAAACAGCTTATTTAGCTTGCTGTGTCAAATCTCTTGATCAAAACACACAAAATATTACTAAATTCTTCAATATCAGGGATTTCTGTTCCACTTTAAAAACATTACTGACAATTATTTACACAGCACTATCTGACACAAGATGTTATCTGTGAAGCATTCACATTTTACCATGTGAAAAGCCATTAAGACAATTTTTCAGAGAGCAGTTTAAATATACTGTTCGCAAGGTAAATTTCTTTGCTATAACATAAAAATGAATTTGTAAAAGCTTCTAAGTAATACTTTACTGCCTTGCAAGATTGGCATAGAGGTGTGCAGTAGTTCTAGCTGAAACACATTAAATTCCAAACCTACAAGATGATATTCTCAATAAACTTTGTCCTTAACTCTTGTTCTGAAGGCAAGCTTGTTAAATTCCTGCTACGTATTCCGTTGAGCAGAAGGAAAAGTAACACAAAAATATAAATGTCTGGGCATAGGTATTAATAAGATGCTAACTAAAGGCAACATGGATTCTTTGGGGTTCTGAACAGCTGAGGGATCTGGAAGTTGTTCATCTGCTATGGCCAGGAGAAGGGTTGTGAGAAAAGCTTCGGTTAACCTTTTTAATGCTCCATGAACCAAGCCCAAGCTAGTGGGAATTCTCCAAAATTCCCACCACTGAAAAGCATCAAATCTTTATAATCCCAACAAGATTTTATAACAGGATTGCCCATTCTAGTGATTCCATTGAAAACCTCAATCAGCAGCTTTTGGTGGTGTTTTGGAAAGCAAGGCAGGAAGGGACATAAGGAGGTGCACGTTAAGAAGCAGGAAAGCAAACAGATCATATTTTTAAATGCTGTGGAATTTAACTCTTTACTTCTGAACTTCTGAAACTCAACAGTAAGAGCTGTTTGGCTGGGGGAGGGAGAAGTAACACAGCAAATCTTCATAAGCACCATCTCACGTGTTGTCAGCACGGCCTAGCAGGTAACGTGCAGACAACCGGTTGGTGTACACAGCTACCTCATCTGGATACCAGGTCTATCTGCTCCTTGACTTCACTGCCCAGCCTCTTTCCTGAAGTACACCGTGGGTCTCCCTGCATCCCTCAGTGCTAGTTGAGCCCCACTTTGTAATAACTGAGTTCATTTCACCACGTTGTGTTCACCAAAAGAAGAAAACAGTGTTCACATAGATGTCTGCTCCAGATTAGTGTAATAAATCAGAATAAAAGCTTGTTCTCTTTTTTCTGGTCTGCAGGAAGCTGAAGTGATAGAATACATTTGGTGAGTTTCTCTGCAGAAATCACAACATGAGCAAATGCACCAGTTCTTTGAAAACTGCAATCACCTGTGATGATAGAAGCAGTAAATAAGAAAGAATTCCCAGTGTTCTAATTAACATGAGAAATGTTTGCATTTCTTCAGATAGGCTATTGCAATGTGACTAGCAAAATCAGGAGAGGAAAACTGAATAGGTGAATATTCTGACAGTTTAATAGGAATTTATTAGGAGAAAGTACTGCTGCATCATCGAGAGAATTCATCACAGACAGAAAACATAAAAGTGCCCAACTTCTAAGTGTGTTCTGAGAGTCAGTTCATTTCTTTATTTCTTTTCTCTCTGCAAATAAAAGTAATACTTATAGCATCTACTTCCAACACACGTTAACTGGTATATTTGTCCATCAATTCTGAAGCACTGTGTTCATTCAAATAATAGTCCTGCTGGTGGAGCCAGCGGTTCCTTATCATCATCAGGTAAGTCCTAGCACGACACTTTTGTGTTTATACGTACTGTTAGAGGAAGGCTAAAGACTGACCAATGCAAGTGACTAAAAGCTCCACAACAACAACAACAAAATCTATATAATCTATTTAATAATGTAACCTCATAGGGACAGAGAAATTTTGTCTTGAGGCTAAAACACACAATATATTTATTTATTTATTAGTTACAAGAAACCCTATTCCAAGACAGATTCTGAGATTAAAACATTCAATCTTTTTGATCACTGGAAGTAACAATCTCAGTAACAATATCAGATGAACAGAAATAAACCAAATTTAAACAACATTCTGCTTTGCAGATTATTTTTTTTTTTCAGTTCTCACCTACTGCTCTTAACACTGTGGATCGAACAAAGCAATTCTCCTGGAACACGCTTTAAAACCTTACTACAATACAGAAGTAAGAGAAACAACCTTTAAAGGAATTTGCTGAAGCAGGAGCAGAAACCCTTCAGATCTCCAAGATGTTGAACCTAGACTCCAAATCCAAATTAAGCTCCAGAGATCAGGCCACAATCCAATTTAGATTTTTCCATGTCTTCTAAGCCATTCCCATCAACACACACAAAAAGCCCAAAACAAAAAACAGCCCAAATTGTTCTCCTTTATACCTAAGATATGTCTTGATCCTGTATGTAATTCTTTTAATCTACCTGGCATTTGTTTTTCTTTTTTGAAGGGAGAGGAGTTGATTGGAGGGGAAGGGGGAAGACTTCTACTTTCATGAATTGCATGTAGTAATCGTTCCCAGAGGCAGAACTGAGAGTGAAGCACAGGTTTAGACTCTGAAGAATATCAGAGATGCCCAAACAGGGTCATTCGAATCATCGGTCACTCAAGCTCAAACCACATTAGAGTATTCTGTTAATTTTGTTAAGTAGCTAGAGCTGCAGGATACAAAATTCACAATATTGAGCCACTGGCATTAATGTGATAAAAGATTTAAGGGCTAGCATGGTGGAAAGAGAGAAAGCAAAGCTTTTAAACCTCATTTAATGGATGAAAGAAAGCCATCTTTGACATTCCAGTTGTCTTTGCTTTATTGTATTGATTACAAAGACAAGATTTTGACTTGAGGTCTCTGATGATATAAATAAATGCTGAGCTCTCAAAACATTTTCAGGAAAAAGCCTCTATGAGAGAGGGAAGTAAAATATCCAAAGTTTGACTGTATTTTTGTAATTAGGTAAAAATTAAATAGGTTAAAACTCATCTGGATAGGCTGCTTCATTGTTCTACCAGTTTGCTATGAGGATTAAATGCCAGGCTGACCTCTAACAAAGTTGTAAATTATTAAAAAGAAAAAAAAGAACTACTTTTTTCCTGGGCTAGATATTCTCTAAGTTCTTTAAATTTCATTGATTATAAACATAATACGCACCCAAATGGCAGTTATACTTCTCTCTTTCACAGTTACCACAGAGTTGAGGATCACTGCTGCCACATCACTTCCTTGGTATTACAATTTTAAAGTGCTATCATGGCTTCAGGTAGTACTTAAATTCTTTCTTTTCTTACCTTTTCTCTCTCACACACATACTCCCATTAAAATAAATGGAGTTAGGAAATCCAGACACCAAAGTCAGCACCATCAGGCTTCAATAGGGTCATGCTTTTACCCAGTGTACTTGTTAAGTGAATTTCCAAATGGGAATGGACTTACACAATTAAGTTCAATGCACATTTAAACATTTTGCTGAAGAGAGACCATTAAACAGAAAAGGAAGGAGTAAACAGTGTAGTAAGCTTTCAAAATTATGGTCTATCAAGTTCCCTATTCCTAATAATATACATAAAATGATACAAAATAATAAAACAAAAAATATAGCCCACTCTCAGAAACACTTCAGAAGAAATATGTATTACATTCAACCAAATTCTTCAACGCAGACAAGAGAAATGGAGATCGATTTAAAGTTGAAGGGACCTCTTTGCAAACCCCTCCTGCTCCCACTTCCCCAAAGCTCTCCACCTGCAAAGAGCTGAAGAGCTCAACAACCAACCTGCACAGCAAGGGAGGAGTGGGACTGAGAGAGGAATCCATCTGAGCTGTCCTAGAGCATGGATGGGATGAAGGAAGCCTAGGGGCAGTATTAAGGGAAAGGACCTTTTGTCTAGATGACCCTGAGCCTCTTGTGTTACTGAGATGTTATTTTTAGGAGACCTACCACATCTCTGGAGGACAGTCTCTCTATTTTTTCCCATTCAGAGAGCAGGAGGCAGCAGCCAAATAGTTGCCTCAATAAAATCGAAACCATTTATGGCTGTGACCACCCCTCAGTATTTCAGCTCGACAGTGTTTTAGTAGTATGAACCTAAGTAGTTCCTCATAACACTTAAAACATTAGTTCATCTCTACTGTGGGAAAACAGGCCATGGTCACAAGTACAGTCACAAACAGATTTGCACTCACCCTTGAATATACAACGGTATAAGGTATTCAAGGATGAGTTTCCTAGTCACTGTCCAGGTTTGAGAGCCTATTGTTGGTAACCATTACCATATTCCCAAGTGTTCACCACTGTGTTTAAGGATGGGAAATTCAAAATAACCTACTTGAATCTTCCCTTAAAAACTTAAGCATCAAACTTACCTAGTTTAAACTTCTTCACTAAATAAGCACTATCTCCCTGTTTCAAAAAATAGGCTTAGTAACCAGAACATTATTTTTGCTGGTCAGGAAGGTGAGGTGTTCTGCACTTCTCAGTTTCCCAAGCTTGCCTTGCTACATTTCCACGCTTTATTGCTATGTAATGTTCTTCTAAAAGGAAACGTTCAGATTGCTTAAAGGCTTTGAACTCTGTACGCTTTCTTCCCTCTTTAGTTATAAATAAATACATACCTGGGTGGCAGCTGTTAAAGGAGGTGCCAGGTACATAAATCAAACAGACAAAGCCTAGAGGGGAAAAGGCCTCAAATGATAAGTAATTACCAGTTCTACAGAGCTTGATTACTGCAGAAGTAATGGCTGATTAAAACAAGACCAAGATTAAGGCAGACACATGAGCAGATAGGAAAAAAAAAAAAAGATGAGGGGTGTGGGGAGAAGGCAACTCCAGCTTCAGTGTCTGAGCTGAGTGAGTCCCAGTGTGAGGCTTCTGCCCAGGAAGAGAGAAGCTCCTCGTGCTGTCCTGGGAACCCTTTGCTGCCAGAGACTCACTTTGGTCATCGGCAGTCTGGGTGTTTGAGTAGCCTGCAAAGCTCTGGAAAGTTTAAATTTCTTGGTGTCGGTTATTTCATGGATTTTTTCACATCACCTGTATTGCTCTAGTACCCAAACTCTTCCGCTAATGCACTAAAACACCCAACATGTAACTGAATGTGGCTCAGTCTCTGTTGGAGTAAATTAACTCTTATAACTGGCTTTTCTGAGGCATAGTAGCTAACAGTTACTTTGTAGAGGTTTTTCTCCCTCCTTCTCCTTATTCCCTGTTAAAGAGATAAATTCACAATAAATACTGATACAGATAAAATTGTTTTCTAATCCATAATTTAATGGGAACACATTTTCTAGTAACTTCTTCAGCATTTTAGACTTATCCCAGTGATAATTTATTGTAATTGCCAAGTTAAATCAGAGCACTTGTTTCGGAATGCAACATTTTTATTCACTGTCAGAAGCTCAATATTTTAGTTTTAAAGGAAGGGATCTGAAGCATTTGACTTCACTAGCCTTTTCCAATACTGAACCAACAAAGTAAAATTATGACACTACAAATATTTTTAGTCAAGCAGTGCTCTGAATAACCCAGATGTGTCTTAGGACAACAAATAGTTAGCTAAAAGGATGAATGGAATTGCCCACCTTAAAAAGACAGACAGGTACCAGAATTCAAGAAGCTTTGGCTACTAAACAACAGGATTTTCAAAAGCAATTAACGCTAAAAAACAATTAATCAAAAGCTGCTCAGTAATCAGCTTTTTAACTTCAGACTGCTTATTCAGATAATTTAACCCAGTCTTTAGGTATTATACTCTTGACCAAAATTCCAGGGAAAGACAGTGAGGGACACCTGGTAAAGCTAGACATATCAGTCCACAAAAGGATGGATTATTAGCCCAAATTAATGTTCTTGCAGATAATCGTACAGTCAGTGGATCATGGACTTTATGTCAAAGTTTAGAAAAAAAAAATGCTGCACTGATGTTCACACAGGTCTTTTGAACTTGAAAAAGTCATACAAAACGTCCCAAGCCCATGGATAAATTTGAACTATGCTTAATCAAACAAGTGATTAAAGCTCAGGACCATCTTTGAGATGGAGACATGGGAAAAAAAATACCCCAAAGTCGTGAGGTATAGAAAGGCTCAGGAGCTGCCAAGAGCCAAAGCATGGATTCCTGCAGAGCCACGTCTGATACCCAAAATGCACAGAGCTCAATTTTCTCTCATTCTTTTCCTTCTGCAGAAGGAAAAGAAAAATGCTGAAAGACAAGTAAATATTTAATGAGTCTACCTACCTCTACATTCTGAAATTTCACCACATTTATTTGTAGAGCTCCCTAGCCTTAAGAGATCTAGTATCAAGGTTTTCAGAGAAGGCTACTAACAGCCTGGTGCAAACATTCTGATTTGTAACTGGTACCAGAATACATCCATTCACTGGAACATCTTGGTTGCATGTCTTTACTACTAAATCCATGTCCAATACCAATACAGGGACATTACAGACATCCCAGCAGCCCTTTTTGTGTTAAGCTGTAAATGTAGACTTTTTTACTAGTGTCTTCATAGATATTTGAGTATCCAACATAAAATATTCCATTACAAAGGGGAAAGCTAATAAGAAGCTATAACACAGCACAGCAAGGGCAATGATCGGGCAAACGGAGAGAACTATGAAAGATACATAAATAAATTTGCTTTTTCACTCTGAAAGGTTACATCACATACATGCATACGACCTATAATTCTCCCATTTGCAGCATTGACTGCAACATTTACTGATCTGTGTTACTACTGCGCTCGTTTTAGGAAAGATGAGCCAAACTCACACCTATTACAGATAAAGTGTAGTCTGTGTGACAAAGATCCAGAGACTTGTCATATATTTTGATACTGTTTTGTTAATGCTGGACTGGCAGAGTTTTTACTTCAAAAGAACGGATTCCAGTGAAGATACTTGCTGTGACGCTTTGCCTGGAGTCGCAGCAGAATGGAAAGCTTTATAACCGCGTAAGGATTTTATGACAGATGCCCACAGGAATATGCACACATATATAGTCAAAGCAGTGCTAAAGCAAAGCAGCCTCATGGTACCCCCAAATTCTGATGAGCTTTAAATGCTAACATGTCCTTGTATGTCAAAAAGGGAGAGAAAAACAACTCCACAGAAGTAGCTGCTACATTTCTAAATTTTTTAAAAGCAAAATCAGATATCTTTCTAATGCTTAATGATGCTTTGTCAATACTCTTCCATGGGAGAAAACCAATGCCCAGATACAGGACAGATTGTCAGTAATTTGGAGCATCATGGTACAGAAGCTCTCGAATAACAAGTGCCATGGAACTGGCTTGCAACCCCGCTTCCATCATGCTCCCTCACGCTGGAATTTACAAGGAGAATATAATGGGATTGGTAATGTTATCTCCACTTCAGTGGGGTACTAAGGGAAATTGCCTCCAGCACCTCTATATCTTTTTATCCCCAATGCCCCTAGACTGGCTTGCATACAAGTATGTGGTGGGACAAAACTTCTTCTGTACCATAATGAGCCAAACAGTTTTATACAGGTTCCACACAACAAAGTAGGAAAAGAACAGAAAAGAGAGCATCAAATTTTCCAGAGGTGCAGAAGTCTAAAGTCTTCCATAGTCAGAGATATATCCAAAGGTAATTTGGTCACAATCAACATTCTGCAGTTCAATAGCAATTCTTGCTGTATTTTCAATCTAAAGGAAACCCAAGGAAGCACAATCTGCGAGTGTGAAGTGAAATGAATCTATTAATTTACAGCACAACTAAATTGAGTAGCCATATTATCCTGAAGGCAGCCTGCCGACTCAGGAAGGGTCGGAAGTAAATAAATCATATATGACTGTGATAAATGATCAGTGCAGGATGTGTCAGAGTGCAGGCCTGATCAGCCATCATGCTGAAATGCACTGAACTACCATGGGAGGTGTGGGGGCTTGTTAGTGTCAGAACTGGGCAAATGATTTGCCATGAATTAATACAGAAGCACGGCTTAGCCTACTTCACATTTCTGAACAATGAAAAAGCAGATAATGGTTTTTTCTTCCTAATGTGCTTCCTGGTGTTGTCCCACTTTTAGTCCCCAAAATTGTAAATTCCAGTAATTTTTCCTCTGGTTGCCTATTAACAATGTGTCATGAGTGGTTTAACTCAAGGCACATCATTTATTTTTTCCTCAAAGTCCCAATGCTTCATGCCAGGATTAACAAAAATTAATACTGAGAACAGTTTCAATCCAAAATAAAACATCACTCAGCCTCTACGTCAGAAAGAGCTATTTACTAGGGGAACGGATCCCGCTTCTTTTACATTCCCAACCCCAGTAAGGTTTGTGTCACATTTTGGATCTTTGTCACACATTGTATACACCTGACAGGTGCAGACATATGACTCTCAATTCCATGCTTGAAAACATGTAGAGAAGAACAGCTTTTTTATTATTATTGTTATTAAAAAGAGATTAACAAGAAAAACTGTCAAACCAGGAAAAAACCTACCATCAATATAAACACTGGAAAAACCCCAGACAGGTGACATTTCACAAAATTCACGTAAGACAGTAGGTTATAAACTGCATTTACCTAAGTCAGTCACAGGACAGATTAGCCCAACGGCAGCTTTACCACACTTGGACTGGGGCAGAACTTGCCATCCTGAGGGCAATGCGCAGCTGCAGCGTACACCCACTGATGTGCATCCTACAGCTTCTGGTCTATACCACCAGTTCTGGTGTGCTGTGGTGCCAAGCAGGGCGCTGTCATACATCAGAGCACTTGCTGCAGGAGGTACGAGATTCCGAGAGAGTGAGATGGGCTTCGGATGGGGCTAGACTTCCTAATCCTCAGCATAAAATTTACCAGATCTACCAAATACAGTAGGCAGAGACTAGTGCCATGGGACTGTGACTGTTCAGTGGATAACTCTGGTAGCAGATCTCAGTTGACGTTTGCAATCTCTTCTCAGTCCCAGTCTTCCTATAGGTCTACTGTGAGTAGAGACTAATGCCACAGGACAATATTGCTAAGGCTGCACAGAGAATATATCTAACAGCAGCCCTCATCAGACCTTGGCAAAGGCAGTCTCCCATTTCTCCTTCTCTGAACCCTACATGTAAGCCAAGTCTAATGGCAATCCCAGAGATACAAACCTATGCAGGTAATGACCACACTGCTCCCATGGGCCTTACTTGATCCTTTTCAGAACGCTAATGCTAAGTAACATCATGTGTTCTGGAAGAAGAAAATAAACCAAATCCTCTAACACAGAGGGTCAAAGTAATTATGGTTTGTGGCTCTTTTTCACTTGCATTTATACAGTCAGCTGATGTCCAAGGTGAAGACTACACAGAGGTTATATCTAGGAGTAACCCATACTTGACTATCCAAAACATCTCTGAGCCTATTTCTTTCTACAAGGCTCCCATGTTCTCTTCTCTGAGCCTTAAAGCTATCGGTAGGCTGAACAGAAGCCACACAACACACCAGTGCTCTCAGTGAAGGCACACACAGGCAGCGCTTCTGCTGATGCACGCAGCCACCTGTCAGATACACGGTATGACTCTGTTTTCTACTTCTCAAACACCAAATCTTACTCTAGGCTGAGACAACAGCCATGGGACTCCCCCAGTCCCTGAACTTAATTGTTTCATAGACTCCTCTAGTTGCACTCCTGCTTTGCTGCAGCAACATCTTCTGTTCCCTGCTCTTGGTGTGTATCTGAGATTTATTGTTCTCAGAAGCCTCACTCCGATCTCGTCCCCAAGCACAGCCTGAGCCCCAGGCCAGCCACTCAACCTGTTTAATCAGTGCTGAGTGCACAGTTCCACTACCAGCTGTCAAATTACCTTGGCAGCCCTTCTGAGCCCCACTGCTACTGCGTGTCCTGGATTACTATTTTTCAGTGTGTTACTCCACTGGCTGCTGTCATTCTTTGTGCCCAATGGGCATCTGAAAAGAGAGGCACTAAGTCCATCCTCTTCTAAACGTTGTGGTGCTGGGCAGGTTATTGGCACATACACTGTGGCCGTTTCCCCCCTGGCATCCTTGCCAAGTGCAAGAGATAAGTAATTCACAGACTTACTGGGGCTTTTTAGTCTGGGGAAGAGAAGACTGAGAGGGGATCTAATTAATGTGTACAAATAGATGAGGGCCGGGTGTCAAGAAGAAAGGGGCAACCTCTTTTCACTTGTGCCCTGCGATAGGACAAGGGGCAATGGATGCAAGCGAGAGCACAGGAAGTTCCACCTCAACATGAGGAGGAACTTCTTGACTGTGAGGGTGACAGAGCCCTGGAACGGGCTCCCCAGAGAGGTTGTGGAGTCTCCTTCTCTGGAGCCTTTCAAGACCTGTCTGGATGTGTTCCTGTGTAACCTGCCCTAGATTCTATGATCCTGCTTGGCAGGGGGGTTGGACTTGATGATCTCCAGAAGTCCCTTTCAATCCCTCACATTCTATGATTCTATGACTTTATTGATGAGACCCTTAATAAAATTCTCACAGGGGTGCACCTCCTTGGGACCCTGGAAGAACCAGGGGTTAGCATTTGAATACATCCATAGTACCTTACTTCAAGATTATAGTTGAATCACAAAATCACAGAATGCCAGGGATTGGAAGGGACCTTGAAAGGTCCTATCATTGGGTGTCACTGAGAAGAGCCTGGCTCCATCCTCCTGACACTCACCCTTTACATATTTATAAACATTAATGAAGTCACCCCACAGTCTCCTCTTCTCCAAGCTCAAGTGACCCAGCTCCCTCAGCCTTTCGTCATAAGGGAGATGTTCCACTTCCTTAATCATCTTTGTGGCTCTGCACTGGACTCTCTCAAGCAGTTCCCTGTCCCTCCTGAATGGGGGGCCCAGAACTGGACACAATATTCCAGATGAGGTCTCACCAGGGCAGAGTAAAGGGGGAGGAGAACCTCTCTCAACTTGCTAACAACACCGCTCCTAATACACCCAGGGATGCCATTGGCCTTCTTGGCCACAAGGGCACGTTGCTGGCTCATGGTCATCCTGCTGTCCACCAGGATGCCCAGGCCCCTTTCCCCTACGCTGCTCTCCAACAAGTCAATCCCCAACTTATACTGGTGCATGGGGTTGTTCTATCCCAGATGCAAGACTCTACACTCGCCCTTGTTATAATTCATTAAATGTCTCCCCACCCGACTCTCTCTCTAGGTCCCGCCGAATGGCAGCACAGCCTTCTGGCGTGTCAGCCCCTCCTCCCAGTTTTGTATCATCAGCAAACCTGCTGACAGTGCACTTAGTGATGTGGTTTTGTTTTTAACCATGTGAAAATACACAAGAAGTCTCTTAAAAGCCCACCTTCAATCAACCTTTTCTAGGGTACCAGACAAAGAACCACAAACAGATCCATACATCTGTCAAGGTATCTTCTTGATTAATAATGCTTTAGATTAAATTTTCTTACAGTTTATCAAACTTACTATTATCATTCGATTGTAAATTTATCCCTTCACTTTGATATTATTGGCAAAATGAGAAAGTTAAGGCCATAAAATTAATTAAAATCTTAATTATATGGATTCTTCCTTGCATTCTGCGATTAGATAAAGCAGTAAGTTATCATAATTCCCTTAAAAAAAAAAAGAGGAAGAGAGCTACCTAGCAAATGATGGGCAAAGATAAAGGATGTGATTTTTATGTTAGCTATGTGGGCACATAAGGCTGTATATCTTGCAGAACCAGGTAATGTGAACACATTACCAATTTGACAAGACATGTCATAAAACAAAGGTATGAATCCATTTGTCTTAGATGCCATCACCCATACTGGACTTAGTTTATATTCCACATGTCCCTGAAGTTCCAAATTATTTAGACCTGAAGTACTGAAATGTATGAAATGTATCAGAGAAAACAACATCCCAAACCTTTCCTTCTAAGGTAACGTGAAAGAGGTTTTTTTAATCCTTTTGGGAACAGAGCAGACAGTCAAAACCCATCAGAATATTTTTTCTAGTATTTCTCACCTGGGCAAAAAATTGGAAATGCTACAACAAATAGTTTTACCATCTCTTGTGACCAAACTGAAAGTCTCATTACTCCTGATGCTGGCTAAAACTATCACTTTCAAACGCTAGTGATAACATGAGAATCTCAGTTTTCATTATTAGAAAATAAAAAAGTTTCTACATTGTCATATCGAGTACCAAACCACGATAATATGATCAATGGCTAAAAGAATGAGAAAAATCATTATTTAAAATAAAACTGTGACTTTGATGAAGAATATTAATATTAAATAGATATTAAATAATGCTTAGGAACACTGGACTGAATCCTTAAATGCAGCATCCAATATTCAACAAGTAACAATAGTTAAAGTAGCGTAGAAATCATAAAATGCCACAGACTGGGTGGGGTAGGAGCAAAGCTAACACCAGGGTTTAGGTTCTTGCAGTAGCAGGGGATTTGGTAGGCAAAATTTCCAGATCACCTCCAATTACATCCCTTTTCTACAGAAGAATAGAAAAAAATCTGCAATAAGTATCATTACTCTGAGCTAGGTAAAACTGCTGTGGACCCCACGGGCAAGTTTAAGGTCTAGCTCATCATCAACACACAGCAAACAGTTACCTTAGGCAAAATAGCACATCACATCACCTGCTTGATCCTAATTTCTCTTTCACTACAGTCAGTGTTTGGTGTTTCAGAGTTAGATGGAGGGGGACAAAAAGTCAACCCATGAACTACAAAAGAGAAAATAGTTTGTTACTTGTTTATTCAAGTGTACGCTGCAAACCTCAAAAGCTTAATACGAGGTAATGTGGTGCAGACAAATGGAATTTTAGTCTCTTTTTAAAGCCTACGGGCGACATGCTGAGTGTGCCTGAGGATTCATATCCCACACTCAGTTTCCTCCTTCTGAAAGCGTACATTTTATGTTATATAATCCATTCCATACCCTAGCCAAACTGATGGCAAGACGAAACACCACTGTGCATTGCCAAGGTGGTGGCAAGGTGAAATGCTGCTTCTAAATCATGTTCTTCTGTTGCATCAGATTGACACCAAAAAGAATGAGGAACAAGTGACGAAATGAAAATTGAAGTGAACAATTCAGCAGCAATTAAGAAAATGGGTTCAATTGTAATTTTGAACAACATTCAGTACACACAAAGATAGATCTTAGTGAGTGAAAGGAAGCACTAAATTCAGAGCACCAACCACTCCCTAACAATTCACCCTGCTCTGAACCTTTTCGGGTTCACAAGCCACTAACTAATATTCAGCTAAGAGGCTTTAGAAATGTAGATTAATGTTTCATGCTCTAGGGAACAAGCTCATCACCAACTGTGTTGAGAAACTCTTTTTTTCCCCTCTAGGGAACACAATTACATAATCAGTTAAGTACATCATGGTTTCTTAGCTCCAAGACCTTGGTACGGGCAACTAGCAATAACTTTTACTGGGGTAGGTGGACAAGTTGTCTTTGTTACGATGCCAATTACACACCAGTATGGTACAAAATAAACACAGGAGCAACGTTCCAGCCGTGCTACTCTTACTGCATTTAATTCCGTCCATTAAAAAGTAGCATCTATTTTCTGTACGTGCTCCTTGACAATTGTCAAATGACCATGAAACAGACTGTGCTTGCAATCCCACACCCCAGCGCTCCCCCAAACAACCAACAAACCCAAGAGCAAAAGCATATTTCAGGACTCCTACCAGCACCTTCCCTTTGTCACACAGGGATGGAAAACAGAAAGAGAATTAGGTTCCAAAGCTACATTCATTATTACGGTCATATCTTACAGGAGATAAAGCTACTGCAGCCAATTCTTGTTGCAACTTAAACTGAACGTGCAGCCATGTGATGAGAGCTATAATGAGATTTTTAACAGAGGGCTGCATCTGAGCGTTTGACAAAAAAAAGATTCAGCTGGGGTACAATGAACTGTTATTTATTTCCATTTGAGTTTAGCAAAGGTTGTCCTACACAACTGTGAAACAATTTTACACTTTTTAAATGTATTAGCTTTGAACTGAAACAGTAAATAAACTATTTATTTGGATTTTTTTTTTTTTTAGTATCTCGACATGGATTAATAAGGGTGTATAGAGAGTACACCACCACAGAGAACAATTTTTTGATGGCAGGCTAATGGGATTGCAAAGAGTTATTTTGCTGGAGAGGAGATTTTCAGATGCTTTCTCTCTAATGAAGGTTTTGTTCCTCACTTACAAAGTGTTTTTTGCCTTTACTTTTCGCCCTTTTTTTTTTTTGGTCTTCTTTTAAACAAGTCAGGGAAAGGTGAATTGCCTTGGAGAACCATGTTATCATTGGACTAAATTAAACCTTAAAAGATCAAAGCTTTCAAAATCATGCTGAGATCAAACTGGGATCTTTGGAAGACTTAGAGGGGAGGAAAAACACTGATCTTTACGGTTTCTCTGCAAACATGTCGCTCTTCAGCTGCTGAAAATATGCAGGAGGACTACACTGTGCAAAAAACCCCAATCTTCAGTGATAGCAGAGCAGCTTTTAGAGAAATCGATCTTCTGAGAACAGGTGAAATTCACCTCTGTTCCAAGAGTCCACAGGTCTTGTCCAGGCCATGTAGGCTGTTCATTTAATTCTCTAATGGCTCAGTGGTTGTGCTATAAATTTTATCCCATGTGACCTTCTAAATCTCTTTCTCCCACCAAAGACTGTCAAGAATAAAAGAATGTAAAATAAATATAAATAAATAAATGGAAATCTTCCACAGCAGTGGAGAAAATTATTATAAAGCCAAATATCTCTTATCTTCAGGTACGCGAAAGCTCTTGTGACTAAAATGGCCTTTAATGGTCCATGGGGCCTAAAATTATTTTTCTGAGATTTGATAACTGTCTACCTATACCTACCTGCTCTCCCAGTAGTGGTGCATCTCCCAGCCAGCTAAGAGAACCCCTGATCTTCCTGACCAAACAGAAGGGCCAGGTGTCCTTTTAGTCAGCTTTTTGTTCAGTGACTTTAGCAAGGTTCAAGCTGTGCTAGTTTTAAAATGAGCAACTGTGTTTTACTACATAAAAGATGTAGCTGCATAAGAGCAGAAGCTGCCTGCCTGAAAAGATGAAACAACCAAGCTTGTAACAATTCATTTCTGGAGTGTGGAAAACCCATACTCCAAAACCAAAGAGGGATGTATTCTTGGGCAGACACAGGAGACTCACTTCCAGCCATTCCTATCAGTGCTGAGACGTGGCACCTCCTGTATTAAACTGATTCTTGACCTGAAGGACTCCACTTTGTGCATCTGCCAGCAGCCAGACTGTGCTGTTGAACTGCAAATCACACATCGGATGAGGTCCCTCCAGGCTGTCAGTCCTTATTGCTGTTCCACCCATCTTATTTCTGGTAACCTATGGTGGGTACCCCATCCAATGATACCATCACAGCAGCCCCTCTTGCAGCACGGGCTTTACTGGCCTTTAGATATCTTGGGATGATATTTCCGAGTGCCACCACTGCCACCACCAGCAGGTTAAACATCTAGAAGTGTATGGATCCGTGGGAACAGAGACCTACCATGGCTACTGACCACTCCACTGGCTGCAGGCTGGGGCAGTGCCCATAGGTGAGGCTGCCCTATAGATGACAGTAAGAGCAGAGACGTACCTTGAGTACAAACCACATGCAGGTCCCCATCAAAGCACAGGGTGGGGGGCACAGAGATCACCAGGGAGTCATTAGGCCATGAGGTAATCTAAACAGGAAAATCAGAAGCTGGAATTCCCTGCCGGTGCTTGATGACATGGGCAGTCCTGGGCTGGGGAGGGAGGACCTGGTGTAGCCCTGTCCCTGCAGCACACACCCGCCAAGGGGCAACTGCAAAGGGCAGCTCTTTGGGTTTTCCCACAGGGCCATTTTGGGTTTATATTCTCATGCCCCGGAGCCAGAGGAGAGCCCCGACATAGTGTTAGAAAGCTGATCTCAGCTGCAGTAAGAGGCAAATTCACCTACAGCAATTCCTTCCACGCTTCCCTTAGCCCGTCCAGGCTAAGTAAAACTGCTTTGTCCATTTTAAGGCTGTAGTTGTGATGATTAAACCTGTCTTATAAAGCTCATTGCCTCTCAGCAAGGTACCAAGGATACTACCCGTCATATATTTTTTTCAACTTACAAACTAAATAGGAGATCCAAACAAACAAATAAAACCCCAAGAACCAAACAAAAATCCCCACCAACCTGGCGTTTATTCCTGCTTTGAAGAGTGAACAGTGATAGTTACAGCACACCTCTGATAGCACTGATCATAATCACTGCTGTTTATACAGCCTCATATATTTTTGTATATGTTTGTGAGAAAATTGGTAGAACTGCTGCACATGTAAAGGCACTAGATGTAGATTAGACCAAAAGATTTAGATTTCCAAATGACAAAAAGCCGAAGAGCATCAAACCAAATTTAAATCTGTTTTCACTATAATCCATAACCCTTTTCCCTCAAAACCTTTATTCTTACAAATTTTTTTCCAGTGCGAATCTTTAAACACAATTTCCTCTGGGATATCCTTTAAAGAAATGATGATGGAAAACATTCCTGGATGAAGTTAATTCTTTACAATATTGAGGGAAACAAAGGGAAAGGTAAAATACATTCATTAAAGTCCTCAACTTTTGATTATATAGTACTCACAATCAACTTAAACCATTTACAAATAATTATTTCGACTTTAAGATAACATAGATCAATCTGGCAATTTGTACCGGGAAAAATATTATCTTCATCAAATTATTTCAGCAATATCCTCAATAGATTAAAATTCCCACGAAATTCAATACAGTATATGGAATGAACACATTTTGGCACACTGCAGCATATGTTCTAAAAGGAATTCAGGGCTCTAGCAATGTTAATAAAGAAATAAAAGTGTACACAGTATTTTAAAGAGCAATTCACTTACCTATGTTAAGAATAGGACAGCAGTTACAAAATCATTCTATTTCACAAACTCATAAACTGTAATATTGACCAGATTCAATCACAGTTTAATTCAAAATAATTGTGTCACCTTGAATTTGTTTCATTTCTAGAATTCAAGTTATTTTAAGAGCAACATCTTAATGCAGTAGCCTCCACAGGCAAAATGGAAATCCACATTCATTGTAGCAGAATATCTGGGGGACAGTGGGGGGAACAACTGGACCAGATCAGTATTTCTGAGACTTCAGCAGCTATGTGTTCTGCTGATCCAAAAGCATTAAAATTGTATTATGTTTTATTACAATGAATCCACAAATGAGTCCACCAGGTAGATAAATCCAAGTATCATTCATGCATGAATGCTACTGCAAAGCAGGATGAGAAATTATTTGACATACAAAATACCACAGATGGAGCATGTAAGAAGGGCAAAAGGCAGGCTCAGCCTGGGATTGTCTCACAGTCCACCTGAACTATAGTGCAAGCAAAACCAGCCTCGAAGCTACTGAGAAATACTGGACACATTTCGATGAACACACAGAGAAGCACTGTTATTAATGGCAAAGAAAACACAGTTTACACTCCCAAATGCTGATTTCAAACTAGAAAAGTAGAAGAGACTATGCTGCTTCTCAAGAAAGCTTTTTCTTCAAAATGTACCCCTCATTCAGCGTTTCCACCAAACTCCTGAAGTACCCAAACAGACCATGGTTTCCTTCCGTCACTTCACAAAACAGCCTGACTTCTGCAGCTAAAGGTTCTTTTGCAGCACCACCTCCAAATACAAATAATTACCATTTCTAGGGCATATTGTCAAATCCAAATCACAAATACAAATCACGCTTTGTTTTACCCAAACCAAAGTTTCTGGATTCCCTGAGAAGCTTTCACTGGTTTTAAGAATAATGTTACTAGAAACACTTGCATAGGACTTCAGCAAACCCCCTTAGGAAAAATCCAACAAAGCCTTTAAACACGCACATAGTACATATTATGTTGAACAGGAACATCACCAATGTCTGCAACTCCTCAGCAGCCTTAAAATTAAATATGGGCTTAAAGCATTTTCTGGATTAGGCCCTGTCTCCTTTCTTTATTAGAATGGTACAGTGGCTATAAGCCAGCAGAAACTCCAGTGATAAAGTAGAAGACATAAAGTTGGAGAGAGATGTGATAAAATTCACTTCTATACATGAGGAAATGACTTCCATAACTCATTCCAGACTTTACTTCTTGTAAATAGCATAGCACTGTAAAAACCCATACTTTGTATCACTTCTAGATGCATGCCACACCAATTACTAGCTTTAATTTGACAAAGCAGGGAGAATTCTGAAGGTTTTTTTCTCCTTTTGTTTCATTATCTATCCTGGATATTTTTTTCTTTGGATTAAAGAAGGGAATATAGAAAAGCAAAAAAAAAAAAAAAAGAAAGTTTCACAAGTAAGACAGATCTACTGAAGAGGCAAAATTCACATTGCAATTTTTCTTGTGTTCAGTGGGCTGGATGGATGATCTACCTTTCTTTCAACTTGCCTTTGCTGGAGGCAAGAATAGTGACAGTGTGTTATAGGACTAGCTAAGGTGCAGAGCAGCTGGATTCCCCAGCCTTCCATAAAAAGCCCAACAGGATGAATTTTGTTAAAGTCTTAAACTATCAATTACCTTTGCATAGCTCTTGCAACATTGACTGCTGAGATATATAATGTGGAGAAAGTTCTGCTGGCCAAATACACTTTCTCCATTTTACTGTATTGTGTAGCTGTCAAAGAAGTATCTATCCAAATCTTTGAAACATGTAGCTGTGAACAGATTTTTATGGGATGCACAAAATCCCAAGGCCACAGTGACTTTGTGTTAGTCGGGGGTCATTAATTATTTGTCTTCTCCTCGTATTAGGCACTGCTGAAAGAGACAAAACAGACTCTCACCTGAAGGGATCAAGTCTTCACTGACAATAAAGGCACAGAAGACAACATGGAAAATTTATTTTTGCTGCAGAAGAAGTTAAGGGCCTTATTCATGTTGAAAAGTGAGGTGCTCTGAAAATGCAGCTGAAAAAAAATTAAGAAAACAAAACAACAAAAACAAGACAGTTGTATTTCCAGAAAAGGTAATCTCCTGATGTGCAGTGTTGAACAGTAGGAATACACAGGCTATTGTACCCACAGCAGTACTGTAATATATTCTCAGCCTTGGTCATTCATTAGGTGTATAAAATTTATACTCCCTGGCTGCAATAGATAAGAAAGGTAAGCAAATCAGACACAATATGACATTCTTGTTTTAACTTGGCTTTTGCACTCAAGCGCAAGTAACCCTGAGCAATTAAATCTTCAACATCACCATTTATTGCTACGCAGTAGAAATTCTGTCAACATATTGTAAGGTTGTCCCATAAAGGTTCGAAGGGATAGAAGAGTTTGGTGGGCATCCAGATTCGCACAGAAAATGTGAAGATATGGTGAGATACAAAAACTCTGATGTGTCCTTAGGGGAGCTCATAATGTCACCAAGCCTGAAGATTGTCCCCAGGAGACCCCTCCATGTTTCCTGTGGAGGGCAAGTGCGAGAGACATAATGGTCTAAGTGCTGCTGGCTGGATGTGCCTGCACCAGAAAGTACAATACTGTGGAACAAACAACCGTAACTTGTAGTTAGACATATCCATTAAACCAGAAGCCAGAGAACAACTCAAAACCATCAGGATTCAAGATAGCTTAAAGTCATAGAACCCTCTGCTAGTCTGCATACAAATTCTCAGTTTATGCTCTAGCTAGATCTTCCAGAGGAAGCGGTATCTGCACAACGAGGAGAGACAGAAACCACAACCTAGAACTGTGGGACCAGCATCTATAGATCTTTTACACATCTGCACTTTCGCATGGTCTCAGCAGGCTATGTGGGTAAGGTCCTCCTCAAATTTACCAGAATTTACAACAGTACTGGATTTGCAATAAACCAGGTATAGATTTGTTGCCAATGGGTGAAATGTACATTGATTATTTACTATTATCGTGGTTAGTTTTAAAGACTGTAGTCTATATACAGAGTTGGAGTTTATGAAACAAAACATGGTCCAAGAAATTCCTATTCATGCAAACAAACCCTCTTGAATTTGTGAAGTATACCAATATATAATATGAATTACTACACTTTTTAAATTCCCTGTAAATTATTTAAAGAGAGATATTTCCATCAAATCCCAACTGTCTTCATTTTCATAGGCACTATTATTAAACTAAAAGAGAGAAAAATGGTGAGAAAGAATATTCATCTTCAGAACTGAATCATCTGTATGAAAAGTTTTTCTATTGTCAGGCTATTACCCAGGGGAACATCAGTATGTTGAATTCAAGAAAAAATTGTTTTACTGATTTTTATTTTTAAATTTCATTAGGATTTGTCTAAAATATCTTGTCCTGATTTCACACGAGAGGCTGCTCTTTCATTTAGCAGAATGCTCGTGAATCTAATGAGCTCAATACATGCTTCTCTTATTCTGCCCGAGAAGAGAAATAAGTCTTCCAGGAAGATGAGTATTTAGTCCCAAACCTACAATGTGTCAAGATAAATCTATACTTATTTATATAATTCTAAATAAATTACTTTAATGGGCTTGATGCAGAAGGGTGCTAGGACTTGGCAGTCTCCTGAAATCATTTGTGGTTCCAAATGGTTGAACCAGGGATGCCTTGCAGCTTTGTTCATCATGGTCTGCATTTCTGAAGAGAGAGGAAGTAACAATCTATGACCTTAGCAAAGAGACTGAAAGTAGAAAAAGGTGAATGGTCAAGTTTGATGGATAAACGCAAGGAAAATTTCACTTACTAGAAGTGCCAACCCCGATGAGAATTAAGCTCTTACTATAAAGATTTCCTAGCAGTTTTCCTGAGATATTCTAAGGATGTGTGAAAGCCTGTAGAACATAAGGTAAAATTACAAGTAGAGGTAGCACTGGGGAGACCAGGGACTGGTAGTACCCCAAGGATTCAAAAGTTAAAATACCAACATGGAAAAGTACCAAATCCTGAGGGAAGAGAACCAGGGAGGCTGGTTGAGTAACGAGGTCAAGGTGTCAGTGTTACCATTTTGATGGACCTGGTGGGAGACAGCAACTCAGCCACACTGAAGATCCACCCTAGGAGGTCACACTTTCTTCTAACTGATGCCTTCTGTGACGGCCCATAGCCTATGGGTGCCTTATCTGGGCCAGTAAGCGTACTGATACTTAGGCAAAGTCCTAGATGATTTCCATGCATGTTACCCAATTAGTAATTGCTTTAAATGGTTTAGTTGTATTATACTTGGAGAGTGTCCTTATGTCTGGCTAAAGGTGACCAAACAAACCCAGCTGAGGAACGGTAACAGCCACTGATGTTCAGTTACTGCTTGCTAAGAAAGAGTAAACTAGAAAGCTGCTTTGTAGCTAGATCACAAAACCGTACTTTGATGACCAAATTTTACCTCGAAAATAGCTGGATCTAATCCACGCTCGCTACCAACGGACAGCCCTTTGCCCAGTAGCTAAAGCCACAGCCTAATCGAGGGGCTGTTCCTGTATCTCTGCAGTAATGTGAAAAATATGGATAATGTGAAATTTATGAGAGGAGAGAGATGAACAGGGGATTCTGTTGTATATATCTTGTATTATTAACAGCAACAGGGAAAGAGATTTCTGCACCTATCTCTAGCCCAGCACGGCCCTTGAGGCACCGATGCTGCAGAGACCAACCTAACCAATTTTCCACTCCAGACCAAAACACAGCTGGAAACGAGAGGCACAGGAGCACTCGCTGCTACCCATTCCATGCCTAGCCAAGAACAAGCAAGGGAAGAGAAGCTCCTTCATGGATGCGCAGCAAATCACCAAAAGCACACATAATGAAAATAAAATCCAGACGTAACAGCCTATTTTCTGTTAATGAAAATTTCATGTATAATTACTTGCATGATCAAAATCCCATTGGTTTTAATGGGAGTCTCTGAATATGCAGATGTCCTTTAATCACCTTCAAGGCATGCATCTATATCTGTATAAGAAAACCCACATTATCAGAATTCCACTGTGAGTATAAAGACGATGTTCAACAGAAGCTGCTGTTCTTTTCTGCTTAGTTGGCTATCAGATAGTGATATTATTTTCATCCAGATGAAATTTCCCCACAACTGTGTTAACAAAAACCATTTCTTCATGTCACCCATGAAAGCAAGGAGCTGAGTGAATGTACCTGAGAATGTACCTTTCGGTTGCTTGAAAGCCATGCTGTGTTTGTAAGAACCAGGGAGTTGATGTCCATGAATATCTCTTTAAATGAGCCTATCCTATAGGAATTTGTTTTAAAAAACATATTTTCAGTATTGTCCTTGATATCTCATTACATTTCGTATCAGTTCTGACAAGAGAATGATTTTATTTTTTTAATTAAAGTTCCTTACATCATCTGACACGCTTTTTACTATTCATCTTCAAAACTCCTTTCAACATCTGGTGGAGCCAGTTGTAGCTGCCAGAGCTTTTTGAATTCAACAATAAAAACAAGTGTTAAGGCAGTGAATTGACAACTGTTAATCTGCAGTTCTTGTTCTCGATTTCTGCATTCTTAAATTGTTCTGAAATTAACATCAATGAAGCTCAGAGGAGCTAGGTTCTGGCTACCTCACCTGCAGACATTAGAAACAACTTTCTATTAAAATATTAATTGAATAGAGTTCAACTGTGACAGTGTTTGCCTAGACTGAAATGACATCTCCTCAGATTATGCCATACCGATTCAGTCACAGATCTCCAGCACCAGCTGGAGGAAGCACCCCAGCACCTCAGAGGGCTCAGCCTGGATGGTGCCCCAGAGGGACAATGATGCCATTCAGCTCACAGAATGAAGCTTCCCACCATCAAAAGGGCCCAAGGATAGTAGTTTAACTTCCAATTAATAAACCCAAATGTATCACTAGAACATTTAACCACTCATTAAGTTTTAGTCACTGTTAATGATAGTAAGAATTTGCATTATGTCCAAGTGCTTTAGGATTAGAAATGGACTTAAGCATTTGCTCAGAAGTTTCAATAAATGAAAGCCTTGACGTACAGAAAAAAATAACTAACTTTGTATTTTACCTTTTTGTCACAGCCTCACAACTGATTTTATAGTAAACTTCAGAACTCCTCCCCTTTCATATTTTTGTTATATATGAGCCTAGTCAGACTGCAGAAAGAATAATTTAAAGACAACTAACAAACTTAATTTGCCACTCTGACATCCCAAAACAACAACTGCTGGTATTTTTTTGGTCTTCCCACATGCCAGTTTGGAAGAATCCAGTAGTTATGGCAAGGATTTTGTTGAATCAGGATGAAGTTTCCAGGCTGCCTCTGAATAACAGTCTGACATTGGAGTAGAGCATTAAAATCTGTTACTTGCTGTGCTCCACAAAGCAGCATGGGAAGATGTGTGAGCTGAATTTTCTGAGGCTCATTTACTACTGTGTATTATAAGAATATCCTCTTCAGCTGATAAAATAGGGGAAAAGTTGATGTAGCAAAAGGAAATGAGGTTTTCTCAACGGCTTCCAGGTGCTGTGGAAAGGTGAGTTTAGGCACAGAGCTGCCAGCGACTGCCAAAGGTACAGGGTAAGCCCTAACGAAGCTTCTTCCTGACAAAGAATCCCAGAAGAGGTGTTCGATATTGAAGAAGCTTCATACAGATCAGAAACTTACTGTTCAAAAAGGTGAGGCTCTAGCATGCGCAACTAAATTATCACATGCATTTTAAGTTGTACAATACTGCATTAACAAAACAATCACCAAGCTACTGGTGTAACCGATGGTAAAACGGTATCTTCCTCCCTGTATCCCATGAAATTTCTTTGCCTTTTCTTTTCTCCATCTACCACCCTGGGATTCCCCTTCCCATTGTCTCCCCACAACAGGAGCTGAGGTGAGTTGCTGGTTCTCTAGAATGGGGTAACTTCAGGAACTGCTCCTCATATCCAGGCTTGGCTCTCTACCAGCATGAAGAACCACCGGAATGAATAACTACTTTATTAATGTTTCTTGCAGTTACAACTTGACCTGCCTGTTTGTTATCAGTACAACTTTCTCCGTTACAGAAAAGGACTGGCCTAAATAATTAGATAAAAGACTGCCATGCAATGATAATGCATAGTGATTTTTCTATTTAAATTATAGGGCCAGTGAATAAGAGAAACATTTGTGGCTTCTCTTTAAATCCCAGCAGGCAATGAATGAAGCCCTCAGCTTACACTTATGGGAGACAAAGGAGCCAGAAATCGCTTTCATGACAATAAATACCTGCAGTGCCTTGTAGTTCTACTGTGCTCTGTATTGATTTTTGGCCATCTCTTATCTGTACTCAAAGTCTGAATTTGAATAATTTTACATACTCCCTAATATGACCCAGATGTGCATAATTTCATTAAAAAATAAGAGTGTGTCAATCCTCAATCTTCCTCTGACATTCTCACCTACTCTATCCAGCACTAACATGGTATGCGTAATCTAGATGTTAGTACATTTGTAGAAGTTCATTCAGCAGATGCTAGAGGGTTTGTGTTTGGGGTTTGGTCGGTTTTGTTTTTATAATGGAACAACATTAAAATGAGTAATGATTTAGGAAAAGATTAGTTTCGTTTTGAAACAAAATCCTGAACCCTTAAAGCTGCAACAAACAAGCAGGTGCCCCTTTCAGGCTTAAAGTTGTAAGTACCTCAATAAAATCAGCTTGTTAGCTCAACTCAAGCAAAGAACATTACTTCCATGTAAATCTACCCTTTCCATCATTGTCCTATCTTAGTGCTACCATCTGAATAGGGAATCCAACCCTAAATCCTAAATCCTAACACAGTGGGTGCTCTCAGGCCAATGGATCTGCAAAAAGGGGTGCAGAACCAGTGCCAAACATGACTTAATTGTACTTACAGAGCATGACATACAAAATGGCTTTCAAAGATGTAGTGAAGTGGGCTAAATGTCAGCATAGACCATAAGAGGCAGCCACTAGGCACACACAAAATGCCATCCTACACATGCCACAACTCTTACTTACTCAGGAAAGGTAACTAACAATTGGTCGCAATAAAGGCAAAATCCTGTCAAAGTGCTGAGGCTCTGTGGACATCTTCTCATAATATGAGATTATACACCCTCACCTCTCCTTTGGGATTGCAGTTCCTGCCACTCCTTCCAGATTTCTTAACTATTGAGCCGGACAGCAATAATTCATTTGAATGATCGGAAGATACCTGAACCAAGTCCCAGGACACCAGTTCTCAATAACCTGAGGCTAGCAGAGCCTCACTGATGTACTAATCCCAAACTTGCAGCAGCAGAGTGGGAAGTCTGTCTCCTCATTGACCACTGGAGCGGACTTGGCTGACCTGGCTGACTAGGTGAATTTTTCATCTCTCCTCACAACACCCTTCTGCAAACCTCACAAAGTTGCACGCCAAGACGAGGAGTACCTTGCTCTGCGTCAGGCACAGTAGTGTCTCCTTCTAGATCTTCCAAACAAGATTAAAGTCCATTTGTAGAATGCAGAGCATCAAATCCTCCAAGCCTTGAGACACAGTTTACCTTTCATTGCTGGAATCATTTGGCTCCTCAGTTTTTCTGTGCCTTCCCCTACTTAGAGAGTTCTCAGGCTTGTTTGGATGGACTAGACACAACCCTCGAGAGAAGCCAGTGGAGCTGATAGTCCCAAGTGAGCTCAGGGCCAAACAAACCTCCATATAGTGACAAAACCCCTGAAGGTGGATACTAGCAGATGCTTAGTTAAAGCGTGCTTTGCCTATGGCAAGTGTGACAGGAATGCTTTCTCATTCCATTTTCTCATCTGTCCGTAATACATCTTCTGATTGCTACCATATCCTTTTAGCCACACAAGCAAAGTAATAATTTACCTTTTCCATGTAATTTTGCCATATGACTGACAGCACACTGGCACACTGAGAACTTCAGGTTATCAATGTACATAATGAACAAATGGTCCAATATCCCCCTAGTTTCACCCAATTTCTTATTGCCTAAATGACAATTTAGAAGCCTTGAATAATATACTAGGAGAGCTTTTCAGCTTTCATGGGGGTAGGGGGTTTTCCCCTAGTTATGATTAATAATTAAATGCTTTTACTAACATGACTAAATCCAAAATATATGGTAGAACACATAATTAGCAGAACTGTATGAGAACTTTCTAGTATCATGCCTATACTTTTTGGAAAAAAAAAGTAGAGTTTCCCATCTGAAACCTTGACGCAAATTTCAGCCAAAAGCCACCCAAAACAGCAAAAAGATTTTAAGAGCCTGGAAACCAGGTCGATGTTCTATGCAGTATCCTTCAGTATGGAAAACTATTACTTTCATTCCTGCCTCTTTGCTGACACTTCAGAATATTTAGAACCTAATAACTAGTTTGGACCATAAGGCAGACTCACAGATAACACAATGAAAAGTGCTGTTAATCCAGGAGAAGCTTGACAGCTCTGTAGATCTGGCATTGTACTGGGTCTGGCTGAGCTGGTTTTCCCCACCGCAGCCCTCCTGGTGCAGGGTTTTGTGCTGGGAGCGAGAAGGGTGCTGATAACACCCCCGTGTTGTGAGTGCTGCTGAGCAGGGCTCGCACAGCACCAGGGCTCTTCCCAACATTCCCCCCAGTGGGATGGGCTGGGCAAGAGCTTGGGAGGGGACACAACCAGGACAGCTGACCCAAACTGACCAAAGGGATATTCCAGATCATGTGACATCTGCTGAACTATAAAGCCAGGGAGAAGGAGGAGAAGGGGGGGCCACTCCTTTGACCTCTGGAGCAACCGCCACATGTACTAGAGCCCTGCTTCCCAGGGAGGGGCCAAACATCTCCTGCTGATGGGAAGTAGAGAATAAATCTTTGTTTTTCTTCACTTCCACATGTGGCCTTGTTTGGCTTTGCTTTGTTTTCATTAATCTGCCTTTGTTTTTACCCACAAGGGTTTGTTTTTTTTTCCAATCTTATTTTCCTTTCCCCTTTGCCCTGCTCAGGAGGGAGGGAAAAGGGGGAAGGGAGGGTGATAGAGCAGCTTGGTGGGCACCTGGTGCTCAGCCAAGGCTAACCCACTACAGGCACTCATTATTATTTTATTAATATTCAATCATTAGTGCAGGAGCATATGTCTAAAGCAGTGCAGATAAACTCCATTTTGGTAACGTTTGAGCTGCTTTTTGCAGAAATAGAGGCCAGAAGAGGTTAACTTATGAAAGACTTTGTATGGCTTATGTGCTCCAATGCCTCAGCAGATGGAAAAAGTACTAACAACACTTAAGTTTTAGCATTCCTTAGCATGTGGCAAGGTGTGTGTATCTTTACCACATCGAATATCAATGTAGCGCTAGCAGCAATCCTAAGACTGATTTTTGGCTTTTTATAAAAAGACTAATTCAGCCCACATTTTTCTAATGATTATTAACATTATAATCTCAATGAAACGCAAAAACTGAAATACCAAAAGAAAGAATGGTTTGTGGCTTCAAACTGCCCAAAATAAAATGCCATATTATGAAATCTGAATCTTTCCCTGACTTATAGGTTCAGGCCTAATAAGCCTTAAATAATTATTTTGCAATATTTAGCTGCCCCAAGGTGGAGCTCCACAAATCTTTCTGATACTTGCTAATCACTACTAGTTACAGCACAAGTCTATTAGAAATCATGCAGAAAACCTGTTCCCTAACTTACACAACAGGCTGAATTTTTCCTACAATATTTTATTGCAAAGGCTTCCATTTCCTTTCAAGGCATTTATAGTGGACACTACAAGGGAAAAAAAAGGTTAAAAAACAAAAATACCATGGACTATTGATTTGAAAATTAAATGAATAAATTAAAAAGATGAGCAAATTGGCAACCAACTAATGCTGTTGTGAAACTATCAACTCAACAAGTTCTATCAGCACCTGTTACAGCAGCAGGGTTGAGATGAAAACTAGGGAAAAATGGGAGTATGAGATTGAGCAGAAAAAAAGCTTCTCTCTAAAGAAACATCCTTTCAGTTTATCATGAAGGATACAAAGGGCAAATAGAGCTCTTTAGGAAAGACTTTCAAAGCTGCCTTGGAAATCACACATTCATAGATTTTCAGGGTTGACAGAGGCCACCACAACCATAACTTCCAGTACAAGAAGCTAAAACTCATGCTCTACAATCGCACACCCCACAAATCTTTTGGCATTCCTGGAAATTCTTCAGTCTTCCCTTCCCATCTACTGTCATATAATTTCTTCCCTATTCCCTTCAATGAAATCTTTACAAGTACAGCCATAAATATGTGAGCCAGCTCTGCTGCCTGTACCTTACTCTCTGAGTTTCTAATACCTTGTTTAACCATCTCCTTCAGAGTACCAGTCACTTGTGCTTTCATTTTTTCAGGGGCTCCACACCTACACAGCGTGTTTCCTCTTTCCCTTGGGTTTCCTCACTCTTGCCTCCTCTGTACATTCTCTCACCAATCCTTGTACCATGGTAGTTGTACCTGACTTTCAAAAGTGACCTATTCCATTCCTCTTATTTCAAGTTCGGATAATCTATATCTAACCTATATCTAATCCCTCAAATCAGAAAAGCTCCACAACCTCCAGATGTCTATTGGCATTCTCCTCTAGTTAAGGTAAACCTACCTATGCACACTTCTTAAGCCCGTGTCTACTGGTTTTATATGGCTGCTGAGCTTTCTTTTCCAGATCTCTGATCCTTTGCATTGCTCTGCTCCAACCTGCCTACATGAAGTCAGTTCTTCCCTTAACTTGATCATGCCAGGAAAGCCTCGTGAAGTTGAGTTGCATAAGCTCCATTTAACACCAGACCCACTGGTGTATTATGTTGATCTTTCACCATTTTAAATTATTAGTCAAGATACCATGCCCCAGAAATCAAACCCACAGATAGATCTACATCAATGATGTCAGTCTTTATCCATGACATTTCAAATTCTTCAAAAGCCCATCATATGAATCTGACATAATCTGCTTTTCATAAAGCTGCACTGACCTGTATTATCACCTTCAACTCCACACTTATCAGGCCTTGTATAATTCATACCATTATTAACTTTGGGATCAATGTTAAAGAGAGCAACCTGTGTCTTTACAGACCATAATCGGTAAAATCTTGCTGGTACAGCCCAGGGAAGACCAGCTCCAATACAGTGACATTCACTGCAACGGAGCAAAGGGCAAACAATGACATGCCCAGTAATAGATCCAGGGCAGGCTCTAAAATATCCTGAGCAAGAAAGGGACAGTGGTAGTGGTCATGTTGTTTCACACACACCGTGCTCCTTGAGCTCCTCTTCACCCAGGCAAAGTTCACTGGGAGGAGCTACTTGACAAACAATGGCCTCTGAATTAATTTCCTTGTATAAAATCTTGAACAGCATCTCATAAATCCTTAAATGAGCAATTTATTTTCCTGTGCCGATCATGGATAGTTTTTTTTATTAAATTTCAGTATGGATTTTTACATAATTTAGTCCAATCGCATTGTAGCTTGCTCCTTGCAAGAACAGAATTAAAACCCTGGCTTAAAGCCGCCTCTAGCTTCCACAGCAATTTTTTAGCATGCCGATGCAAACTGTCCCAGAAAGGTGGCACTTTGAACTGTTTTCTATTATTTTGCCAGTGAGCATGACTATATTCCCCATGGAATTCTTTCAGAGCCAACAAGACTTCCTTTTCATGCAGCAATAAAAATGGAAAGTTCCTAAAGCTGGACACGAACGAAGCTGTTTCTGTCCTCTTTGCAATCTACATTTCAATTTGAAATAAGAACTCCTTGTGAGCTGTGGGGTTTTTTCCCCCCTGGATACCGTACTCTTAAGATACAATACTAAATTACACTGATTCATTATTCCTATTAAAACAAACAATATCCTCAAATTGCTTAGCAAACCAAACAATTGCAAACAGTAAATTTAAACAGTAAAACAGGGAGCACGTTGGGTAAATGTTATTTCCCTGAACAAGGAAAGCTTTCGGCAAAGTGCTTAACTTGAATACAACAAAAGGCAATTTAATTCAGTAATACAGCTGGATGAAAAATGGAGACCTCAGGTTTAATAAGAAGGGGAAAAAAGACAAGCATATATCATCCAAAAGGATAATTATGAGAAACTATTTTGTATGATCCAGCTAAATCAAAGCTTTTAATGCTTTCTTACTCCTGTCAAAGGAGGGAGATTTAGTGCTTTAAAAATGGGGATTTTGCAGACTCCACTGCCAAGAAAAAATGATTTGTCCCTTGATAAATTACTATTGGGTTTTCTACTTGAAAAAAAATACACTTACATTGAAATAAATGCCAAGGAATGGCTAGAGAATTTATATTATTCACTCGTATCTGTCACTGGATTGGTTGAAAAGCGACAGTGCTATTAAAAATGTCTTCTTGCTTCTAGACATAATGGCACAAAGGGGCCAAGCGAGTCTTTCGTGAATGGGAAGGATATGTATACAAAAATAAATAGTAAGCAAATCTTTATCCCCCCCCACCATCCTGACATACGAGGCTCTAAAGAGAGACTCTGTGTGCGTGCGAGGTGTGTGTGTGTATTTTGTGTTTAGAAGCTGCCAATTCCAATGAAAACTCCACTCCCACTGGGATGGAAATTGCCCATTCATTTTCCTAAGGATTCTCAAGGACTCTTAAATAAATCCTAGAAAATTTTCCCCTCTTCAGAAGGAGGGGAAAATCACATGTACATAAGATGTATCTACACAGATGTTAGCTTGAGAGCTGCATTGCACTAAAAGCAATTTTACCCCAAAGAAACCCCTCTAAGGGTTTCTTCTGTGCTTTTTGGCTGGAGATCACTCTGTGCTCTTTTTGCCCAGCCCTTGAACAAGAACTGTATGAGTCACCAAGAAGCAGAAAAACTAGGCAGCCACTCTTCCACTGGGAAGAGTGAGGAACACTCGCTGGGGAGCCGTCCTCTCTTGGGCCAGCTTCTCTAAGGCTTGTGTGTGGACCACAGGGATGTCACCGCAGTTCCTATCAAGCCTGCAGGTGATAATGGCTGATGGTCACTCGGGTTGTGAAAGAAGAAACACCTTCGTGCATCCTAACCTGGCTGGAGATGGGCACAGTCCCAGCAGACTGCAGCCCTGTGCTGTACGTGCTGGGCGCTGCTGACAAGCTGCTCCCCACGGGTGCCAAAAGCCACCCGAGCTCTCATCTGTCAAGCTTCAGGCTCTTCAGAAAATAAGCCCCAGTCCCAGTTGCCCAGAGGCTGGCCTTCTGCTTGTCACCAAAGAAAGGCAGAATTTACAGACCTCATGCAGGTGGGAAACAAACAAAAGAAGCCATTAATCAGGTTGAGGTGCCAGAGTGCAAGATTAATGGAGACACGCAGGTTTGCGGCACTGGGACATCAGCTTTACTTAGCATTTAAACCTTTTGACTAGTGCTTATTTCACACATACTGTTCATTAAAATACTTCATTGATTTCTGAGCTTGAGGTAACCCTGATATACTTTTTGTTATTCTGCTCCATCTAAAAGATTTCCTCTTTTTTGATTAATTGTAACACCGAGTTTCTACCAACATACGAGAGATCTTTCGCTTATTTACTCACTGATTGGCACAGGTATTTATCTATCCCCTGAGTGTAGCATCAGTTACACATTTTCACAGAAACGCAGAAAAATGTTTTCTTGGGCACTGAACAACTTTTATGCCTACTAATTAAATTAGTATCAGTCAGAGTTCTGAATGCACAGTAACAAACAAGAAGCAAGAATTAGAGTTTTCCTATACGTGCACAAAGTTGTATTTCATTGCAGTCCTTCAACATACGACATGCAGAGCGCAGAACTAGCTGGGAAGAAATACGTCTGAGAGGAATTTGACTTAAATGCAATAGGTTTTCACAGAGAGTGCTTAGTTAATAAAATCTTTGCAACAGAAACAAACTTCTTTCTCCTCTATTCACAGGGACCTACCATCATGGGACCTGATTTGTGAGCTGAGCATTTAGAAACTGCCAGAATATCAACAGCAAAAAGGAAATTCAAGCATGCAAAGATGGATTAGAAAAATTCCATCTGAAAAAGGAAATCAATATGTCTAGAAACGATCACTGCAAATTAGCCAAAGTTGGAGGGATTTTATACAGTAATTTCAAAACCATCTGTTTACAGAGTCTTAAAGTGCCTAGTGTTTAAAACTGTATGGGGCAATGCCACCAAACCTGACCTCCAGATCTTGATGTGTATTTTACATAGTTATGTATCATTGAAGTGCTGGGGCCCGAGTTGTGGGCCCCAAGTTGGAGCTGACCTATGGATGAGTCACAACCCAGCAGAATGTTTTGTTTTTCCTACTGGCTTCATGTTCCAGAGGCAAAACCTGGTCCACCTGTGTCTCTGTGGCTCTACCCTAACCCAGGCAGTCGTGGTTGGGGTGGTGGGTCAGAAGCTGATCAGTTGGAGGAGCTCCCTGTTGGGTGTGGCTCCTGTTGGGTCTGGTTGCATCTTGCTGAGCTCTCTGGGTGGTGTCCTTCCATGGGAAGGGCCACTGAGGAGCCATCTCTGTCTGTTGTGTCCAGCAGGCGATGGTGGCACCACAGTGGGCAGTGGAGGAGCTGGGCCCACAGGAACCGATGGCAGGAGTGTCTGCAAGAAGACTTGTGAGGGGCTGTTGCTGAGTTCAGTGTTGGCCTGTGTGACCAGGCAGCTGATGGCAGTATCAAATGATGATGGCTGAGCCAGCACAACAATCATTATGCCAGGTACTAGAAATTTTATCTTTACTCTTTCTTCCATAAAACCCCAAGATTATTTCACTGGAAAGTTGCTATTTGCACCAGGGGTTGTCTCACTTTTAAACGCAGGAAACAATGTTTTTACTTTTGTTTTCACTTCAGAAAATGCAGTGAAGTTTTGCAGTTCAAGTAAATGCAGCATTTGTTAAAATCTAGTGAGTTACAAATTGTATCCAAGCCTCTCTTGGGAAAAAAGAAAAGTCACAGAAAGTATGAATCATTGTCTTTCTAATGTCTCAATTGTTTTTTCATATGGATTATGCTAAAAAAAGATAAGAAAATAGCAAAATTTCAATCTATATCTTTCTTGTGATAAGGGCTTCTCATAGAATTCATAATTATACCATCTCTAGTCATTTATCTTAAATCAATAATCCCACAGCCCTTCTGAAACCGGCATTTTGCAAATACACCACAGAAGCTACTTGAGGCAGTAATTTATTTTCAAACAACATCTTTATGTTATCTTTTGGCACGTAGACTTAAGTGGATTGTTTATCTACGAAAAATGAATGTAGTCGAAAGTTTACCTCCCCAAATAAGTTTTGTTAGAAAAACAAATTTCTTCCTAGAAAATTCAGTTCTAATCGCTAATTAGCATGCAAATACTAATATTACATGGAGAAACAAAACAATAAATAGGGATTATAGCAGAATAATCCTACCAGACTTTATTCTAATGTATCGTTTTCATGTTCCTAAATCTTTGAAGAATTAAAGAACGAGGCAAGTCATTGTTGCCTATCTTTTGCAGGTGTTCACTCACAGAAGTTATTCTTTAGAACTACTTCCAAAGAAACATCCGTCACTACTAGAGCCAACAATTCCTCAACCTGGCAGTTACAGCTTTGGTAGAAGGCATTTTAATAGGAGACATCGCAATGTCATTCAGGTTTTGGAACATGATGACTTAAAAATAAACCAACAATTTTAATTGTTATCATTAACTTCTAGAAATTCTTTAATATGTGGTAGTCTCTATCCCTCAATGTCTTTAACAACCAAAGATAAAGAGCAGAGAATATGACCTTAATAGAAATGATGAGATACGGTACTTAAGTCCATGCCAGCACAGATCAGAGTGTCTCATTCACATGCTCTCCTGGCTGCAGCCATAAGCTTAAATCTATTTCCCTGCACCCCTCCACCTAGCAATAGTTATGAGATTAGAATCATAGAATCATTACAGTTGGAAAGGACCACCAGGGTCATCAAGTCCAACCTTCGTCCTAACATCTCTCTAACCAGTAGACCGTAGCCTCAAGTGCTACATCTACTCCATTTTTAAACACTCCAGGGATGGTGACTCCACCACCTCCCTGGGCAGGCTCTTCCGGTGCCCAACCACTCTCCCAGTAAAGAATTTCTTCCTAATATCTAATCTAAACCTCCCCTGACGCAACTTGAGGCCATTTGCTCTCATTCTATCATTAGTAATTTGGGAGAAGAAACCAACACCAGCCTTGCTACAACCTCCTTTTAGGTAGCTGTAGAGACAATAAGATCTCCTCTTCTCCAGACTAAACAACCCCAGTTCCCTCAGCCGCTCTTCATAAGCCATGCTTTCCAGACCCCTCACCAGCTTTGTTGCCCTTCTCTGCACCCGCTCCAGCACCTCAATGTCCTTCTTGTCCTGTGGTGACCAAAACTGGACACAGTACTCAAGGTGCGGTCTCACGAGTGCCGAGTCCAGGGGCACAATCACCTCCCTACTCCTGCTGGTCACACCGTTTCTGATACAGGCCAGGATGCCGTTGGCCTTCTTGGCCGCCTGGGCACACTGCTGGCTCACGTTCAGCCGGCTGTCAACCAGCACCCCCAGGTCCTTCTCCACCAGGCAGCTTTCCAGTCACTTCTCCCCCAGCCTGTAGTGTTGCAGGGGGCTGTTGTGACCAAAGTGCAGGACCCAGCACTTGGCTTTGTTAAACCAACTGACCTTGGCCCATCACTCCAGCCTG
>VZZY01014287.1:0-24260 GCA_013400335.1 Eurystomus gularis | reverse complement strand
ATAATTTTTGTGCCTGCTTCAGCTTTTGTTGACAAAGGGCCCAAACAGTCTCTCACTGAGGTTGATAGTGAAGTAGGTTGGCTTTGGTGGCATGTGAAACAGGCTCAGACCCAGTAATGATCATAGACATTGATTATTACCAAGAACATCATAACCTGGAAATCAGGCTGAGAATACCATCGTCATCATCATCATCATCAGGACCACTCTTAAATTAGGAGAGTGAGACAGTAGCCCTATACATCCAAGAAAAAAACTTCCTTGATCTTCAGCAGGACCTGATTGTTACCACTTCTGTACCCCGACCACCCTCTGAGTGACTTCTCAGAGGTATTTCCCTCTCCCATTTATAATCTATATTTCTCCCTGAAATGGTGGAGTTCATCACCATTTCATACTTATTTAATCAAGCACACACAATAGCTTTTTACCTCCTAGGAAATCAAGTTGAAATTAAGCAATGTGCTTACTGTACCTTGGCTGGAAGCAACAAAGAAGATAAATTTTCTGAGGGAATTTAAAGCCACCGCAATTATTAAGACATAGTTTCAAAGACTTAAATTACAACATGAAATGTGATTGCTTACTCAATATTTTAGAAAAATACAAAGTCTTTGAAAAACATCAACCTTTTTCGCTGTACATGTTTTGGTTTTCCTTACATGTCTGCACACATACAACCAGGTACATATAAAACCCACTTAAATGTACAGTGCCTCAGAAAGACAGTTTTCTTTCTCGGATGTCTAACACAACAAAAATGTACCAGTCTTCAAGTAAAATAAAATACTCACAGGTATAAGAAGATAATTTTCACAGTACTCTTAAAAATTTACTCAAATGAGGTTTGAAGATTATTTGCCATTACTGAATAAAGATGAATGTGCCATACAGGGGTTTGTGACTATATTAATTATCTTGTTTCTGCCACAATATTAAGATAATTTTACTTGTTCCTCTCAAAAACCTGAAAAAAAATATTTCTAGGTAATAAATAACCACAGACAAAATTAATGGAAAATAATCTCTGTTATGTGCATTTACCAAATAATTTTTCTGAATTACCACGAGTAATTTGCTGCTGCACAGTTTCTACATGCCAACCCTTTTCATACTATAAAATCTTAGAAACCAGAAAGTATTAAGAATTTTTAAAAGCATATTCAGAACTGCAACAAGCTAGGGAAGTGAGGCATAGCTGTACAATAATTGCGTAATAATAAATTGCCTTAAAGATTAACATCCACTATGAAAAGGTAAAATAGCTCACTTTATCACCACTACTTCAGAAAAAAAGTAAAATTACTCTACTGTTGTTAGGAGTTAGATTACCTATTGAGTTAATAATTNGAGTTAATAATTTCACATGGAAGAGGCGAAGAATGTGACATTATTACACACAGATGTTATCACTTTTCAATACTCTTCATTCAGTGAAAAGATGAAGGTTTAAGTATATTTGTGTGAAAGTACTTTTTGCCAAAAATCTATAAAGGTCTCAAGTGTCCCATGGAACAGCCACAGGAGTTCCTCAGGACATTCTAAATCATGATCTCCTGCTCTGTAAATCTGTCATTCATGTTGGTCCCTTCTGCAATTAAGGCTGAGACACAGTTGCCATGAAAGCAATCATATCATAGAAATCAGTCTTGGGAGTCATGTGAACTACCTGTCCACATTTTAGATAGCAAAAGGCAGGCAAGATGAATCACATCAAAGGCATCTTTTCTTTTTTAATTTCATATTTTTGCTTCTTTCTTATCAGAATCTTTTAATTATTAGTTAACAGCTTAAAACTAAAAAGCTGTTTGGGAAATAATTTTGAACTATTTTCCAAAATACTTGTTTTGATGGGAAAAAAAGAATTAATTAAATTAAGGAACTGCTATGAAATGAAGGGTTGCTAAATCCACCACAGAGAGTTCATCTACTTGTGGAAAATCTGTTTTTCAAATGAGTCATTTTTCTTAGAAGGGGCCACATTATTTGATGCTAATTTCCCAATATTGCTTCAAAACAGTGACAAAAGAAAAAGCCAATTAGTATTAAAAAGTAAATCTATATTTCTGTTTGTTTCTAAGTCTTGCAGTTCCTTGTTTTGCCAGCAGTTCAGAATACTAAATGTACTTGTAGAAGATGGTAGATATCTTTTATAGAGAAAAAAGTCTTTTGAGGAGGGACCTTTTTTTTTATCCTTACAGGCTTTACTGAAAAATAAATATATGGATAGAGAAAATCATTTTCTCTCAGGCAGTACAGAAGTTTATGATGACAAATATTGACTTCTTTATATGTGAAAGCAAACAGAAAAATTCTTGCTTTCATTTTGCTGATGGGAAAGAAGAAAGATGGTATCAATCTTGATGTAATATTTTTTTACATAGAAACATTTTGCAGCTGAAACATAGCTATGAATAGAAATTTAATCAGAGAATGAAATTCTTTTAAACTCCTTTAAAATTAAGAGTAGAAGGTCTAAAGCACATTGATAGAAGTAGAAATTTTGTTAAACCAGCCTTAGGTGTGACTTTATGAAGGCACGAATGCTGGGGTTCTGGACATAGAATGATTTCCTCTCCTCGTAATGAAGCATATTTAAACATAGCAAAGTAGAAGAGGAAAAAAGGGTGCTGAAGGACCATGAGATCTTGGTGAATTATAATGAAAAGGAGGCTTTATAAAAATTCATCCTCTCTTTTCCTACCATTCCTTAGCAGACAAAGGACTAGTGTGCAAACGTTCTCTTCTAAATAGTAAACAACTGCTTTGCTCTGCCAAGCTTTTTTGGAGAAATAGAATTCCTTGCAATAGTAATGATGTATAAAGGAACATGGTAACTATTTTTTTATTAAAAATTCACCATGGGTAAATTAGAGAAGCAGGAAATGTTTCAGTTCTTTTACTAAATTATAAACAAAACACAATAATCAAAGGTATTTACATGAAGCAGGATAAGCCTTTAATTCCACTGATTAAAGCAGTGAACACTTGTAGACCTACATTCAAAATGCCTTCCTTATGATAGGAAAAACATTTAATTTCTGAATAACAAGACATTATTGCCTCTTATATAGTATTAAATATCCTTCAGAAAGCAGAAATTTAACTTCAGAAAATGCTGAGTGGTCAAATTCTTCTAGGATCACACCATAATTCCCTAGATTACATTTTTGTAGTAAACTTCACAGGGAAAGCATTCAAAGACACTAATTTTCAGTAGTAGAGGGAAAAAATGCATTTCACATTGCAATGCCCAAGGCAAACACAAATGTATCTTAATTTTTATATCAAATGAGGTAACTAAAATGCCATCAGCAACATTTTCCTATAAATGTATTTTTTACAACAGTCCTAGTTTCAAGACAAAGATTTCTACTGGGCTGAAGTGTGAAAAGTTTTCTCAGCTGAAGAAGAAATCTGTTTATTATAAACATGAAAAGGTAATTTATATATGAATGGACTCAAGAAACAAAATTTCATTACCGTAGCCTGATACTTTTAATCCATTCTAGAACATAGACCTATCACATTCTAGACATACAATTGTTCAGTAAGTATGCAAAAAAAATTAAATAAGCAAATAATAAATTAAACAAGGATTAAAGCCAACAGCAATATATAAAACTCTTCATTAAGAATTATACCTTACATAGTCCTATATGTGAATGTCTTTTTTTTTAAACTTCCCCAATAAAGTATACATTGCTAATATTATCTCCTTTTCAATGGATATTTATGTTTAAAACTGATTGTCATGGCCAGTAAGCAACTCCTTTCTCAAAGTATGTTTTCAGCTTCAGTCCGAAAGTAACGTAATCCAGCAATCAAGAACTCTGCTGAGTGCTTTGATTTCCTAAAACAGAATCACAAACTGACCACTTAAAAGAAACAACTAGATTAAGGCCATTTCTTCTCCCTTTCAAAGAACATTCAAATAGAATTAGGCACTCAAAACCAGAGCATGTGGGGATGCAAAGGGTTTGCAACCAATGACATTATTAATTGTGCCTTCTCCCCATGTATTTTGCTAATAATTTGAAAATGTTCATTTAGATGTGGAACTCGGTATGTGAGGAAAACATTAAAATAACCAGTATACTAACCTCATGGTGCACTAATTGTCTCTTATTGTGCAAAGGACCATAAAAACAATAACAAAGGGAAAGAATGCCTTAAAATTAATTAAATTTTGAACTAAATTGGGAATATTCTTTGTTCTCACTCTAGCTTTACTCCCAAGATATGCAAGCCTAATACCAAACACTTAGGATATTGTTTTCCTATATCCATCGCAAAAATAGCTAAAAAGAAAAAAGAGAAAAAGCCAGTCTTTTAAGTGTTTTGCAAGTAACGTATTTTTTCTTAAGAACTTGTGTGTTTTGAACAAATAAATAATAAGCTTTTGCACCTGAGAAAATTAACTTTTTAACCTACCTTGACTGCATATCTTGGTGCGTTTTGGACTGGCTGATCTCAGCTGGAGGTGAAGGGACTTGCTGTTGTAGCTCCACCAAAGACTGGTAGTACTGTTGCTGATGATGTTGCTGCTGTTTGTACCGAGACAAACTGAAAAACAGCCCTAAAATTGCTTTCAAATTTCCATTCCTTATTTCTATTTTAAAAAAGAGAAAGAAAAAGAAGTGAAAACACTGTGGTTTTAGGTTTCATTTTTTTAACAGTTTTATATGAAAACATTTCTGTACATACCTATATATGTTTATGCCTTATATCTCTTCATTTATCTCTACTATCGGGAACATGTTAGGTATCACTGATACTTTCTTGTTTGTTATAGTATTTGCTTATTTATGTCTTAGTGTTACAATAAACACTTATCTCCATAATATAGTCATGATGACACACATGTTCATGGCCATAAAGCAAAGTACACCAAACCATAAATGATATACATAATCTGCAATGCCTCAATACAGTAAAAATATTCTCAATAAGCAGAGAAGTTTTAGAAAAAAGTCTGAATTCTTTCCGGCCTTAGATACATAACCCTTCTACTTCACGGCTTTAAATTACCCTTCTTGCTTTTTGGGCAAATTCTGTGCACATTTGGAATAAACAATCACTTCTAGAAAAATCAGAAAGACGAGATGGTGGATTATGGATGAGCAAATATCCATTCACACAAATTTGCAAGGAACATGAAAGAAGGCAATTAATGGAAAATACCTGTCAAAAAATGTGACCAAAAGGTTCATTATTAAATCCTTGAACTTTTGAACTATATGATTTTCTAGCACTCTATTGTACACTGATATTGCTGATTAATGAAGAGTTCAAACCTACAGCTTTCACATGAGACTAAAACAAGATACCCATACAAAATTCTGGTGAGCCACAGTAGCACCCTCACATCTCCCATTCCTTTCTTAGTCTTTACTCAGCCTGACATGAAGGTTTTAAAATGATAATGTTATTATTTGCTCAAAAAAGAAGCCCCAGGGAGCTTTAATGGAATTATCTGTAGCACTTCAGTCTGTTCATTACCTCATTATTCATTTTCTTTGGCACTGAACTTCTTGTGAAAGGTTTTGATTAGGCCCATAGCCTTGTAACCTGCAACACTGCAATCTTTCTGCCCTCCCTTTAAATCTAAATACTGAGCTTTATGTGTTACACAGCCTTTAGGAAATTTTCAAAGGAGAATTTATAAACATGATTGCCATATTCATGTCCTTGAAACCATACTAATTTTCTTTCAATAGGATGAAGAGAAATGTTAGTACATACATTAACGGGCCAGAAAACACTGGAGCCCTTATGCTCTCAACCTCTTCTTAAAAAGCAAACACAATCCTGGACACTGGAATACAATTTGCAAAATGGTAATTTGTTCTAAGAATCCATACTTTCTCATCTTTCCTTTGAAGATGCTTCAGGATCTTTGATTCTGCACAAGACCACCAGAGATATGCAGAAGGATTTTCTTGGAATAAGAAAGCTTTTTAAGCAACAAGGACTTTTGCAGTCAAGTCGGTTTCAAGGAAGATTTTTATCAAGGAATACAGAAAACTTATTTTAAAATATCTTTTTAAAAAGCCCAATAATTCCCCACAACTATCCATCTTTAAGCTGCTCTGATTCTAAAAGATTTTGTGTACATGGTATCAGTTTATCTATTCTTACGATTTCGCATCACTTAATGCCCAGAAAAAGAACCGTTTGTTTGTTAAATCCCAGTCACCACTTTTTATCTTGAGATTTTGCTATTTTTGTGTTAAACTGTATTCTTTTCACTGTTTCTAAAGTAGAACTGTTATCAGTTCTGAAATTCTTTTCCTTTCCAATTTTTAAATCAGTCAAAGCTGGAAGATTTGTCTTAGAAAAAATCTGCAAACTTCTAATATGTATTGAACAGTTGCAGAGAAGAGGAAGTGAGTATTTTTCTTTGTAGCAACTGGCATTTTATTTATCATTTGGGTTCTCTAGTAGAGATTATGCAGTCAAGATCTGAAAAGGACTTTTGGTCTAAAGGACTTTTGGTCTAGAATTCCTTTCTCAAGTGTCAAAATGAGGTGGGAAAGTGGTTGTGAAATCTTCAGTCCTTGTTAAGCTAATGTTTTACTGTTCTAGAAACTGCCCAGTCATTAATAAATGACCCATTAGTAATAAGACACACTTACCAAACCTATTCAAGAAACAGATTTCAGGTTTCTAAACTGAATTGATTTTAAACGTAAATGTGTGAACAAAAGATATGAAGGTACCTTGACAATTGTTACTTACAAAAGTGTTTTTACAGTCTCCTCAGGAGAAGTTTTAATATTCAAGAGTGTACGTGCTAAAAATGGTATATTTAAGGGAACCACCTCTTTGTGATAATTGGAACTAATATAATTACAAACATATTAGCAGATTTACAGCAGATTGGTGACCAACTGCAAAACAGCAAAATTAATTTTAATCTTACTTTGGGACTCAAGGTGTGCCGTATTAAAATTCTGTTTTAAAGATTAATGAAATTTTAAAAAAATAGTCCTTGCTTTTAAAACTATGTAGTATTATTGTTTTTAGTAGTATTTAAACTTAATGCTGCACTGTTGAAACCTAAACCTATAAAAAATGATTTTCCAAAACAAAACAAAGGTATGAATAAAGGAATATATATTACCGAATCCACTCAGATTTTGATATAACAAGGTAAAAAAAAAGTCATGCACTGTGACATGGTATTAAACAATGATGAGCATTCTGTTGAAATAAATTCATGCTATTCATATATTTTATTGTTATTTTATATGCAAGTAAAACAGGCTGCACTAAAAAATTGAAGTTCTAAACAGCTTTGAGATGAATGGTAACATGTAAGTATACAGTGTTGTCAGGCAACAACATATCAACAGTATATACAGAGGTTCTTTTAAATCAGTTAAGGAACTTTCCATAAGCAGACAATCAAGGTGAGTAGATAGTACATATTGTGGCCATGTTACACTTCTGCTAAAGTACTAGAAGGGTGGGAACGGTGAAAGTTAACAATTCTGAGTTAATTTTAAAATAAAACAGTGGTTAGCATTCAAAATTTTTTCTCTGGATATCTTCTAAAATTCAACTAACATAACCAAGTCTTGAAAAATTTTGTTTTTCCTTCCAGCTTTTAGTTGTGCTACAAGGGAAATAAAAATATAGGGTTGTGTCTAATTAATACCTATCGCCTTCAGCTGCCATGGAAGTCAGAGGGATTTTGAAGGTACACAGTACCTTGCAGAACTGCTTAGTTAGTTACAGCACAAATGCTTGTGTGCATTTTATTAATTTACACGATAAAGTATCCACCTGACTTAATTTTACGTTAATAAGGCAAATATTACATACTAATTAAAACAACTAGTATTTTAATGGTTTTGATTTAATGTATTTATTAAGTTAGTTGTAACTGTATTAGAAAGTCACTTGCAGTGACCAACAGAGCAAAAAGGGCTATAATATAAGCAACAAGGCTCTTTCATTTAATACATGACATCATAATAATACAATAATTTTCAGACTCATCCTGGCAGCATTACTACTAATAATAAATTTGCTTAAACAAATAAGTCTTCCTTGGTTTACTTAACTGAGCAAGATTCTCATGTTTGTTTTCGTTGTTTTGAATCCCATATAAAAAAACATTTAAAAGTACACTTGGGAAACCCTGTACCTCTCTAATATTGTGGAAACAACATGAAAAGCATAATAGCATTTTAAAAATTACTATTTTAAAACATTACATTAAAAATTACTATTTAAAACATTATATCAGGCTTCATAAATATATTGATTTTTTTGGGTTCAATTTCAAGGGAAAATTAAACGGAAATCTAAGTTGACTCTCTTTTGTTATCACCAATATTTTCATGCTATTCAGGACGGCTGGAGTTTGATATTTAGGTGCAAATAATTTCTATTAAGAATTTCTATTAAGAATTTCTATAATTTCTATTAAGAAATTATTTTCAGAAAAAACATCATATTATTTGTTCTGATTATATATTTCTCTTACCTTCTGCAGAAAGACCTTGGACATTTACGCCTCTGGCTGCCAGAAAGCTAAGGCAGACATCAACATTCTCAATCTGCAATATGAACAGAAATAACAAGCAGCATAAGACTATTTGACAAAATGTAGAAATGCAAGGGAAAAAAAAAAAAGAAACAGCTCAGGAATGAATACTTTACATTCATTGCATACTGCAGCTCTTTACCAAAGTTTAACAAGAATGATTACTGCTAATTGGGGAATTGATATAAAGCTTTCATTGTCCACTTTGGTGCTTAACAACAATTCATAAATGCCCGATCCAGAATGGCATGCTTGCAAATCAGCAACCCACCTACTTAACATAAAACTGGATTTTATACGCTACAAACAAGCAGCAATGAAAGCGTCCATAGAGGATTAGGCACTGAGTGTATGTCTGGAGATATGGGTGTCTGAGCTAACTAAAAAATGTAAGCAAAAAACTCCAACAAATGTTTTAGCAAAGCTATTGCTTTGGGATGATGTAGAGTTCTGTGAAAATTATGTCACAACAGTGGTTTATTCTCTGTTTTTTTTCCTTCAAATCTTATGCAAGTAATTTTAATTTTTTTCATGTTTATGCTTCTTGGAAGAGTCCTTGCTTAGAAAAGGACATGGTGCTGTTGGTGGTTTAGAAGAAATCTACAGTTAACCACAGAGAGCTTTAGATAAGTGAAGAACATGTAGCCTAAATGTAGATCAGCAAAAGCATAAAACTTCTGCCTCTTAAACTAGTAATCACAGAATTGATTTAACTCCTTTCATGTGTCTATTTCTAATACATTAAGGAGCCAGAATGTTCCAAAAGTTTCTCTTGAGTGACCATCCCCAACTCGTTACCTGCTTGGGATCAACAAAGCGAACAGATATGTAAAATCTTTTAACTAACAGGTTTGTATAGAAATATGCTGCTATGAAAACACAGAAATGATGTATAGAGAGGTGTCCTATATCAAATAGCTTCAACAAACTTGATTTTAAAATAGATTTTTTGGGTTGATTGACTTTTTCAAGGCAATTAGGACCAAAAGAAAACCAAACCCAAAATGTTTAACAATGTTTTTAAACACCTATTTTCACTGGGGAACATTAAAAAAGGAAAGGAATGCTCAACACAAAAACCATAATCCTGCACTAGATGAAGTCTATGCAGTTAATTTTATTTGAATGTTTACACATTTTACAGTACCTCATATCAACATTTTTCAACCATCAAAAGATGAAGGGCAAATTCATTACTTGAATAAAAGCTACTTGATCCTTGGCAGCATCTTTTCTAGCCTAGGAAGAGGGCCTTTTATTATTGTCATTATTTTCAGAAAGTTATATTAACTAAAAGGAATATAAATACACTTTTTACTACTGCCCATAGAAGCATATATTATGAGCTCACACAGACTCTCTTGGTCCACAGGTAGTACTTAGAAACTTAGAAGCAGCTGTAAAATTTTGAGAGATGTGCTTTTTAAGCACAATTAATTCTGAAACATTAGGAGAAACATCTTCAAAAAAGTCTTTTCAAACTCTTGCTTTCAAGCACATGCCACCATTTCTAGGGAATGATAAATAATATCTTTCCGGAATCAATTAAAACAAACAAACAAACAAACAAACCCCAAACTGCAGTTAATGCTAACTAGTTACTCCAAAAACTGGCATTTACAATAAAGCTTTCATAAATCAGTTTGGCAGGTGTCACCAATTTGCACAGCTGTGAATGTGGAATAACCATCCTAAAATCAATGGGGTTGCTCCAGCTCTGGCCCAGCACAGTAACTGTAGAAACTCAGGCACTAACTCTGTCATTTTCTTAAAAGTTTCTGTTATTTTACACCATGAAAAAAAAAACCCAATTAATTAGGTCATTTCATAAGGTGTAGAGATGGGACCTAGCTAAGTCAGTTGCAGGTTGGCTGCAGCTAAAATAGGAAGATCTGCTTCTTCCTCACCTCCTCTTCATCCCAGGCATGGGGCCCTGCTGGTGCTGCCTCTGCTGTGCTTCAGCGCTTCTCTGAATGTACCAGGAACTTGCTCTGTGCAGAAAACTCGCCCAGCAAAAAAGGCAAACTTGTTTTAGTCACTCCAGTTTCCTGTGCAGTCAGAGGAGCACAGGAGTCAGCAGAGGGTAGGGTGCGTCCCAGCCTGAGTAAGGGATAGTTTGGGAGAGGAAAGTGGAGGTGGGAAGGTGGGACAGGCAGATGGTGCCACTCCTGATGGTAAGGGCAAGGCACCGGGCTGGCTCAGCTCTGACCTCCAACTACACCCCCTGCATCAGTCATGAAAATAATGCACACAATGAGGATGTTTCTGCTTGACCTTTAAACCATGTCAACTACATAAGAAAACAATCTGAATGGAAATTTTCCTGTCCTGAAGAATTTAAAAGCAATGAAAACTTGTTTGGATATTAGCTGCATAGCTGAGTGTCTCTTTGAACTATCGAGTCAACCATAATGTGGAAGCAACTACTTCAAAGACGGGGAACTTTGCTCTGCAACTAAGTACTTGAAGCCAAAAAACCCCCCAAAAAACCAGACTGACATCAGTATCATCCATGTCCAAATAACTGAAACAGTATTTCCTAGCAGACTTCTTAGTGTAACCTTGATATTTTTAATAATGGGCATGTGTCCTCTGCAGTAGTTCAGGAGAACACAGCTATAAACAAAATCTAATTTATTAGAGAACATTTGAGCCCTAACATGCTGGAAAACATCTCAATATCTACCTGTAATACTGAATAGTTAGTAAATAGTAAGCCCAATACATAAACTTTAACATACATTTGAGGTGAAAAATATTCTATAGAAATGGCACCTGGTTACTTTATGTGTCTGCTTCTACAGCATGTGCTTTTGAAGTCACATCTCTTAAACTCTCAGACAAAACCAGTCATTACCATTAACACCAATGACTCAGTATACTGCAGAACTACAAAGCAAATTCTGTTTTCCGTCATAGTTCACCAAGAGAACTGTAATAGAAGCCCTAGGTCCAAAGTCATCCCTCTTGGTGGTGGTGTATGAAGTAATAGCAGCGGCCAACTTTCAGACAATAGACTGTGGTTGCACTGTTAGCCCTATAATAAAGTCTTGTTTTGACTCGTGAATTGAGCAAGTTTGGTGTGGCAACTCACATAATACACTGAAAATGTCAGAATATGACTCTTAGAGTTGTTTTTTTGATAATAACTGCAGTTATAATACAACTCTCAAGAACTGTTAGGAAATCCAATGAGACGTGCATTAATACATTCTTGGGTTATTTTCACTTTTTTTTCCTCTCCAGTCTAGAAAATCTTAGCTTTAAAGTTGTCTCATTTAGAAGCTTTCAGTGTGTCTCTAAACATTGCTTTAATTACCTACTTCTTGCCTTGGCAAACCACAGTTATTCTTTGAACTCAAACCCTAGCAGCCCCAAACACTTTTTATTCAAACTTAGTATCAGATGAGAGTAATTTTGCAATTACAAAAGTTCTAAGAGATTTCAAGCAGCTTCCACTCCTCAGTACTGTTTCAATCAAGAGTGGTATGAATCCCTGAAGTCCATGTTTATTTAAGTAGTTAGTGGTGGAGTTATTATACGCTGGGGTAAACTCTTTCTAGAGCTGACACTGCATATGTAGAACTCTACCTGATTATGTATCAAGGGCTCAGGATTTTGCAGTGTAACACTTAACACCAGACAAATTTTGTATCCTACATATGTCCACAATTTTGTAGCGAAATTTGACTGTAAAAAGTACCAGTTTATAACAGAGTTGATGCTCCTAATTATTGTAAATAGTATCATCAGAACTACACAGTGTTGTAGCAGAAGACAGTATAGAATTCAGGTTATACAGATTGACTCCATATCTTACATATCAAGACACAGAAAGTGACTCAAATTTGCTTCTGCAGGTAGATGTTGCCAAGATCAGACTGTTGCTGAACAGCTCTCTATCACTGTAAATACACCCAAATTTTTATTCCAAGGCACTTATTTTATATTAAAGTTTCAAAAGAGTGGAAGAAATGTAGTACATAGGCAGATCTGCCACATTAAAAATCTTAAAACCTATAAATAGGATAAAAAAATAATTATATAATAAACCTTAATTGCCACGTAAATATTTGTCCACTTAGCTATTCAATTAATGGTGTTGAAAGTCAAACAATACTATATGAGATTCCTTTTCAAAGGTAAAAACCCCTCTCTCTGATAATATAATCACTTCCTTATAAAAACTCAAGAATAATTTGTCAAATTCTGATATGTAGGTCCAGCATTGTGGGTGCAGATGATCTCAGCTACACGGATGCTAATTTAGAAATTAAGATTTGTAGCCATCATTAGATAGGTAACACCATTTGATGCTTTTTAAATTAAGTCTACCAAGTTATGCTTACAGTATATGAAGCTTCTTTCATAAATCAAATCCTTTTAATATTGTTCGTACACAGAGCATTATGAAAAAAACACCTGAAATAATTCCACTATGAATACTAGCAAGCCCTAGGATATTTCTACACCCACATTTTAAGGAGTTATAGTCCAAATCATAGAATGTTCTAGGCTGGAAGGGACCTCTAGAGGTCATCTGGTCCAACCTTCCTACTCGAGTAGGGACATCTCTATCTAGGCCAGGTTGCTCAGAGCCCCATCAAGCCTGATCTTGAATGACTCCAGGGATGGGGCCTCCACCACCTCTCTGGGCAGCCCATTCCAGTGATCTATCACCCTCATGTTAAAGAACTTTTTTCTAATATCCAGCCTAAATCTATCCTTTCCTAGCTTAAAACCATTACTCCTTGTCCTATCACTACAAACCCTTTTAAATGATGATGTACATTTGTAAGCAGCGATATCACAACTCTGACTCTGTTAATGCATTGCATGGCATAAAAAGAAGATACATTGCAAATCTGCTGTAACAGATTACACTACATAGTTGTGGGCAATCTGCTTTTGACTGGAAGCTGTTTGAAATTTTACTGATAGAAATAAATCACTAAACCAGACTGTGGGATGTGCATGTAGATAAACAGTAGTACTTAATACCCAGCAGTTAGCAGACTTACAGGAAGAGATCATTTGTGGGATTGTGCTCACCAGTGACTCAACATATAGAATATGTCTATTCATTATAATTATTTTTGTTGTTACCAAGATTAACTTTCATCTCTTTTGTCTGGCAGACAACACTTTCTTCCCTTTCAAGCACAAATTTAATTATGGGATGCTCAGAAGACAAGTAATGATGACTAACAGAGCATTATGTTTTTCTGAATTTATAAGAAGCTCTGAAAAATATCTTGGTTTGACTAACTCTCTCTTGATAAGCTTATTACAATATAGTTTACAAGAACATATAGACACATACAGAAGTTAGCTGTTATGTGTCTACTTGGAGGTAGATTTCTCCTGATGAAGAATAGGATACCTTTATAAATATGACACCTAAATATTACAGACTGTTTCTCTACATATGTGCTTGCAAAATGCTATTAATATTTTGGCAGCACAAGTAAAAGAGTAATTTCTGTTAGCACTTCATTCAGCACCATGTTCCATAGCTCTGTGTGTGTTTTAACATTCTGATTCATAACCCAAACCCCACATAAAATCTGGCAAAGAATCTGCTCTATAGAAGTTCTCTAATGCTGCTGACGGCTGATTAGAACCACTCACAGAAACAGCCTGGAACAGAAATGCAGAGGGGCACATATGTACTCACCTTCCAGAGCACAGAAACTCCACAAAAAACTCTTCAGTGTTTGTTGCTTTTTTGTTTTTTTCAATATCAAATAGTAGTCCTTTGAGATTACAATTATAGCATGAGATATTCTGTCCCTGAAACTGTATTTTAAACACCCTTTACCAGCAAGATTTCTTCCTAAATTTCCCCAGAGTATTAACCTGAGTTGGGAGACCTCTATTTGACTCTTTCATTCCCGTGGACACTCCTCACTAACAAAATTTCTGGAGGTTAATAGATTTAAATGAGTGCAGAATTAGAAGATAACTTTTTGTTATTACACGGCACATTCACATTCAAGTTCTGTAGCACTAGCAGAATCAAAATCAAATAAAGATACAATTCAGGCCTTAGAAGTAGCATCCAGGATTCTAAATATTAACTGTACAGAAGCTGTATAACGTGAGTAAAATGAAAATGGAAGAAATTCCTCTGTCTGGCTTTCACATGATCCAAGCATGGAAGGAGACACACTAGCTCTTGAGTTCTGGCTACGTTCTTAGTAGTAGATGAAGCACCAGTGCTCTGATCTTGATTGCAGGCTCTAAGAAGAACAGAGAGATTCAGGCAAGCAAACAAAATGCCTTCATGTGTGCATAAAATCTTATTTTGGTGCACATTGTAGCTGGTGAGAGAATGAATCTGACCATGGTAGACTTTAATTTTATAGAATGGTCTGGAAGAAATGGGAAAATATTTCAAGGTGGGCAACTCTGATCTTCCCTCTGACGTCTGCGAAAATTGGTTGTGTACACTCTCACAGATACCTGTCTAAAGCTCTCTCCCACACACACAGAACTTAAAAGATCTGTTTGGTTTTTTTTTTTCCCCTAAATGTATAGTCTTGCACAACCTAGTACATCTAAAGCTGTTCTCAAGAGATTGAGAAGCACAAGTTATTCCACTTTCTGTTCTTAATTGACTCATCCATTGCACACATTGTTACTTGTTGACAACTCAACTTGTGGTGTGGGAAACACCCAGTTTTTTAGTTTGCGTTGTAACTTTGTTCCTTCTGGGTTTACTTCTCAGCTGGTTTCACTAGTTTGTATTCCTGTTTTGCCTCTCCTTAAAGCAAAGGGCTAGAAAGCTACAAGATAGAGATATGAAGAGAAAATGCTTGCAGTTCTATACTGGCATATGTTTTTATCCTAAGTTTTATCACTAGATCATTTAACAAAGCCAAACTTCATAAACAAGGAAGGTGTACAGTATAGGTGCTGGTCCAATACTTCACTGAAAATTAAAGATCAAACACTTAAGGACTTCCTCTATTTCAAACAAGTGAAAACAGAATACACTGCCTGCTGTTCTACGTACTATCATGCTTCCATTGTACATATCTACATGTACTATGATTTTGTCAGGCTGAGTATTACACCCAAACACCAATTTGTGATTGCTGGCTTACACCAAGGAGGTGCAAGTGAAGTCAAAAGCATCTTTCTAGATTAAAACTGGTATACTAAAATGGATTACCCAGTCAAATGCCTTTATCCCTTTGCCTATCCATTCTTCAAATGCTACATTTTCAGCCCTGTTTGGGAGTGTAGATGATTGATTCTTAAATGATCACTGAAACAATATTCAGTATTGAAACCCCCCTGTTCTTCACTTGAAAAGAGGTGGCACACCTGAGGTTCTACTCAGCTCTTGAGAGAAATTGCAAAGGGTAATACAAATAAAATATAAAAATTCCCTAAAAAATGAAAAAAAAAAGTACGTATTTTGTAGGACAAAATGTATCTAATCCATAAAAAGGTAAGTAATTATTATTTATATGTTATAATATATGGTAAGATTTATTTAGCTGTTTATAAAAGTACCTCAAACATTATAAGAAACACCTACGTCATGAGCTCCATTCAATTTGTTGGTGGTGTTGATTTACCTGTGAAAAGCTGTCATGAAATTTTATTTACAATGTTTTTGTAGTATTTTCATCACACTGTATTGCTGTATGTTATCCACAACAGCTGATTCCCAGGTATCCCAAAAGGGAGGATTCTGCTGTATAAAACATTTCTTAAATTTGTCTCTACTATAGCTAGAACAAAAGAGTAGGGTTAGAGGCTTTCAAAGGGAATTCTGTGAAATAAATTCCTATGGGTTTATTTTACAAGTGTTATAATTGAACTAACAAGCTGACTGTTTTCTTTTGATATTGCACAGGTTAAACCAGTTTCACAAACCTAAAAGCAAGCCATTTGCTTTCTTGTCTCTTGTACATTTGAAGTTGGCTATGCTTATTAACATATATATTTGTTCATACTAAATTAACACTAAATTATTTTTATTATTGAGCAAGACTGCCTGAAAGCCTTATGTTTCCATCAAGATTCCCTGTGTAGTATAACAACATAATAAAAAAATACTTTTTTACTACACTTAATAAAGGATGCTTTGAAGAGCAGAGAATACACCCAAAATTCTTCCAAATCCTGAAGTAAATTCAGTGGGAAGAAATGCAGCCCAGAATAATGCAAAACTTTAAGTGACTCGACAAAGAAGCTCTTTAGTCTCAAGCTTGCGATCTCTGTGCAAGATGCTATTGTGACAGGCTGCCTGTTTCACTGTTCCTTTGACCAAAGACTACCAGATTGGGTGAAATTTGCCATGAATTCTCAGTTCTCCTTGTAGAAATGGAGGAAATTTTAAGAAAGGGAAAATGGGAGACAAACAAGCTCTCCAGTAAAACTTTAAAAAGTACAAAGAAGAGCAGAGACTTAAAAATCACATTGTGTATGTTCTGGTAATTTATTTCCCAAGAGCTCCTAACATGACAGCTTATTGCAGCAATTTTTTGTAACTAAACTGAAAGGCAATGTCAAGTTTCCATGGGTGGTGTAAATCTGAAAACCCACCCAGATAAAACAGGTGTTCGAAGTCCTGCTGGGAGATATTAAGCGTGTTCTGCTGACTTGCTGTTGTACGTGGCCTGTTACCTCACCCAGATACAAGGCACATTCCATTTTTCTATGGAACTTACAATGCATTTCAGGGTGTTAAGCAGAATGCACTGACACGCATACACATTCAGCTTAACTTTTTTTCTAGCAAACTCCTCATTACTTGCAATAGAATAATTTAAAGAGCATTTAATAAAAATAACTATCAGTGAACATTGTAACATCTGTCCAAAAAACTGTTCCAAACTAAGCATTGACTTTGCAATAAGAGACCGTATATGCAAATTAAAAATTGATTTACTGGAGGCATTTGGGGAGAATTTTACCTTAGAGAATAATAACTACTGGTATGTAGAAGGCCTCCCAGGCAAAAATTTTTAGGAAATGATGCTGAAGTTATTTAATTATTAGTTATTTTTTTGAGAAAAGGATGATGGTTTTATTCAAAACTGAAATACCTTCCACTTCCTTTTCCAACAGATATTAAGGAACACGTATATCAAATTCTTCCAACATGCACTCCAAACACAAAATATTACCAGTAAACCCAGAAATGTGAAAACAAATTAACTTCTGAAATACTTGGAGAATTCAACAGACATATATACTGACCTGCTGATAAAAGAATGTATGAGGTCACTGTTGAGGTCAGAGTATGAGCTGGGGTGTGTATTTTTTTTAGGCAAATGCTACAGTGGGAAATGGATCCCTTTTGGCATATGTTATTATTGGTCCCGTCAGGAACATGAAAGCGACAATTGGTGTTGCAGGTTTTTCACCTAGCCCCTTATCTGGAGCTTGGAAAGCTTGGGGCAAAAGTGAGATAATCTCTGTAATGTCAAATATGACTTGTTTCGTGTTTTTTCTGTTTGCACCCATCAACAACTTAGTGACCAGTTCAGATATTCTAGACACAAGCATTAATACTAATCATAATTTTTTAGATGGCCAAACGGATCATTATGAACATCTGCTGGTCATTTTCGTATAACACACTGTCCTGTCTGCATTTGTCCTACTCATTTCTATACAGTAGTCTCTACAGCAGACATTGTAAAGCACCAAATACAACTTCTGAAGTGCTTTTGTAGTGCTATAATAGAAATTGTGAGCAAAAAGTGTTGGATTTTTGATTGGAATATAGTGTTGGTTTTGGTCCGGAGTAGGTTTCTGTTTGGATTCATAAAAACTTGGAAGTATTTTAGTACTTTTCATGAATTTCTTATCTAAGATATGACTCCACAGCAGCATGGATCAAAAGAAAAGACTAGGCAAAAGTTCTCTTCCAGAGTCTCAGAGTAATTCCCTACTTCAGTGCTCTCATCTCTGCAGGTCTGTGGCCACCACCACCATGAATAAGCCCTACACATGCACTAAGAACACAAAACTGAAGATAAATACTACCTGGGAGGATGTTTTTTAAGGCAATGATAAAAGGGACCCTGTTAAAACACACTGTTTTTTAAAGCAATGCATCACTTTAGCAAGCCTGTCTACAATCTTTTTCTTAGTCATTCAATACTTTGGAGTCAGCAAGGTACCAACATCTAAATATTTATGGAACTTGGCAACCTCTGAAAATTGGAGGGCAATGTGAAAATACATGCTTCTTTAAAATAGAGGAGTTTCTCTCCATTAGGTTGAAAGTGAATCTACGACAGAGTGTTCATTTACTAGATTTAATTAAACCTTTGAAAGCTTTCCAGTTCTCTCCTTCACTACTATTTAGTACATAGCAACTTCATTTAGGTCATCAAAAAAAGCAGCTTTTAGAAGTAAGGGCAATTACAACCAATGACAGGATGAATCCTTCAAAAGATAAGCAAATAGGTAAACTATGGGGCATTTCACTGCATCTCTTGAACTTTGCAAATGGAATCCATTCAGATGCACTTTATGCTTTCTGAATGCTCCCTCTTGACTACACCAGAAGTCATAATGCTACAGAATGTGCAGAAGAGACAGTAACAATTTCTTCTCCTTCTGGCCTTTGATTTTATAAATTTTTATGGTTTTTTTTTTAATTAGATATATTTTGCATATTACCCTGGAAAAAATTTGTAGAACATTGTGCTTATCAGATGAAAAATGATAAAAACACTTTTTTAGCAACAGCCTCTAAAATACAGCCCAGTGATTTCTGTAGATCTAAAGTTATGTGTCTGGTCCTCCATCTGGAACCTAAAGTCCTTGAGAAACTATATGCAGGAGAGAACATAAGTCACTCATTTTCCTTTATATTTAGACTTCATTTTACTGACTCAAATGGATCTAAGCCCTAAAGGAAAACACTCAAATTCAGGCTTTCCCTTTTCCTACTTCGTCTGAGCATTGTATTTTACACCATGTTTAGCGTAATATACAAAGAAATATTAGGTCATGCTTTGTATGTTTTCACAGCATTCTTATAAACAGCCTTCACAGTTACGCATCTCTTTGCGCTATGCTCATCACCACAGTAAACGCTTCCCACATTTTCACAAGATCTTGTGTCTAGATTCTCAGTCAGGGAAAATAAAAGCGCCTGGAACCACAGAAGAAAATGGGATATCTGCCCTTCTGTTCAATAGGGCTAGGATTTTTCCTTGAATTTCTAACCAAATGTTATAATAGAAACATCAGAAGTGCTTGAGGCTATAAAATAAGACCTGAACAAGCACTTCCTGCTTGTTGTCACTTCACTTCCAGTTGTAGCCAATGAAGTGCGAACTGCAGGAGGAAACAATGTTTTAAATAGTTACGTGTCCTCAAGTTCCAAAACACAGCCAGTATTACTTGAAAAATAAGCATTTACTGGGCTTTGGAGGGAGTACATATCTTCAAATATGTTATTTTATACAATGCAACAATATAAATCTTTCAAAACTGTTTATGCTAAGAAATCAAAATAGAAGCCTTATACATACAAGAACTGTGAAGACACACTTGCACGTATGTTTACTCTGGATTGCTACTGCTGATCTGTCTATGAACTCAGAGCTTTTACCAAAAAAAAAATAAAAAAAAAAAAATAAAAAAATCATTTAAAGTTATTATTGGGGAGGAATTACCAAGAAAAATCTGTGAGTGACAGGCACTCACAGATCTCACTGACTAGACTGAGATGCTGGTTAGCTAGTTATGTGTGCAGTTAGAATACACAAAATTGTAGCTATTCAACTTCATGAATTATTTTTATTTATTTCACATGCAAATATGTCTCAGCTCTCAACTGTGGAAACCCTGGGACAAAGAAAATTCTTGTGGTATTTTTTTCCCTAGAGGGATATGTCACTGGTACACTCCCATTGTCATTCCAAAGAAACTCTGAACAACCGAGAGGTATGAATAATTCAAACAAGGTTCCAATTAGCTGACAATGCAAGCCTAAACGAAGCACATTCTAATTATTATAGAATTAAAAACTGCCAAAAGCTACAAGCTAAAATACAAACATATTTCTCTTTCAGGAAGACTGTTCAGATTCAACTTTTAAGGACTTCACAAGTTTGATGCTTTTCAGGATGACACCTGAAATTGATAAGAACTGCATAGGTAAACAAATGCATGATGTTGATACAAACTCTTCAAAAAGCAAAAATTACTTGTAATCATTATGTGAGACTGAATACAATCAAGTCCTAACAAAAAAAAATGTATCTTGGACTGACTCTGAAACTGAGCCCTGCCCAAAATAATTCATATCCAGACACTGGGCCAGCTTAAAATAAGTATAGCTCTGATTTATGTCGTGTGATCATCTGGTGATCATATGGTCAACAGACTCCACAAACAGGGAGTGTTTTAAATAATACCTACATATTAGAAAGCTGCCAAATAGATTGCTGTATTTATACTATTTATTTCTGTTGAAACAAAAATGGTTGTACTGTACTCTAATGATTTGTGTATTAAGTTTCAGGTCAGAGTGAATTCAAACAGGCAATTACATAAAAAAAAACCCAAACAACAAAACCCAAAACCAACAGTGTAAGAAGATTGTGTTAATATTTTAATTAACCTGATCAAGAGACTTTCCATGGGAAAGAATTAGTTAATGGCGTTGAAATAAAAAGCCTTTGTGATAACCTTTCTGTTCTACTGTTAGCTTAAGCCAATTCACCTTTATATTAATAGTATTGCCTATAATAGGGTCACCGGCTGTAATAGCACTTATATTTAGAGTTACCACCAGTATTTAAGTCCAGTTCAATGTGGCCAAAATCTTTACTAACACAGAGTTTCAGCTGCCTCATGGCTCCTCATGACATTCCAGATTGTCTGGATCTGTGGGCTCCTGATAACAGGAACAGGTTGGTGGAGCAGGAATTGCAATCACTGAAAAAAACATGACTACTCTGCACCTGGTCCAATGGCTGTATATGTGATTATAGGAGACAGAAGATTTTTTCTGAGAAATCCAGCATGGTTCATTTTGACACATCATGGAATAAATGGTGATCACAACAGTCATGCATAAATGAATACTGAAAGAGCAAGCAAAGAGGTACTCTCTAATCCCCCTGATACAATTATTTTAGATACTGGGGAAAGAGGAGGAGAATGGAACAAAAAAAAAATTGCCAGGGTCGCTTATTCATGCTAAGTCGCCTCTCGCATTATCATTCTCAGAGCAGGAATGTTAACTTGATGGACCACTGCTCTGATGCAGCAGTGTGTGCTCATTCACATGTGCCAGCAATAGGGCATTGGGGAGAGGCTGTAGGTGAAAGTGATTTGAAGTAGGGTTCAGAGGAGTTTATTCTTTGAGTATAATTACTGCCAAATAAAAGAGCAAGGGTTAGTGTGCATAAAAGTCAAGGAACTCTGAAATGGTGAGTGATACGGTGAAAGATACTGTGAAATCAAGCAGATTTGGCATTCTTTCCACGAAACAGGCTAGCACTTAGCTTCAGCAGATGTAGGCAGCTCCTGTTCCAGTAAAGATCAAGGGTAGAGCAAGAAAATACATTTGGAGTTATCATAGTAGTTTCAGTATGCACCTACTTTCTGTTCTTTCTTTTAAATTTCTAATTGTATTATATTCTGGAAGTAATGCCATATTGCTGAAAAAACTTTTTCTGGCCTTAAATTTTTTGTATCTTTCTTTCCAGCAAAAGAGCAGGGGGAGATTGTCAAGTATTTTTAAATGAGCTTAACAATTGTAGAAGCTTAACAAATGCAAAAGGACAGGATGGTTTTTGTTACCACTATGGTTTACAATTAACACCCTACATCATTGGGACATTCTGTGTTACTTTGTTATCCTCCTATCTTGCGACATCTTTGCTATAAGGCCAAGCTTTGAAATACTGGGTATGTATAGCCTCTAAAAGATAATTTGGTGACAAGCACTATCACCTAGGCATAATGTACCTTCAAAAGCTTGACTATTTGCTGGACAATAAAAGTGCTTAAAATCACAAGTGTGTATTCTTCCCTCTTTTCTGCAGCCAGATTCACAATACAAACCCTGTTCCACCCTAACACTGTCTGTTACAATCCCTTTCCTTTTCCATGAATTACAATGGAAGCCACAACTTGTTGCTTTCTGGCACCCTCTGCTGCTCTACACATTACACCACAGACAGCGTTTTATGGACAGTTGCACAGTTTCTGTACCTTCATTAAAACATGTTCTCAGTAGTTGGATTTCTCAGCCCCACCAAATAAAAGATGATGATAATTCTACTTGGTGTGTACCCTCATCTATTGTTTGCAGATGTCAACGCTTGAATGTCTCTCTTCTTTTCTAAAGTTAATCTGGACACACCATAAGGAACAGAGACAGTAGCTCTGGCAACTCTGTAGAACAGTGGCCATCTCAGACTCTCACAGATGTCCAGAAAATACAATGGTTCATCAAAACTCCCAGAGTTTTTAAGCTCCTACAAACCTTCATTCACAAATGAGAGGCAGTTAGAGCGTGTTTCAAAGAGAATAAAATCACTGGAGGTTCATCAGAACTACACAAAGTACTTCAGATGGATGCATGTCCATGTGTGTGTGCTGCACGCTGAAACGCAGGCCAACATATTGTTTCTTGAGACTCTTACACATTACTGAAGCTGCAGAATTCACTGTTGTCAGGATGTGCAGTGGCAAATTATTTTGGGAAGAAGGATGAGTGAGAGACCTTGGGATTCTGCTTCAATGTTAAGAAATGTTCTTTTGCAAAATGTCTATCTCTCTGAGGAAATTCAAAGCTTCACAGACATGGAACAATAGCCTTTTGTAACTAACATACAGCACACAAAATTATAAGACAGTCTCAGCAGAAGTGGTTAGAATATCTTTATATAGAAGTAAGTCCTCAACTATAACCATAAGAGAACTGGCATGTTGCCATGGTTCCAAAATAATCAGACATTTGATACAAATCTAGAAAGCTGACAAAATCTCAAAATTACCAAAAAGCCTTGTTTGGATATACTGTAAAATAAAACCACTTCAGAGACATTGTTTATTTTCTTGTTCAGCTTAAATATGCATTTTGCTGTTCAGCTAAACATCATGCACTTTCTTCTCTATTTTTAAATCCAGTAAACATTCTAGACATTCCTAGTATTTACAACATACTCTCCCTATAGAAGATGATAAAAATACAGCACCACGAAGCACACATATTTACTGTAATCCTGCTGATGCTATCTGGGAAAAGTGTATTAATGACTATAACCAACAGGTGCTTTCTAAAATGCATGTCATATTCAATTTGTGTGTATTTTAACTGCATGTTGGTGTTAAAACTATCCAGTGCATTTCTATTAATGGAGGTTTCAAGGCCATTTATTCATCATCTCTTTAACCATCTGTATCACAAATATATACTTGATCCATTCCAAAACTTCAGAGAACGTTCACATGACATTTTTGAGGAAAAAAAAACACCAACAGAAAGTTGAAGAGCATAGAAAGCTGACTACAGATGTGGAAAATAGGGAGACTGTCAGCTGCATCTCTAGGATAAATACTTCAAAGTGTATGTCATGCGCTAATCTTCAAACATATTCTAGTATTTCATTTCTGCATAACCTCACAATATAGTTTAACATGAGCTTCTGACTGAATGACAATCCTGACAAACACAGTTGAGGAGAAGAGATGGGTGAGATAT